>JAMJEW010000005.1:1800000-2248445 GCA_024713625.1 Morchella sp. 2018-W30 | reverse complement strand
ACTAACCCTAACTAACCCTAACTAACCCTAACTAACCCTAACTAACCCTAACTAACCCTAACTAACCCTAACTAACCCTAACTAACCCTAACTAACCCTAACTAACCCTAACTAACCCTAACTAAGCTAAGTTTGTTGGCGGGTTCTTTAGCAAATGAACCCGCTGAAGGAATGCCCACTGTTCAGGAGTTATTTATAAAAGCTTACCAAGAAGATAGTTTCCCAAATAAGGTGCTCACGATGCTGAAAGACGGCACGAAGCAATCGAAACAAATCTCCCTCGCCGAATGCGCCGAGAACGAAGACGGACTTCTTCTATATCGCCGTAAACTTTTTGTACTAGAACATGAGGAGTTACAACTCAGACTTCTTTAGGAATATCACGATAAACCATCAGCGGGACATCCGGGTAGAGCAAAGACTCTAGAGTTACTTAGTCGCGAATATTACTGGCCGAACATGCGGAAATACACTGACCGCTATGTAATGAACTGCCATATTTGCCGCAGGAGCAAAGCAAATCGCAATGCCCCTCAAGGAGTTCTTCGCCCTCTTTTAATTCCTAAAGCACCATGGACAGATGTCTCGATGGACTTTGTTACCGGCCTACCCCTTAGTGATAATTACAATGCCATCCTCGTTGTCATCGACCGCCTCACGAAAATGAGACACTTTATTCCGTGCACTGAAGAATCAGGAGCTAGAGATGTTGCTCGAATGTACCTGGAAAATGTATGGAAACTACATGGTCTTCCGGAAAAGATAGTGTCGGATCGCGGCACTCAATTTACCTCAGACTTTTGGAAATCGCTATGCGAGCGCCTCGAAATTTCTGCTCGTTATTCTACCGCGTTCCACCCTCAGACAGATGGTCAGACCGAAAGGATCAATGCCATCACGAACAAAGATCTTCGGTTACGTACTATCAATGCGATAATTGGGCCACTTATTTACCTATGGCAGAGTTTGCCACCAATAATCATGTTTCCGAATCAACCAAGCTCTCCTTCGAAGTTAACTACGGCCGCCATCCTCGCATTTAACTTCGGTCCTTTACGACATGGTACCACCACGAACGAAGACCAGGCTAATACTGTGGCGAGAGATATGTCAGAAGTGTTTGACTTTCTCCGAGCGGAAATGTTTAGAGCCCAACGGATCCAGGAGGAGTCTGCTAATGCCAATCGTACTCCGGCACCACGCTATAGTATTGGGGATAAGGTATGGTTGTCTACCCGAAACCTATTGACCAAGCGACCATCAAAAAAGTTGGACTGGAAACAGGTCGGACCTTATCCAATCTCTCGTGTCGTCAGTCCCTATGCCTACGAACTTGCACTACCGGCCTCGATGAAAATACACCCAGTGTTTCATGTCTCGCTATTATTACCCGCTGCCAATGACCCCGTTCCGGGTCAAATACAAATGCCCCCACCGCCCGTTGAGATTGAAGGTGAACAAGAGTGGGAAGTTGATGCTATTCTGGACTCTCGGAAACGACGCGGAAGACTTGAATACCTTGTGCGATATACTGGTTACGATGAACCATCATGGCAACCTTACGGCGACTTAGATAACTCTTCTGAGTTAGTCAAGGACTTTCACGAACGATACCACGCAAGCCTAAGAGGACTTAGGCCTCAGAGGGGGACCTAATATCTATCACGGCGTGGAGCGTGCTTAGCAACGTTGCGGGAAGAAGGATTAGTCAGAGTTTCTATAAGGTTCTATGGGTTTCTGTTGCAGGGTTGTGATGAGGAAATGATGCGGGGGTATTGGTAATCGAAGGATTTCCTTTAGGTTCTATGGGGTTCTATGGGATGAGTCAGCAGAGGATTGTTAGGGCTATATATAGGGAGCTCTCTCCCTCGCTTGTAGAGTTTTCCTTTTCTTCCTTTCTTCTTCACGCAACCTTCCTGTCCCTTTAGTCAATACTGTACTTTAGGATCTCTGGTCTCGACAACAACCCCTCCGGGGATTTCGCTCTATCTCCATAGTTCCCGTGATCTTTATTACCTCGTGTCCCTACTCTTAGTTATTCCCGTACCCCCTACCTCGCTCGCCCGTCTCGCTTCGTTCTGCTTTCCCGCCTCGGTTGTGTACCTTGGCTTCTCCGACTACGCCCTCGAACCATCCCGTGATAACCATTCTAGTATGGGAAATGTATCAAGTGATGCATTTTTTGCGCTGGTAGAGATTATTATTATTATTATTATTATTATTATTATTCATTACGTGTATGCGACTTCATGGTTATGAAGCTGGTGCTCTCTAAGCTCTGGAGGATTGGACCCTGATGGATTTCAGCAACCGGCTGCTAAGCCATCACTTTCGCTTAGTCGGGCCCCGTTACCAGTCCGCATACAACTTACCCCATCCAAGTGCGCGCCTACACGATTAATCTATATCCCCTAGGCACCCCCCCTCCAGGATTCAAACCTGGGACCTGTGTAAAGAGTATTTCCATATTATCCCCGACACTACCGATGATACTGCTGGGGTGATGATGCATGCGATAACAATAAAGATATGCTCATTGGTTCAGCTAGCTACATGGTATATAAGACCAATGCTTGCCAGCGTGAAACATCAGTTCTTTATAGTATGGGGCACGGAACGTCTACTAGGATCATAGCTGCTGGAACCGATTGAGCATGTCGAATGGCGGTTCCGATAAAGGATGAACTGACACGATGAGAACCAAAAAATACTCCAGCACGCACCCCTCTTCTGAATGGGGGAGAAACTCTAACGGGCTGGTACCCGCGGTAAGTGTACAACTGTCCCGTAGCTTTTCTGACATGGACATACATAATTGCGTGGATTCCGATTGCTGAAAACGCCCGACCGATCAATCCTCCCGGCCGATCCCCGCACCTGGATCCCGTGCCCTGCTCTGGGTTTCACAATATATATATAATATAACACTAGCTGCGTTTTACACAAGCTAATACGGATGGTCAGTGAAATCTTCCGTAGATCGTGGGATAGCGGAACTCATGTGCATATATTTTGCAGTTTCCCCGGGAAGGGGGGGGTACCAGTATATTAAATACATACGTGCAAAAGGAAAGCTCATGGAGGTTCTCTACTTACCGTGGCGGGGGAAAAACAACAACATTTCATTGGTTAGAGAATAAGTAGCGGTGACCGAATGTGTGAGCTATGCGAACTTGGGTGTCGGTACTCCCTTACATGCCATCTAGATGTAACGATGGGGGGTATTGCTGCATATCATGTGGCGGTATTATAAACTTACTAATAAGCCACCGTATTGTCGAACAGGTAGGCTAGCAGCATTTCTCAAGTGAGCCAGCTTCAATAAAGCGTTTGAGTAATCGCAAAGGAAGACCGTACGGGGTTGGGGGACTAGTGGCTAGCTAGCTATTACGCCGCTGCCTAAAGTTGAATAAAGATCGACATAGACCATATATATATATAGCATGTGTCTGCACCACCCTGCCGGTCACCCGCTGTTGATCCGAAAATCATGAATGAGGGAGGCATGCAATATTAAATATGGGTTTGGTGAGTGGGATGTTGTACGTTGAGTCCAGGCCAACGAGTATTGTCGTCTTTTGTAGTCGTGAGTGCGAAGGCTGGAATCCTCATGAGAGGGCCGGAGGTAGTTAAGCAGGCGGTTTGTAGGACCTCTGATCGCCTATCTTCGTGTACGTCGTCATGTAGGAAACGCTGTAACCAATAAGACAGAGGTGTTCATCCATAGTTAGGGGGAACGCTGTATGGTCTATTCTTATAGGTCAACAGTTGCTAGCTACCCCGCTTTAATCTTCAGGCACAATCTCTTGAGCTTCCAACAGCTCTCCGGACCCATATTCCAGATCACCCTATGTTCATACTTCATTCATAGGTTTGCGCCAGATTAAGAGTACTCTACATGGTATGTATTGTTGGTTGTCAAAAATAACCGGAAATCTTCGTTGCAACCAAAATTTATATGAGGATGCAACTTCAACATCGTATTCCACCACAACCATAAGAGAAATAAGGCAAGGGATTTCAATTCTATGATCCTCAATAGTTATATGGTCTAGGGTTTTAATACGGGCTCAAGCGTTGTACGTTCAAGATTTGGTTGATGTAGGCTATTTGCTTGGTTGCAAGGCTAATTTCCGGTTATTTTTGACACCCCACAATATCTGCAAATTAAAGGAGATTACTGATTGATCAAACAGCTTCTACACGGCCGATACCAGTAACATCCAAATATCCCCAGATTCCAACTATTGAACAAGGCCTGTCCAGGCACAGTCGAAATCTACTCTTAGGCATTCACATAATCGCTTCACCACAGCACAAACATCATTCTCTTCACAATATAAAAAGGCTATGGGTGTATCCTCATATATCTTCTCTGACATCATCGATCCGGGAGAGACCAAGTGCCCTTGGTTTATCGGTACCTTCCATATGAAGACAAAGGTTTTGAAGGGATCTCCTCTTGCAAGTTAGACTTCTTTATTTGGACGGCGACCCCCCGATTTTTAAAGAGCTACAGTAATGGGTTCTGGGTGTAGATATCTGCCGCACGGTCATTAGCACTCCTGGAAGTTGCAGACGAAAGAAAGAATTCAATGAATGGTTAATTTCACTGTGCTCTTTCACACCTGTACCACACAGAACATAGGCTGCATGCACAGAATGAAACAGCTTGCAATGAAGTCACCGAAAAACCGGGTGCGAGGATACCGGGCAGCGGAGGGGAGTCGGGGTGAGAACGGAGAAGTAGTGAAAGATATCAGCATATCATGAGAAATGAAAGTACTTTCAAACTTAAAGTAGACTAAAACAATTAACGATAGAGGGTAGAAAATGTTTAAGAGTTGCAACATCTCTTAACTAGCATTCTGTCAATATTGCTAAAGACGAAAAAATCCTAAATAATCCTTTTGATATATAATATCAGTATAACCGGCTTTTCTCAAACTAAAGGTCAGGAGATGGGAGGATACTTACATGATTCTAAAACATCAATATATATATAACTAATCTCAAAATATGAAACCAACTCGCAAAGAAAATACAAACCAAAGTATGACATGCTTTACAAATGAAATTCAGAGAGATCCTAAAGCTCCAGCACAGATGTAAAGAAATCCAGATTCCCTCTTCTAGGCGCCCGTGTGAATGAATGATGCCCAGATAAGCGGCTGCTTCAAATATCGCCCCCATAAACTCTTGACCGCTCTGTGAAATGAAATAGCAACTTTCGCATGATCTATGACACCCTCACTCTCGAAGAGAAATCTGTAAAACTCGACCGCTACCTCCTTACAAGCCTCATCGTTCGATTCCCATAGAGATGCAAGAACATGGCTGAAACCGGCCAGCTGGAATCCGCTGGCAATATGGAGTGACTCGTTTTCTAGCTTTCCTGAACTGTTCACTGCAGTGGAGCAGGCCGATAGGTATGCTATCTGGCCGCCTCGAATCTTTTTGCTGGCTACAGCATCAACGGTCAAGCGGTCAATGCTTTCTTCCCCTGTCTCATTGGTCTTGAGGAGCTGTAGATGGCTGTTGGAGGGGGACTTTTCATCAGTGACGCCATGGCAGGCAAAATGCACGAGCTTGTGACTTTCTAGTTCTCTAGAGACACGACCGCCACTTGGCCTCTCTAATAATGTATAATTAGCTCCGACAATTACACTAGAAATCATGGCAACCTCCTCGCTCACTCCCGGAAGGGGTTTCTTTCCCGGTGTCGTAGGCATCGTAATTAAAAGAACGTTGTTATCATTCTCACTAAGGCCCAGCCGCTTCTCCCGGGCATATAACAGAGACTTGATCGTCGGAATGTAGGATGAGACGGCCCGGCACATGGCGTAGTTACCGCTTGAAGTGTCCGAGTAATCGCCTGCCGCATGGAAAGGCGCCTGAGCCAATGCGCCAACACCAATCCACCAAATACGAGGAAGAGAGCTACCTTCCACGTGGGGTAAAAGCTTGAGCTCTTGAAATACTGGTTCCACCGTTGTGGTCCAAAGCCATAGTAGGACCTCGCTGAGCCTTTGATTTCTGGCCCTATAGGTCTTTTTCGGACCACGGACGATTTCTCGATTGAGCCCCCCCAAGTATCTTTTCACATCGTCAATTAGTAATAAAGGTAATGAGAGTGCTTTGATCGTAGTCCTTGTCACGATTATTGCATTACTCTGCAGTACTGGCGAGCAGCTGATGGTGATTATCGGGCCTTCGTCGGCAATTCTCATAAGCTCTTCCTCGCTAGGGGGAAGTTGAAACCTTGTGAATCCGGGCAGCTTTCTGATGTACACTAGCATTTCCTCAAATTGCTCGATTGTTTTGATTCTTTTACCCCGGACCTCCTCATAATTGCTGTCGTCATATACCATGGCAGAGTCGATCTCCATTCGATGTTGGTTAAACGATTGAAAGACGTCAGGATGCTGGGCTTCCAAGACCGAGAGATCATTCCGGCAGTTGATCGAATTTCCAATGATAAGCCCTCTCGTCAACTCTAGCATCTTCAGACAATAACCAACTGACCTGCCTGCTTTAAGTGCTGCTGAACAATATAGTCCAGAGATATCAGGCACACCAGAAAGCCGATACTCTAAATCGTTTCGTTGGAGATGATATGAAGTCAACTGTGGTAAAAGATCGATGGCTCTTTCAAAAAGCCTGAGTGCTTCATGAAACCTGTCCGCACATATGAGCATAATACAGGTGCGTAATGCGCTTTGAATTCGTATCGAAGGATGTGAAACAATGCAATCAAAGGCCTCCAATCCCTTCTCAACTGCCAAGTGATAATCAGGCAGGCGTCCGAGTCCTGAAGTCAATTTGAGGGACACGGAAGTGACAAGGTTCAGCAGAAGACTACCACGTCGTGGGCTATTCGGGGGCGTGCATGCAATCGCATCTTCAATCAAGCTTATAGCGGAATCAAGATCCTTAATATCCCCTTTAGAATTGTATCTGGCCTTAAACAGCATAGCCCGTGAGCCCAAAGCATCTAGCCTGTATAAATCACCGATAGGGACTTTCTCTAACGTATCCGAAGAATATCCGAAGGCAATTTCGAGGTCCTTGGCTTCACCGAGAAGGCAATATCTTTCATTAAGATAGTTTACGAGATTGTTCAACACGAGTGGCGCCAAATGATGCCCAGGAGGTTGGCTCTGTAATGCCTCTGAGCTATAGGTGATAGCCAGGTGAAGGTCATTGATGTCGCCCAGACGCTCAAATCGGCTGTGAATCTTAGTCCCGAGATTGCTCAACCTTGACAGCTTGTCCGCATGCCCCTGAGGGGTGGCCTGAACTGCCTCTGAAGTATGGGTGATAGCCAGGTGAAGGTCATTGATGTCGCCTAGACGTTCAAATCGGCTGCGAATCAAGTTCCCGAGATTGCTCAACCATGACGGCTTGTCCGCATGCCCCTGAGGGGTGGCCTGAACTGCCTCTGAAGTATGGGTGATAGCCAGGTGAAGGTCATTGATGTCGCCTAGACGTTCAAATCGGCTGTGAATAAGGTTCCCGAGATTGCTCAACATTGACGGCTTGTCCGCATGCCCCTGAGGGGTGGCCTGAACTGCCTCTGAAGTATGGGTGATAGCCAGGTGAAGGTCATTGATGTCGCCTAGACGTTCAAATCGGCTGTGAATCCTGTTCCCGAGATTGCTCAACATTGACGGCTTGTCCGCATGCCCCTGAGGGGTGGCCTGAACTGCCTCTGAAGTATGGGTGATAGCCAGGTGAAGGTCATTGATGTCGCCTAGACGTTCAAATCGGCTGTGAATAAGGTTCCCGAGATTGCTCAACATTGACGGCTTGTCCGCATGCCCCTGAGGGGTGGCCTGAACTGCCTCTGAAGTATGGGTGATAGCCAGGTGAAGGTCATTGATGTCGCCTAGACGTTCAAATCGGCTGTGAATAAGGTTCCCGAGATTGCTCAACATTGACGGCTTGTCCGCATGCCCCTGAGGGGTGGCCTGAACTGCCTCTGAAGTATGGGTGATAGCCAGGTGAAGGTCATTGATGTCGCCTAGACGTTCAAATCGGCTGCGAATCAAGTTCCCGAGATTGCTCAACCATGACGGCTTGTCCGCATGCCCCTGAGGGGTGGCCTGAACTGCCTCTGAAGTATGGGTGATAGCCAGGTGAAGGTCATTGATGTCGCCTAGACGTTCAAATCGGCTGTGAATAAGGTTCCCGAGATTGCTCAACATTGACGGCTTGTCCGCATGCCCCTGAGGGGTGGCCTGAACTGCCTCTGAAGTATGGGTGATAGCCAGGTGAAGGTCATTGATGTCGCCTAGACGTTCAAATCGGCTGTGAATCCTGTTCCCGAGATTGCTCAACATTGACGGCTTGTCCGCATGCCCCTGAGGGGTGGCCTGAACTGCCTCTGAAGTATGGGTGATAGCCAGGTGAAGGTCATTAATGTCACCTAGATGCTCAAATCTTTCACAAATACGGCATGCGAGGTTGTTCAAAGCTTTCAACCTATTCACCTCACTTATGCCGGGTATCTCCATCAGTTCAGTGGTGTATCTGATGGAGGCTTCGAGGTCGTCCAAGCTGCTGCCAAAACACTTATATCTCTCGTGCAGAAGCCTGGAGAGCGAAGATCTGATAGCAAGAGCGCCCTCGGAGGTTTCAGGAGCCATGATTTGAATTTGGGTAATTGCCTGGGTAAGTTCTCTCTCTCCCTTGGTTCGGTCGTACTCTTCAACAAGACTGCGACACCGCAGAATTAAAGAGCCCTCAGCAGAACTGGATCGATCGCGCAACCCAATGAGCATATCCAAGAAATGCTTAGCCATGCTACCAGACTCCGCTGCCTGTGACATTTCAACAGCGGTATCCAGAAAGCTGGTGTCATGCGTTGCCTGAAAGGCCCCGAGTAGAAGTATTATACTGTTCGCGACTTCATCGCCTTGGCTTAGCGCTTGCATATCAAGCACCGCCCTGGTTATTTCGGAGTTGCTGGCTTCCGACATTGCTGGCTTGTGGATCTTTGATGCGTTAGCGCTGTCGCATATTATACAATGTATCCAAGAGTTAGTTGATTAGTTTACCTACCCACGCGAGAAATAGTACTTCCTTATATATATATATATATGCTATAACTGAATATATGGGGTCGTGTAGGTGATTTATGTGTGTCGATGATCGAGGACGTTGGGAGGTAGGTGTAGGTAAGTATGTAGTTATGGGTCGTTCTGTAGGATCGAGTACAAAGGCTGTAATGTATCTTGACCTCCTTTACCGGCCCTTTTGAACTGTGTAGGAGAAGACAATATCTTAAAGCTGACCCCTATAATACGGAACATTAAGTGTACGTGAGGCTCTGCTAGCAAACACCGACAAATGGTATCGCCTCGTGGGGCGCGGCACCGATACCTTAAGAATGTGGTACACGGGGCGATATCGTCTGGCTGGTCTTCCCAGGTCTCAAATCACTCCAGACCGGGCCCGGTCTGGGGGAGGATCCTCTCTGGATGCAAATACCGCAGAATCTGTTGCGTCTCCGCAGGGGCTCAGGCGAGGCATCAGACACCGGTCGCGTCAGGCACCGACTAGCTGCTCTTAATCTCCGCTGCGCTGCCAACGACTCCAACAGCTACGACCGGATCCCCGAAACCGCATCACTTTCCTCCTTTAGTCCGATAGCAATTGTATATTTGCACTTGTATATTCGGGTACCCCCTACCTGGCGCGAGTAGCAAATAAAACCCACAGGTTTACTACAGTAAAGGTTCAAGGCTGAGTCCATAATATGTTAGTTTTTGCCTCAAACCTCACCTCTAGACCGATCCCACAAGGCAGCTACAGCGCGATATGTGCCTCGAGATATCTGCTTTGAGCAGCCTTGTGGGCTGTAGAGTGGGTGTTATCGTGATACCTACACTGAGTGAATGTCAAGCACACCCGCCTTCATGCAGGTCCCGGGATACCTGGCCCTCCTTAAACAAAAAGCCAGAAGGTCCTGCACCTCTTATTGGCTGCATCCTTACTAAAACTCTCTATTAAATATTGCCGGAATTTGCCAAGTCCGGTCGGCCTTGTAGTGTTTTGCGCCTGATGGCAATCGGCGAATAAAACCAAGGGGCCCGGGGGGTTGTGTTCACTGAGGCAGAGATTATGGATGTTGCCAATGGCATCACTCCCGGTATCAGGTCGTTCTAGGTGAGCCTCATCCAGTCCTCTTCACAAATCATTACCAACTCACTTCTGTCTGGTATCTATAAAAGACAAAAACATACACATATGCTACTATGGCAGCCTCGTTCGGTCACTCAGCCTCGTAAGGCCTAGGGGCGGTATAGACTGCATGCATTTGAAGCCTACAGTACTATATATGTACCGGAACCTCAAACACAAAGGAGGCCTGAGAGTATCGGTCTCGCGGCCAATGCACCAGCTGAGATATATACCTACGGCAGTCGCGCACCTGAAATCTTCATATCTTCTTGGAAATCCCCCTAGCATCCGTTTCTCCAGTATAAAATTTACAAACGAAACTCTCCACTTCGCTCACATCGTTGATCAGCAATGTCGTCCCAGCGATGCTTTCTCCCCCCGATCTACTCGGTCGACTCTGTCAAACCCGGTCTTCTGGTCAAGAACTACCGCGACCCTCAGCAATCCTCTCTCGATCCATTAGAAAACTCGGATGCTGCGGACAGTTATTACACAACACGTCCCATGGAAGGCTTTCTTCATTCAACAGACTACAACAGATCGTCACGCCTCCGTTCCTACTTGACCGACATTATCTGCCTAAAGTACGGTTCTTCTCGCAGCCTCTCTGCAACGATTAAGGCAGTTGAGGCTACATATTATATTCTTAAGGATATTCCGAATTACTACCAGAATGCGTGCGGACATGAGAAGACAAAGAAATGGATAGAGGAGGCGGAGAGGAATGACGAAAATGTTTATCTAATTACTCGAACATTTATCCTGAAAGATGCCATAGTTCGGCAGGGAGGGAGCACAGAAGGGACACAATTAGCCGGTTCCAGTCTTCCGATAGCCAACTTTGGCGCCGCAACGTCGACGCCAATATTAATGTCAGCGGGTATATCGATGGAAAGCTTCAGCACGCATAATAACCTCTATACCTTTAAGACGCCGGGAGACAACGTGTTCGGGATTGAGTATCGGAAGGTCAAGTTTAGATGGCTTTCCAGCAAAGAAGTTGTCAATTCGTTTCTAGGACCAGCGGTGCAATGGAAGCCATATGGCACCGATTGGAGAGGAGCGGACGATGAAGAAGATGATGATGAAATATTTGAGGCTAGTCTTGAAGAACTTGAGGAAGACGAGATTCAACTACAGCGTTCCAACGTGGATAGTGACGAAATGGAGGAAGATACAGAAAGGTCATCATTGGAGGCAAGTCATTGTATATGTACACATGAGGAGGAGGAAGATGAAATATTTGACTCCAGTCTTGAAGAACTTGAGGAAGACAAGTTTCAACTACCCCAGGACGCCGACATGGAGAGTGATGAAATGGAGGATGATACTGAGGGATCATCGGTGACAAGCCATTGTATACGCACGGATAAGGAGAAAGTGATGAAAAATCGGAGGGCACCCCTAAAGGGCTCGGGGAAGACAATTCCCAACCACCTCAGGGTCTCGACGGGGAGAGTAATGAAAGGGAGCACGATACCGAATGATCACCGGAGGCAAGCCACTATGCCTGTACACAAGAAGAAGAGAAAGACGAAATGTTGGAGCCCGGTCTTGAAGAACTTGAGGGAGAGAAGTCTCGGCTACCTCATGGTCCCGAAGCGGAGGTGATGGAAGCGGATATGATACCAAAGGGCCATTGCAGGTAGGCCATTGTATATTCACAGATGAAGAGGGGAAGACACCAGCATGGGCGAAGTTGAGAACGTGATGGGTTTGGAGAGGGTGATAGATGCCGATATCGATGACAAAATATCGGGCGAATAATGTGTGTTAGCGCGACGGGACAAAGTTTGGGAGGATGATGATATGTACGATAGTACGATGGAACATGATTAGACGAAGAAAGTCGACCAAGCAGGCGTACGAATGAGGGAATATGGGGATGAGAACCCCGAAGGATTCGAAGAAGGAGCACGATAGATGTAAGAAAGCCAAAAGTGAGCTGGGCGACCAGTGTTGTGAGAAATAGTTCGGGGAAATTATGTTACCGGTGTCGATCCCCATCTTATTATTTTGTTTCTTCTATTTTCTTTGGATTTTTTTACTCTTCCCCTCTATGTTTCTCTGGATGTTTTCTTTCGGAATCAACATGTGAGCTTTATTGGCGTTTAACTTCAAATACGAGTAGATTACATGCTTCCAAACGATAATTTGCGTTCAAATGAGAATGGCATATAATCCTACAAAGAATAGTGTTGAACCCATTCATATATATGTATATTTCTATCGAATAAAACCAAATAAATCTGCTGGAAAGTTCTTATTGATGCCATTCGCTCTCACCTTTAAGATCGGGCGCACCAATCGCTCAGGGTGTCCGAGTACCTAACCTGCACATCTGGTACAAACGGTGATATAGGGTGCCCGCCGATGAAACAAATATCACACATTCTAGGATCGAACCCCCGTTTGTAGCTAGGGTGCTTGGGTAGTTAGATATAAAATAGATCACCTGCTTGACTTGAAACCTGTCTGCTGGCAACATGCATATTTTTCTTTTAAGATGACCAGTAACGGTTGGAAGGAGATATTCCATTACTTATACGCAAAATCTCCTGCTGTCCCGTATGAGATCGCCCCAAACGCCGGCCCTTGACCAAAGATGCCATATGCTATCCCGGAATTCATCTGTGAAATCATTGGAATCTCGATTTGACTAGTACTGTAAGTATGCATACCGCCCATCCAACGCCGCCTGGGCCAAATCTCGCCCCCCTTGCTCAACTAAAGGGGAATTATATATACCGGATGGATCCTAAAGATTTCCGCACACTCAAGTCTCCAACATATATACCACATCGATTCCCTACGTGACCGGACCAAATAACCATAAGTGGGTCCTAGAGAGGGGGAAACCTGGTGATTGCCGCTAGTAGAGTGGAACCTCCTCGCCCACTCTGGTAAATTTTAATCTATGACGCTGTTACCTACCCAATTAAAGGCGTCGACCCTCGCATCAAGAGCTCCATTTACCCATATCCTATACAGTAACAACTATGCTCATTCGAATTCCAATAGGCGACTGTTGGTATAAGCACTAGTTCATACCTCTCTCTGCCGACTCGAAGATGTAAGCTCCATAGACCTATTCCTTATCTACTTGTGCCTCCCTGATAGGTACCCCCTCTTTGACTACACCTCTCAGGTATTACGTACACAATCATGAGCTGGGTGAGCCCTGTATGATCCGGGTTAACAGCATCAGGTGAGGACAAGCTCATGGGTAGCCAATGCACGTCTCTTGCGAATTTATCTCATCCTCATCCACTGAGATGTCTGAATGGTGTAACCTGTGGTCCCCGAGCAGTCGACATTTGTGCTAGCTTTGCACGACCAGAAGAGGCATGGAACTCTGGTAATGACACCCCCAACCCCGTCTATCACACCAAGTAGTGGCGTAGGTCACGGTGAACGTGTGTTTATATGGTCCAGCTTTTTCCTATAAACCCCTAATTATATATTAATTGCATTATTTGTGTCCGTATTGCACATGTCTAACCAAAATATCCGCGTGGAGATACAATGTGGGGCTCCGCACAATTTTCTTCCGCAGACTTCTGCTTCTCCTCTCGAAGTATCCCCGCCCGGCCCAATGGATTGGATGCCCAGGGAGACAAAACCCTCCCGTACTTAGCTCCTCCAGGTATCCTGATAGTTTTCTCTAAATCAACTTCTAGTCAGTTTTTGCACGAGCCTTGGATGCGGGGTACAGCCATATCTTTTCAGATACCAATGAAATAATCTTATGAAATCGTATCCCATTCACGGACCACGCCCGTTTTGCGATAGCCGATAGGCTGCATGCGAGTATGATGTAAAAAAAAAAAAAAAAAAAAAAGAACAGACCACGCCCGTCTTTCTCGGAGTCTATGCCTCATCAGCAGTGTATTCAATTAATGGATATCACTTGCCGAATCTTCCTCCTTTTGCATTGCTCTATCCCCCGGACCGTAGCGCCTGACTAGCTGGTGCCAATAAATTAAATCCGAAAGACCATGATCGGTAAACCTTGGGGGATCTAGCTGACTAGGTCGGGGCCCCAACTCCAACCAAAGCAATATGATTTCTGCCTCATATAATCCCATCGGCAAGAAACATGTCTGAAATCGACATAGGCGAATTTGTCACCGGGTAAAGCTTTTGTTAAAGGTGATTCGCTGACTCGAGTCAGCCAAGTCAGCAAACTTCGAACCACGGGATAGCTATATAGAGCTCTCACTCGCTCCAGAAACTAAGGATTCTCTTTTCAGCCATAGAGATCACTAGGCAAAAGTAACGACATATCCCTGGGCATGAGATTCAGCGATTCACACCCTCGAATACCTCTATATATGTTCCCTCCAATTCCCTTTTCAACACCATAGATCTTTTGCCCATCCCTTGATGTAAATAATCCGGAGGGCTGGGGATGTACGGAAGTCCCGCGCAGTCGTACGTAGCCGTTCTAACAACCAGATGCCCTAGATCAACTCCATCGTATAAGCCGTGTGCGCTGGTACCGCTGGAGTGGAAAATCCACCCCTCAATTTCTCTATCCTGTTTTATTGCAGCATTCTCCTATCCACTGTCAGAGAGAACATCTCACAGACCACCGGGCCTCGTTGTGCCTGCTATTCTGTCCACTCTTCATGATCTGCTATGGGGAAGATATCTGTTGACGGATGAGGGAGTGAGGATGAGGAAGTGAAAGCAGAAGTGCACGTAGAGATTATGATCGTTGAAATAAGGTTTAGCTCCACATAACCACACTACATGCATGTACTTAATGAGGCTCAAGCCAGAGATACGATCTGGCCTTTACTACATGTACATGTACTTTAGACTTATACATACATGCACTTATGTATATATGTATGTTTTTGTGTCCTGGGTCGGCGGGAAAGACCAATTTTTCTTCACTGCCCAGCATACTGCATTTCCGGGGAAAACCTGAATATAACTGATGATACAAATTAAAAGTGGGAATCCTCGCAGCACGTACTTTGTAGGTCTAACAGAAAATCAACCAGACACCTGTATGACATTCCAATATCTCCAACCCCATAAACGCGGCCCGACACTACATACAAAGAAAAAGAATGAAAAAAAAACGAATGCCAGGCTTCATGCTCTCCAGATAAATAAACCCTTTCTAACCCGATTCGATCTTTGCCAAGGCCGAGTGATAGTCTATGATCGGCCTCCCCGCCCCAAACAATGCCTGGCTCATCATCCCGAGAGAGCTTTGGGCACCAGTGGGACCTAAATGGCTGTCATTGGGGGGGTTTGCAATTGGGTGAGTGTCTAGAACCAGTCATTCCCATGTGCATGATAAGAGTTCACACTCAGTGTTTCACATACCGCTTCCCACCCGTCAATAACCACACCCCTTCCACACAGAATCTTCCACCGTCTGCACAATTGCCTACGCAAACCACCCCAGATTTTCTACGACCCCAACCTCACCAACCCTAACCCACCACAACCCCACCCCCCAGCACCACCACCCTCTCCCCAACCCAAAATCTAATACCGCAAACACACCGGTCCCGCCCCCACCGCTATCGACAAATCTACAGAAGTACGCGAGGCTTTTGCCCCTCGCACTTCTGTAGATTTGCCAATAGACGGTGGATTTTCTACATATCACGACGGGACCGGTGCGAGCTGCGGGGAATATATATTTTTTATTCTATTTTGGCAGCTTGGGGAGAAGGTGGTGGTGGTGAGAAAGGGAAGGAGAGAAAGTAGAGGTGCGGAGGAGGTAGGGGGTTTATAAAGGGTGTGTATGAGCGTGTGTGGGAGTAGTTATTTAGGTAGGTACAAATTGGCAGCCTTAAATGTAGTCAGCAGTGAACTGGCCAATGAATCAATGGGCGCAGGAGGTGATCTTCTTTGTTGACTCTTTGGTTCGGGCCGAGTGAGAGTAGTAATTGGTCCTCGGCTCCGTTTGATTCGGCTTACTCTGCATGTGTTCTCGTACCGGGTATTGGTCGGACAGAACACTGCGTAAATCCATGCACCGTTGAGGCAGTGTTTCGGTCAGAGCTGGATCGGCACGACCTTACCGTCGGAGAAGGAAGTCTACTGCAAATTTCGGTAGACCGGTGTCTGTATGTTTTTATTGCATGACAATCTCACTCGCTCCTACCAACGGGTTACAATCGTCGACAATATCGAGTCCCAATTCCACCGTGTCTTGTATACATGTACATATATGTAGCTGAAGGGACATGATCACCTCAACCACTCCACCTCAACCCGATCATCAATCATATTGCAGCGCGCAGACTAATTATAATCAATCCGTCCCCTATTTCAGGATCCATACACCACCCCACTTTGCCAGGCGCTACAGATTATAGAGTATATTGCGGGGGAGAGAATATCAAAACTATTTCAAGATGTCACATTTCCCCGGATTGTGGAGCTAAGTAGATAGACGCGGGAGTAACGTGAAGCCAGCCCGCTTGTCACGGCTATGAGTTAATTATATATCAAAGCACGAGATGTCTGATATGATTCTCATGCAGTGTATCTCACGATATACTACTGTAAATACCTCCAAGTGATCAACTAGCTAGAGCGCCAAAGAAGACAGTCCCTAAATATGGTCAATAATCATCTCTGTAAGTAAATACCAAAGAAGGGAAAGAAACCCACCCCCCCCCCCCTCTGGCACGACAATCGACGTGATGCGAGCTCTATAACTAAATATAGCGGGTCAGGGCTCGGGATAGAGCAGTACTAGCTACTATCTCCAGTTTACGATCGATACCCGCATGTAACCAAGTCTGAAATCACGTCTCAAATCCACTTTTTTTTTTTTTATCTGGGCGCTCAAGTTTATTATATACGCCGCAGTATGTACGTACCTACACACTATATATAGAAAAGTCACCTCGCTACCTGCCTTTCCAGCGATCGCGCAATATTATTCACGCCCCAACAAGACAAGCGAAAGATGTCGAATCCGGGGCTCAAGGTTTATATACATACATACTGTAGATAGGTTCTCTACCCCTCTCCTTCTTTTTCCACGTGTGAATGTGTGTGGGGCTGGGCGTGGGTGTGTCTTGATTCTATTTTTGGTGTGCAGGCAGCGGATCCAAGTTGCCGGAAGGAAGGAAAGACAGCCTTACCCGGGTGATCGATCATCCATGACTGACTGACGTTGAAAAGAGAAGAGATGAAAAGAAAAATAAAATAAATAAAAAAAAAAAAAAGAAAGAAAGAAAGAAAGGAGATGATGATGCTATCTAGAGGTCAATTCTTAATGTCGCAATTGCACGTTTCTCCATTGCAGGAAGAAATCTCTAATTTCTCGCGTGGTTTAAGCCTCTGGGTTAGGGTTCGCTTAGATGCTATTTTTACTACGGGCGCTTGTTTGAGATTTTTGAGTTGTTAATAGCAACAGAATTAACGGAAGCGAGAATTCCCCCTCTTCTTGTTGATATGATGGTATTCTTAGAATTAATGAGAGTGAATAGCCACGCCAGGAATATCATTTATTACTACTATCCATGTTGTGTATGTAGAATAGAGAGGGAGTATGTATGTAGTATTGATTGATTGATTGATTGATTGATTGTTTGTTTGTGTTGACTGGCACCACGTAGCATTCATCTTTTTTTTCTTTCTTTACGTCTTGCCTTCGAGTTCACTTCCCCTTCCCCTTCCCTTCTCCACCCCCCCCCCCATTTGCACTTTCCCCCAAATAGCTCTGAGTGAGTTTAAAGGACAAGAATAGTATCATGTAGGCGTCTTGTTATTATTTTTACTATTACTACCATACTACTCTACTGCTGCTACCACTACTACTACTACTACTTCTCTACTACTCTTCTATAATTAATATCTGAAGCGATATAACACCTAACACACCTAAACTGTGCCATGATTGGACAACTACACACACAGCCCGTGCACCCTCCCCCTGGAATTAAGGTGATGTTAGACATTGAAGCTTGATGGGTAGGGATGTGCACTCTCTGCATATCCCCCCAAACCTCCTTGCATCCTGCATCAAACAAATGCAATCATCATGATCAATCATCACCATACCCTGCCTCTACCTCTCCGGCGTCCACCCCCACCCCCTGCACCTCTACCGCATTGCCGGTAGAGTAGACACTCTACCTGCTGCTCTCAACTCCGGTACCGTCTGTGGAACATTCTCCACTCTTACCCCATTGGGCTGTACAGACGACCTTAATCAAAGGCAGCCTGGCAGAGCACCACCGAGAAACAGCAATGGAGGGAAATACTTAAAGAGTACCCAGGGGACCCTCCCCCTCTGGCCTCCCAGTTCTACTATTCCAGTGTTGAGATATATATATATACATACGACTACCCGTTTTAAAGACTTGATATATACACACATACAGACATCGATTGATATATATATTGACTGATTGATTGATACAACTAGACAACTATCTACAGAAGGATATGTATGAAGCCACGATATCATCTACTATCTATCTGTCTTCTTCTTTATAACTAACATTTTCCTCTTTAGACTCTCTCTCTCTCTTTCTCTCCACCATCACTATCACTATCACTACTACTCTAGAGCATCATCGATAATGTCGCTCTCAAGCCTTCCCACGGAGCTTCTCTACATGATCACCGACGCTCTCCCTCTCCCAGATACCGTCTCTCTCGCCCAGACATCCCTCCAACTCTACCTCACACTCTCCCCAATCATCTGCACCGCTGCCCTGCAGCCCCGTCACTCCCTATCGGCCCTCTTCTGTGCGGCCGCTCACAAAAATGCCCCTATGGCGCGTTACCTCCTCACCCACGCCTCCCATCTCACCGTCGCCAGTGCCACACCCTCAGAGGTCATCCCCACGGACCCAGAGTCCCTCCTCACCCATGTCCTAACCGCCGGCCCTAACCTCGTCCTACACAAGACCGACGGCTCCCACCACCCCATCCCCGCCCTCCACCACGCGATTCACAACTCCCACCGACCCCTTTTCCGCCTCCTGCTCGCCGCCGGTGCGGACCCAACGGCAGTCTACGGCGCCCACATCCCCACGGGGCCCACCGCCCTCCACGAGGCCGCCCGCCGCCGCGATGGCGACATGATCCGACAGCTCCTCAAGCTCGGCGCCTCCCCCAACGTCCGCTCCCACCGTTCCTTGACCCCCCTACACATCGCGGCCACAAAGGACCACGTCGCCGGCGCGCGCCTCCTCCTCCAGTACGGCGCCGGCACCCACGTCGTCGACGCATATGGCTTCACGCCGATGCTCGAGGCGGAGCGCCACGGCGCCAAGGCCGTCGCGCGTCTACTGCTCGCCGCCGAGGACCCCAGAGCCTTTACAGACCAATATGGACGCAACGTGCTGCACCTAGCGGCCATCTATGGGCACGCCGAGCTTGTGCGTGGCCTGCTTACCCACGAGGACGTCGACGTGGATAGTCGTGACGGGGCGGGGCGCAGCGCGGCGCACTACGCGGCGAGGGAGGGGGACGCCGCCGTGTTGAAGATGCTAGTGGACGCTGGCGCGGACGTGAAGCTGAGGGACTATGCAAAGGCCGCGCCGCTGCACTATGCGGCGAGGCGCGACCGCGTGGGTGCTGCTGGCGTTTTGCTTCAGGCCGGAGCGGACGTCGAGGCAAAGGACAAGTATGGGAAGACTGCGCTCCACTTGGCGGCCGGGACGGGGGCGAGGGCCGTGGCGGGAATGTTGTTGAAGGGCGGCGCAAATATTTTGAAGGCCGATGAGCAAGGGAAGAGCGCACTACATATGGTCGGGGAGTATTACCTGAAGCTGGTTCAGGAGAAGACGGCTGTGGCGTGCCGGTAAATGGGGATCTATTGGGCCGATAGTTGGTAATGTTGTAATATCAATCATTACCTTTGTTTGATATTTCCATTCCCGGGAAGCATTCCCTCGGCCGGTGACTTTAACATTTTTCTTTTTCTTTTTCTTTCTTTTTTCTTTCTTTTTTTTATACCGTACATGCCCGTCCGAGCTTAAGGGAGAGACAAACAGACTACCGCTCGCCGAAGTGCTCGAGAGTGAGTATCTGTTTTGAAACATTGGCGTTCTTTTTTTTTCACTTTTTTTTCACTTTTTTTTTCATCTACTACTTTTTGCTTTTTTCAGAGACTGGATGGTCTCGGTGGGGGAAAACACGCTTTGTGAATACTTTTACAATCTCTCATTTGTTGCATGCACACGGAGTTTCTGGATTCGGGGGAGAGGATTGGGGCATAAAAAACGGGGCGTACATCATACATGAACTAGAATTTTGCTTTGTCACTTTTTGTAACTTGAGGGGGGGGGGAGAAAAGAATAAAAGGAATTTCTTAGTTACCTACCCTAGAGATGATCAAACATCATATCAATATGCAGGAGGGGAAAAAAAAGAAATAAAAGAAATAAAATAGTAAAAAAGAAATAAAAAAATAAATAATTGAACTAGTTGTCCTTGCTCCAACTTGGAACTTAATCCCGACCTCGACCTTGACATCGACCTCAACGAACAATTGGTTATGAAATATAAATTATTTCATGTTGATCGAAGTGTGCCTGGCTAGGGAGCCGATGGTCCGGAGCTGTTTTCATATTCTGGTGGTGCCTTTTTGTGTCGTCAGACATGCCTCACGTTAATCTTCCGTCTTTACATGCACACTTACCTCCGCCTCAGTGCTCTCCACAACCGGGGACCTAAATCTTCAGTTCCTATATCTAAGCCGAGGCCGGGGGGGGGGGTATTTCTACTCACATCAACAGCCAGATCTTGTCCCTGTTCCCCCTAGTAAGCTTCTTATCTACGCACGCCACCTGCATCCCGCCTTGCAGAACCTGACTCGTTCGCTGCAGCAGGAATCCCGTCTGATGGTGTATCAGCTTCCAGTTCATCGTGCAGCTCGGATCAATCTCCAACTTCCAAGTATGCGCCGCAATATCCTCCTCTGTCAGACCCCACTCATTCGCCGACACTGTGCGGCCGCCAATGAACGGGTGGCGGTCTCCATATATGTTCCCCAGATATCCGCCGGTGAGGCGGTTCCTGATGCACCATGTGTTCGGCCCTGTCGTGACCTTAAAGTCAGGGAAGACATAGCTGGTGTGCGCGAGGGCCCACTGGCTCCCCCAGCTTTCGCGGAACTGGGACTGCGGCACCGCCGTCCCTGTCGAGGGCTTGAGCAGGACGGGAGGGTTGGCTAGGTATGCCTGCACGAGGTGGTAGAGGGTCTCACAATTCTGGATGCGGCAGTAGCCAGGAGGGAAGGCGACGATTGGGACGATGAGCTCCCAGTTCTTAGCTGGGGTAGACTCGGTTTTATTTATATTGCAGCGGGGACCAGATTCGTTAGGGCTGGGAACGCCGCGGGCGATAGAGAGGAGCTCATTGTTCCAAACGTTGACGATCTTGTAGTATGGACTGGCTGTAGGCGTTAGTGGTGCTCGAGGGAAAGTATGGCAATGCATGTTTCAGCTTTTCATGTCACCTACTCGTCCTTATCCTCAGAGACATTCTCGATCCGCCATTTCTGCCATGGAGCTCCGCAGTTCCTATAAGCCACCAGGCGCCACTCCCCCTTCGTGGTTTCTATATAATTGTATCAGTGCTAGAGCTTCATCTAAGCTAAAGTAAGCTCCACCGCTCGTAACACACCTTGTCTAGTTGTGTTATAACTATTAGCACCCCCCAGGTTTCCATCCAGACACCGACCAGTCGCAGCATTAGTGATAGAGTATGTCACAACGTCGTCACCATCACCGTCGTAGCTCGGCGTGGGCTCGATCCACCAGACCTGCTGCTCAGGATACCTGGATTCCTCCTGTTCGCAGGTCACAACGCTCCATTTCTTTTTCAGGGCCACGTTAGTAGTCCTTGGATTATCGACGTGGAGAACAGTCGAGGTTTGTCTATTGCGGATGACATAAGCACCAGTGGGGATCTGGTCCTTCATGATTTTTGATGGGTGGTGGGTGATGTTGATGGTATTGTGGCGGTGGTGATGGTGGTGATGGTGGTGATGGTGGTGATGGTGGTGATGGGGTGGTGGTTGGTAGTGGTGGGGACTGGTCAAGTTAACTGGATGCTCCTGAGATCAGGCTTGCATAAGATGTAGTTGGGGAGACCTGGGAACGAGTCATAATATTTAGGAAAAAGTGGATATAAATCTAGAGTACATACATTAACTGTAGATAGGTACATGTATTTACCTAAAGTAGATGGTCGGAAGTGCCAAGACTCGTCTAATGCTGCGGCCTGAAAGCAGAGAATTGGCGGGGTAATAAAACCCATTCGTTGAAGTTGAAGTTAAGATCCAATCAACATTCATCTACGCCGGGGAATTGAGATTCTTCTCCCTTAAGGCCTTATAAACATGGTAAACACACTGTGGTATTTATATATACAGCTAAAGCTAGCAAATTATACATTGCTCTACACGAAATCAGAGAAAAAGAAAGGGGAGGGGAAAAAAGAAAGGGAAAAAAAACAATAAGCTCTAATCAACGCGCTATGGGTTACTCAAGAAAGATGACTTTTACAAAGTCTACATCCTCTCAACCGGTGATAATCCCAACAGCTTCATACCATTATTCAGTACTTGCCTAGCGCTCTCGTAAAGTGCAAGCCTAGCTGCGGCCTTCTTAGGGTCTTCTCCGACAACCCTGAGAACATCATAGCTGGAACTCAAAAGATGGGTCATCTTGAACAACCAGGTCACGACTGTTGTGGGCTCCAAGGTCTTGAGGGTATTCTGCAAGACATCTGGGTACTGGGCAAGGCAACGGAGAAGGTTGGTAGCGTGAGTCTCGGTCAAAAGGCTCAGGTCTGCGTTCAGGACATCCGCCTCGGGAATTGCGGCCTTTCGGGAGATTGAGCAAAGACGAGAGTGGGCGTACTGTAGGTATGGCCCGGTGTCGCCCTCGAAGGAGGTCATGCGGTCCAGATCAAAGTTATAGTTATTGATCCTATTAAATGTCAGTGATAAGCGCGGCTTGGCACGATAACTCATTTGTACGAACCGCTTTCCGGACATGTCCTGAATCATTACGCCGGTTCTACCGACGGTATCGGCAATGGCATCAGGGTCCTCAACCTGCTTGTATTTCTCCTCGTTCTTCTTCATCACCTCGTGCATTCTCTCTTTTGCCTCGGCAAGAATGTCGTCCAGGAAAACGACAGTTCCCTTCCTGGTGCTCATTCCCAGGACCATACCAAAGTTGATGTGCTGAACCCTATCCGCCCAGTCAAATCCCAGAAGGCTCAAGATTTTGAACAATTGCTGGAGATGCAAGTCCTGTTGTGAAGCGACAACATAGATCATCTTGTCAAACTTATACTGTTCGTAACGCTCCATAGCCGCGCCGATATCCCTGGTAAGATAGAGCGTAGTGCCATCCTTTTTCTGCACAATAGCCTTTCCGAGCTTCTTGCTGTGTTTTGTGAGATCTACAATAACAGCTCCCTCGGACTCTTCGGAGATGTTCTTCTCCTTGAGCATCTGAGCAACCTTTTGCATGGTTTCCTTGGAAACCTGGGATTCGCCAGAGTAGACGTCATATTGAATGTTGAGACGGGCATATGTGGCGATGTATTTCTCGATACTGAGCTCCCTGAATCTCTTCCACAGAGCAACAGCCTCCTCATCGCCTGCGATTTATCAGTCCCGGCATCCCAACTTGAATGGAAATCTCGGAAAAATACCGTTCTCCATCTTGACGAAGAAGTTCTTGGCTTCATCGTCTGTAGGTCCATTGTTTGTCTATCAAGACGAAAAATCAGCACCCCCCGCCTGGTGGAGACATCCCCGGACCGCCCAACATCAACTCTACAAGTAATGGGAGACTAACCTGTTTTACCCCAGCAGCTTCGGCAGCCTTTTTCTCGGCCTCCTTCTCTTCCTCAATTACCCGGTTAATTTGGACGTAGACCTCAAACAAGTGATGGATGGGGTCAGCCAAGAGCTTCTCCTCCGAACCAAAGCGCTTGAATCCGACACTAAGAATACCTATAAAAGGACAGTACCAGTGTCAGTTATAGCCCATTTAAAGACACACAAATCTGTTCCAAGGGATAGCTGCGGGGGATCCAGATAACGTACCAAATTGTTTTCCCCAATCTCCGAGGTAGTTCATCCTAACGACGTCCCATCCGCAGCTCTCATGCAGGTTCGACAAGAAACCACCAATGATAGTGCTTCTGAGATGGCCAGCATGGAAAGGCTTGGCGATATTGGGGCTTGAGAATTCGACAATGACACGCTTGCCCTTGCCGGTATTGACGGGTCCATACGCCGCCTTCCTCTTGAGGATAGTTGGGAGCACGATCTTTTTCAAAAGCTCGATATTGAAGAAAAACTGGAGAAAGGTTCCAGCGACCTTGATAGGTTGTGTGTATGGGTTTTCTGGCCACTACGGAGACCAAAGGTTACTTTTGCCCCTTAGGGAGAAATTGTTTTTTTGTCACTGGGGATTATTTCCAGGGAGGGGAAGGTGCATACCTTCTCAGCCCATTCTTTCGCGATTTCGTCTGGCTTTTTGCCCTTGAGCCTCAGCCTTGGAATCGCAAGAATCAAATCTCCTTTCTCAAAGCTTTGAGTCCATTCCAGCGCATCATAAATCAATTTCTGGTCAACGCCGGAAATGCCGGCCAGTGTCTCGGAGATGTAGCATCTGAAGATGTCGACTGGGTTGGTGGTTGGGTTGGAATACGGGAATACAGGAAGGGCATCAGAGACCCCCAGTGAGTTGAGCTGCTCCTGGAGCGACTCGATGGACGGCGGGGTGGGAAAGTGGCTCATATTGTTGAGATTATTTGTCGATTCGCCGATTTTTGTAGTTGTTTGTGAGTGGTTGTAGCGGGGTAGCAGGTAGGACTGAAGCGGGGCAACTTTGCGATCACGGATGGGTCGGAGGTGGGGGAACTGTGGGTTTTGACGATAAATGTGAGTCACCGGCCCACGAGCAGCTGAGACAGAAGATAAAGGAAGTCGAGACACTCGCTTAAACATCCAAAGATCCTCTGTTCGGGGGAGACTCTCGATGAGCTGTTCTATTGAGCGCAATTACTCGCCTCGCGAGAAGAACTTTTTTTTTTTATGGTGGGGGAAATGTGGGACGGAATATTCCGCATGGGGCAAGCCGGGTAATAAAACCATGGGTTATCACTCGATAGCTGCCAGTCTACATAAGCTTAAGACGTCAGGTCACCAGCGGCTAGCTACGCGCAGAAAATTCATCCACCCAAGTACGACATCCATCATAAAGTAGCTCCGGATCCTCACGACCAGAATAATAAATGTTTTATGCTAATACAAATCAGTCTCGACGTCGTTATATCCACCAATCTGATTAAGCCTTGTGCTTCTTGAATATCATAAATAATCCCCCATCCATCCACAAACGGGAAAGGAAGAGGAAAGGGGGAAGAAAAAAAAGGAATACAAACTCTCCCAGTGAGTGTTTACTTGCAATAATAAATAAATAAACAAAAATGGCATATACCTTACTCAGAGATGACAGAACCCCCTGCCTCCCCCCTCTCCGGATCAACCTCCTGATCCTGGCTCCTACTCGTTGACCGACCCAGGCGCGGCAATTCCCATGAGTAACCATGGGTAAGAGTCAGAAGAGTTTCCAATTCGACTGATTCTGGCAGAGTTGAAAAGGTGTCAGAACTCTCCTCCTCCTCCTCAGGGAATGCTGCTGGCTGTAATTGTTGCTTTAATCGCGTCGGACTTGTAAAACCTGATCGCAGACCTGTAGCGATGCTATTTTCATTTCCACCCACAACAAACATTTCGATTGGCCCTGATCTTCTTATAGCGCCGAAGGTGGTGGTTGATGCATCTAAGCCTCTTGCGCTTGAGCTTGGGCGAGTCGCTCTTTCACCCGCCACAATATTTCTAAGAAGCAAGTCCATTGAGCTTTGGGTGTATTCCCCATTTTGCGGGAGGTTGCAGGGAGTTTCTCGCTGATTTGGCGCTTGGTCCTCAATTTCCGAGCCTCTTCTAGTTCCACGAACCGGCACCCCCTTCAAGATGATTATAGGGTCCCAAAACCGCTGCTTCCATGACGGTCTGATATTTCCGTTTGAGTCGAGACCCCCCTTCAGCGAGCCGTTTCTCGGCCTCGTCGTCTTCCCTGAGGCGGGAGTGAAAGCTCCAGGCGAGCAATCCCATCCGAGAAGTGTCTTTGAAAAGATCGTTAACATGAAATAATCTATAATGATCATCAGAAAATGTAACGGCAACAATGCAATCCTTAAGGGGATCATTGCTATGGCCCAGAGAGGTTCTGAGTGGTCCGATCGATTGGCCTGAGTCCTGTTGGTGGTTATCTTTACATATCCAGTACTCATGAGACCCCTCAAGCCCCCGATTTTATAAAGTTCGGTTGCTGGAAGAAGAAAGAACATCCAAACAGTGCAATACCATGTGTACCAAAGCCCAGAAGGTACCCGCTCCCCCCTCCGCACAAGATCCTCTGCTTCATCGGTATCTTGCAAAAGCTTCCCCTTTTCCGCCCAGGAGTCTCCAACCCTCAGCATTGAGGATTGTAGATACGTACCGAATCTTTGAGAGTGATTCGCAAATATCAAGATGAAGCTCCCGAGGTTGAGTCCAAGGAGTAAGGTGGTCACGGTAATGGCCCCTATAGTTCCTGCAAAGGCACTGAGAGTCTGATATGTTTTGGGCATAAACGGCATGCTGAACAGGCTCTAGAAGGAAGGCCATGTGTCCATTAGATTCCAATTCCCATAATGAGTACTATCGTTAGGTGGATACATACAATTACTAGAGTAAGAGGAAGAAATATGATCATTAATACTGTGAGTGTGTGCATACTTTCAGCCTGAGGATTTTGGAGTTAGCGATTTTGTGGCAGATTATCAAAAAAGTCAGACAGAGGTTTATACCTGAGAAACTGCTGCTCTTGATTCTAAAACCCCAGAGGCGCTAACCAGAGCATCTCTCTAAAGGTGCAGAGGTTAGTTATCTTCTTTCCTATCATACTTTATTCAACTTCTTCCGCGTCACTTACAAAATCCTTAATCTCAGAATATTTCGTATCAATCTTCCCCCTCAGCTTCTTAGCCCTTTCAACCTTCCTCTCGAATACTTTCTCTGAGCCGAGCTCGGCTTTTCCGGTTTTCACTCTCGACCGCATCCTGTGTGCCTGCGCGTTTCTGCGTAGATTGGGCAGAGATATCTTTTCGAACTCTTCAATAGCGGTAACGAATTCATTTATGCTATCGGACATCTTCTTAAGCCACTGCAGAGCCCAATGGTAGCGCTTTGTCCTGGAGAAGTTATGATCATCGAATAGTAACTTCTCATTCTCTTTCGTAAAAAAGAGTGCGTCGGCCTGTGGGAATATTAGCTTTAATATTCATACCCAAAGGAGATAGATCTGAGCACCCGATCTCCCAGCTCAACCTCAAGCTGATCCAAAACTTTCCACATCCCCTCATCGACCGCCCAATCTATCATTCTTGCTAGCTTATCGAGAAACACTTCCTCCGGTGCGGTATATTTCTCCACATCCTTCACATTCCGAGGTTTTTCAAAAGCCTTTTCATCAGAATACTCGCCTATTGATATCACTGTCCAGTTTGTTCCGGTCTCTGTGGCCATGGAGTCAAATATAAGTGAAAGTGTTGTTTGGCGGATTTTTTTAGGCTTAGAGTGACGATTTATGTTTTTAGGTGCAAACACACCCTCCCACTGGGACCCAAACTTCTTGCCTCTGTGCGGTTGAGGGGCTGAAACTGTTTCCTGGCGTTTGTTGCTCTGTTCGTCAAAAAGTTCGAAGAAAACTACGTTGAACGCGAACGTATCATGATTCATATATCCCTGAGGCACAAATCTCAGTAATGGCTTTTTGTTTTAGAAAATCTTCTCAAGGGTTATACCACGAAATCTTGCAGTGAGTGCGGCTCCGGAGAAAGCGCGATTGTCATGATAGTTAATAGGGATTCCAGTGGCTCTGCGTACTCCAATCTCAGGCCACTGTAGGCGGAGGAGATCAACAGCGCTATTGCGACGTTCGGAGTCAATTGTTTCACCACACTGCATCACTTGAATTAGTCGGTGCTCAGTCAATCAATTCACATCTTCACGGGGAAAATCTGACATCTCACGGCCGTATGTACGATTGTTCTCTCCATCTTCATTTTTTGCCTCGTAGGCCGAAATCTTTTTGTGATGAGAGTTAGCAAAAGACTAATATATAATGGACAAAGATAAATCTCAAATACATACCTTATTCCAGGCAGGATGCGCCTTGGTATTTTTGATTTTCATCCCCAGTTTTCTCTGCCGGTAAAGTAATTGAATCAGCATTGGCTCTAAATCGAGAAACGGAAGCCGGGATATATCTGACAGGTCTAGCCAATGCCTTCCATAATCCCTCAAAATCCGTCGCTTCATAGTACATCACTTTCTCGCAAGACCTATCTGTAAAGTCACGCAAGTTTACGTGGACTGGCTGATGCCCCCGACCGACAAGACTCAGGAATTCGGGGAGTCGTAAGGTATCTGGCTTGTCTTCTTCCTCATTACCTTCTCTAGGGACCCAGGAAAAATTGAATCCCTCCTGTTTCAGCTCATCACTGGCTGTTTTCGGGTCTGGGAGTGATGTGTTGATGAATCTATCCTCGAGCGTTTCCACTGATAGAGCTTAGCTGGATTCTGCAACTCCAACTAGTGGTTAAGGACAATACTACATACAATGTGACTTCAGGACGTCTTCATCAATCCCACTTAGTTCTGCCCACACACTAACATCTTGTTCAAAGGTTTGCAGAGTACTGGGTCCCAAGTAAGGTGCCGCTTTACTGATAGTTTTACCGCGAGAAAGAGTCTGAGTATTTTGCTTTTGTGCAGAAATAAGTGCTTCTCGCTGAGCTTGCAGGTACTCCGCACTCGCCGAGCTCTTTTGGGCCACATTCGTATTGGTATTGGCGTTGGTATTGTTGTTGGCGCTGGTGGCTATACTGAAACCAGTATTCTTATTAACACTCACATCATTGCTTGTATCCGTCTTCACGTTGGTGTTTATGCTAGAATTGATATTAACAGCAGGGAGGTTAATTATTTTGCCACCCCTAAGCTGCGATACAAAAGCTGCAAGTGTCTGAGTTTGCTCTAACTGGTTAGTGTGAAGGGCCTGGAGCAGGTTTTCGAATCCTACAATCTTCTCCTCGAGTCGTTTAATTTCCTCTAATTTAGGATCGTTGAGTTGTTCTTCGCTCATCGTGTTCGGCTTTCGATCTGTACTGGAAATGGGGTTTGTTTGAAGATAACACTTGCGCCAGGTTACTTGTTAATTAAGGATACAGAAAATGTTTGTGGGAATCGACTGTTTACTATATCACCAAGTATATCTACTCTTCTTGCCCATAGATATACGCTCTGGTACATTTCAAGCTTCAATCACAAGCACCGCCCGCTGATCGCGCACTATTCAGGCTAGCATTATGATAAATACTAACCCCTGTCCAATATTGGAGGGACAGTATGGGCAGTAGATTGGCTAGCTTCTAGATATCGCGGTTAATTCACGAATGGGGGAAGGCTTGTGGATTCTTTCAGTCACTTTGAAAATGTTCCACAATGCACCTCTCACCGGAGGTGACTCAGGTGGTTGAAGATCGAGAATTCTAAGTGCCTTGGCCATATGTCCGCCGGCCTGAGCCTGCCCACCACTTGATAATTACACGTACTTATGATTAAGGTCTCCCAGGACGGTTATAATAGCGCGGAAATCGACCTTCCAGTGCAAATACTTACAGAAAAAATCTAACAATCGCAACATCCTGGGTCCCTCGAGACAAATGGATATGTGTCGGCCCAGGGTCTGTCATAGATCTATATTCAACTAGTCTTGGGGACAGTTTTGATCCCCATCTGTGTCCTGATCAGGTTACCGAGTACTGGTGTAGCTATAGGACTGTGGGTCCAGAAGCGCAACTCAAAAAAAAAAAAAAAAAAAGCAATTCCCTATGTAGTACATCCTCTAAAACTACATGCAGTAAATACATTTATACATGACATACGTCTCGTACATGACCCCAAGTGGAACCCCGCCCGCAACCAGAAACTAACCTACGAAGCCCGTAGAACAAATTTTCAGCTCGTTTTATCTGCTATATATAGCTATCCTAACCGCATTTGCCTATTTTACCAGCTCTAAGACAACCGGGTGAACAATATTCTCCGGGACAATGGCAGGCCTGACCCAACGACGAATTACCAATCGCCCTGGTATAAATCAGCCATAGTAAAGGGGCCGGTGCGGGTTTTCCGGTTCTGTTTAGCTAATTAGTGTGAATTCACCACTTAGCCAACCTCGGAATTGGCTTAAGAAAGATTTATATGTTTTTTTTTACCAGAAACTGTGCCACTTAACCCAGGCTTTAAAGGTCACACATGTCTGAAGCCCAACGGTCCATGCGCAGTAACAACTCCACCAGCTTACTTTGCGTAGACCAAGAAAGCTTAAATCAACTCTATCTCCATCAGATATTTCTGTCATCAACATAGGAGCTACGTGAAATGTCTTGGCGCTGATTGTAACTCATAGCTGAACATACTGTAGTGGGCTGTAACCTTAATTAGTGTAATACATGTAGGTATCTCTATGCAACTGAGGCCTAATAATTGTACCCTATTTAGTACCTGGCTATTTGTGAGATCTTTTAGGCAGGAAGCATATATATATTAAGGCTCATACATGAAAACTAGATATCACTAATTCTTTACAATCAATACTTTGCAATTTGTCAATGGAATCACCTACATCTATAAAATACTGGCCGGTATTTCTTGGTTACAGGACATTCTGAGCTCGAGGGACTATATATATACCTAACGAGTACGTATCTAAATGCATTTTTTCTAGCCAGTTACCTTACGATACAGTACCAAAAAAGCGGGTGTATCTAGTACCTTATCTGTCAGAATACCATGACACTCCGGTATTGCTACAGCATTGCTATGGTATAATGGCCGAAACTCCGATCTAATTCGGAAGTTTTTCACGATACCGTATTGCTATGGTATCTATTACATCCCCTTTTTTGGTACTGTATACCTAAACGCCCTCGGGATTTCTACGTCAGTGACCAGATCTGCTACATTCAGTTAGTGCGCCAGGATCGAGTGCCTCCCCGCCTCAAATCGTGCCAGATCACTTGTATAGTATATCGTTGAATCTAGCGCAGGCAGAGAGAAGATATATTCTATTCATATATCTATTGACCGCTGCGCTCCATTCACTAGCTGGCCGTGAACTCGATACTTCCGGTCTACGTTTACGATGTACGAAATACATCTTAACAGCACAGAGCTCATTTCCGTTCGCATTCATGATGGCTAAATATTCCAAATGCGAGTTTTGTCAAAGATCTGCAGGTTTCGGCATCATGTCATATCACTGATGTTTCTTCAACCGGACTTGGCATCTATATAGATCTACATGTCTCGGTTTATTCCTGTCTACAATATGGTTACGTAATATTACTAATGAAATCTAATGTGGATTTACTACATCTGTTTATTTCGACACACACATACTCAAAAGGAATCATACATAGAAATTTATTGTTCCAGTGCAAGCTGTTTACAATCACGTAGTTTCAATAGTTCCTCGCTAGCTTAAACTTTGAACTCTGTATTTAGGACTTGTGGCGGGCAATCTGTGGCTCACCATACAAAAACTAGATCTAGAGTAGACTTCGATCTACATGTAGTAGCTAAGAACGGCTATCGACGGCGGTGCAAGAGAGACCCACTTATCACGTAAAATTAAAGAGTACAAAATAGTCATAGTGTATGATATGTAAATTATTAACTACTCCAGTGCATTGTTAATCTTCGGTTTCGGGTAATACTTTGATACTAAAACTATGGTTGGTCAATTTCAAGTTTCAGGTCACAGGTACATATGCGCGTTGTAAAAGACCTCTTGTCGGCGGGCGCGCTAAGTAAATGTGAGTTGTGGGAAGTTTCCACCAGAAGGCCGGTGGCCGAGTGGATATAACACTTGGGTTGCCGGTCCAAACACCGTGATACTATACGGAGATCCATTTTCTCGGCAACGCCCAGAGAGAGAAGAAAGCGGAGGACAATGCAATTCCCAAGCCGAACACTACATAATGTAGTTCTACTAGTCGTGATCTCTCATTTTATATGAACAATACTTGCATTGAAGTATTTCTATTTATCCTGGCTAGATTACTCACGGCATGGCTAAAAATTTCTACGAAAGGCACCCTGGAAAGAGAACGTTGGGCAAGGATTCTCGGTTATTTACTCCAATCAATAGGGAGATTCTATATAGCTAAACTGCATAATAGACATCGATTTCCATTCTCTCCACATAATTCTCCCACCCCGGATACTACAACGGTAAGCATCTTCCTGAGTAAATTTCCAAAATAGGATGAGTAGCTACTTACCATAGCTCTTGCTACAACCGAGACCCTATCTCCCGCTCTCATGCTCCTAACCAAATCACCTCCATACCCGGCACCATTTTCACTGCATGATCCAGGAAGATCATCCCAGCGCCACACAACTGTGTGTTTCTTAGTTTCCCACTCGGCGTGGAGATTCACTTGAACATCCCACCTCTGAGCTGTTTCTTTTGTATCTTTCTTAGGTACAGCAACAGTTTTCAACTCAAGTGCTTCTTGACGCAAAGTAAGTGCATCCCCTCTTATATCGGCGGGACCTGCGTGCGGGATTTCTCTCCTAGCTGCTTCGATGGTGAGTGGACGCTCTAGAAACGCTTCGAACCAGGAAAACGACCCGTTATAGGTTCCTAGACACAGTCAGTAAAACAAGCAACAAGACTGAGACACCGATAGATTTCCCACCCGTTCCAGGGTTCGAACTCCACCCCTGGTCATGACTCCATATTCTAAACACCACCTTCCTCCCTGGTGTGAGTGTTCTTGCAGAAACACTTCCAATCTCCACTCCCTCCGTCCCACCCTCTGGGATAAAATTTCCCGGCAACGGGATACTCTGCAGATACAACAATTGTCCGTCGCTCTGGACCGAAGCTTCCACTGCAGTCTCGACAGTATTGTGAGGCCAGTACTCTGAAAAGTCGATAATCTGATCGACCAGTTCGATTGGGATCAGCTTTAGAAATAGTTCCTTAACTGAGAGGACATCTTTGACTGTGGGTTCATAGTTGTTGTTGCTATCCGAGGCCATTTTATTTCCAGATCTACTGAGGAAACGGACGATAGATGAAGCGAACCCAAAAACGCTCATTTTATACGAAAAGAAGGATGTCAAGTACTAGGAGATAGAAATTTTTATTTTCCGCTAGCTAGCTATTATCTATGTGAGTGTTTCCCAAGTTGACCAACCAAAATGTCCATTTGGAACTCTTTGTTGGCGAGGCTTGCTTGGCTGATGACATTGATTTCAGCCGCATGGATGCTCAAACCTTGGCGCTCACCTAATGACATAGTGTATTGTACTTAGATGTATCTACCTACAGTAATGTAGATATATATACATAATATTGATATGGGTAATATATAAAGAATTAGCGATGAGAACTTATCAAAGCCTTTATATATTCCATCACCAAGGTATGTATACTAAGTAGGAGCGTGCTCATTCTATCACTCGGGCTTGGCATATACATCTGAGCAATTATTGGATCACAACCTCTCAGTCGTATTTTCAGCCACGTAGTACGACGTACAACCCCTCCCCCCCCCCTTTCTCTTAATTAATCTAAGGCCAGCACGTCCCATTCAGTTACCAGGTAAATTATACAGGCTTCCCCGCTCCGATCTAGAGAGAAAGATTTGAAAAAAGGGCCTTAAACTAACCCCGCAGTTAATCAATTCGAAAGAATAACAGCGCATCTAGATCTATAGATCTATAAAGGTCAAAGAACTCCCGGATTTCCCTCCTCTACCATTGCAACATAGACAGATAGTGATAGTATAATAAATACATATATATTTCAATACAGTAAAGAAAGCTTATGAAGTTATAGTTATGACCGAAATGAAAAAAATGTAATTCTTGTTACATATAATCGTTTAAACCTAGCATGCGTGTATGAAGTATCACAATCAATCAACCGCCTAAACCTAGGCCTGGTAAGAGCTGCGAGCGTACTAAGGTTCTTCAGACCCCAAGTATGAGTACCAGATACCTAAATATTCGTCTCAGATCTATGTGGGGGGAAGAACAGTGTTTTTTTTTTTTCACTGGTTGTTCGATCGCGATCGTAAGCTCAAAGAGGCGTCAATCGATCCGGTTCGGACCCTTAAGCACCGAGCAGCGGGTTAGCGCAAGGATAAGGCATTCCCTCTCCCTGCGGCGGGGATTGTTGCCCTGGTGGCTGTTGTGGCTAGTATTTCCTTTCCAGTCTCTCATCTTCCGTGCTTAACCCGGTGCAATGTGAAGTGAATTACATCCTCAATCGGTACCGGCGCAATCGGGTCCTATCCTCGCAATAATTAGCATGGCACTTCGTCTCTCCTACCTATGAGATAACTTACCGCCCCATATCCCACTGCATTCAGGTATATCTTATTTACTTCGCCCACACTCGAGCCAATAAAAAATCCATCCAAGTAACTGCCATCGTGAGTACACCAGGCTAACCTGTTCCCCTGCCACATAAATTCTCCACTGGGGTGCTCATCAGGCGTAGTCTTCCATCTTAACTCCAGTGCTCCAGCTAAAACACTGCTGCCACTCTCAAGTACATGGAGGTACAAAGTACTTCCGTTGAAGGCAACTGCCGCTAGATGTCTTACAGTATTACTACCAGGCACTTGGCAGATCTGTAGTTCGCCGCATGAGTATTCCGGTCCTAGTTGAAGGAACTCACTCCGAGCTAAATTCGGGAATGGAGCCTATTAGCAAATTGACCGGAGAAACAGAGATGAGTAGGATACATACATGGTACTTGAATGAATTCTCTATATGGCCTTGGTGGGTCCTCCATAGAAGCCCTCAGTTTGAAAAATAGTAGCCTATCGCCCGCGAGTGGCAGATGCTCTAGTTGGTGAATGAACTCTGAGCACTTTTGTCTGATGTTTGTCTGATACCACCACGCGTAAAGACACAATAGTACCAACACAACCAAGCCACATACGCCGGTTGACATCCATACTTCAAGGGCCATCTTGCGGTCCAATTCTGTGTCCGTAGCTAGCTGCAGCATGTAGTTCCCATTGGGATTTATAAATGCCCTCACCCCAGCTTTGCATATACAATTCCGGAAAACTCCTGTTAACTGCATAAACGTCCCGCCAACCCCGGAAATGAATGCTAACATGAATGCGAAACCTCTAAGGATTTCTGTTAGTTTATTCGCCCAGTTGGGCCAGCTGGTCCTTTTCCCCACTGTCTGCCCCATAACGAAAATTCCAATTAACTCAACTTGCGAGAGCCAATACAAAAAGAACATAAAACTTCTGCAGCCCAGACCAACTTCGGGAGTATTGAAAGAAACCACAAATGCAAGCCAGCAAGGAACAGTCATAAGAATCGCTGCGAAAAGTCCCGTAAGATAGACCGAGGTGTTGGTCCCCAGGTACCCCTCCAAATCAAGAGCTTTAGCCCACCTGTAGGTACTGACACCACGATCCCAGATAGATACAGGCTTGTATCTCGAAAGGAACACTTCGCTTGCGCTCTCACCACGGTTCTTTGGTGGAAACTTTATTGATATTATGCCTTCAAGCGCGGCAGGATTATTGCAACCTAATAGACACTATAAATGTTATAATTAGCGGATGATGGGAATAGGGATTTTAATTTGGGTATGGCTTTATTCACCCCACAGACGATCGCTACTATCACAAAAATCGAGTACCAGATACCGAGAGCAATAGCGTGTGAGGTATCATTGTCTCCAAGGTTTTTGAGTGCATCGATGATCGCATAAATGAATGATCCCACATAAAAGATCACCGGTGATCCGACAATAGCCCCAAAGGATCCCTATTTGGTAATAAATTAGCATATTTGACCCTCCTAACTCATTAGGCCCTCATACCTGTGATTGAAGTAAAGAATGTAACCTTGATTTTGCCTGTACTTCTGACGCATTCACAATAAATTCTTCGGCACCTTCTTTCGGATTTCCCTGCTCAATATTCAAATTCCCTAGCAATAAAGTCACCAGTATTCTTCTTCTCCGCAACTCCTTCTCTGCCTCGGAACCACCCCCAAGCCCCCGCAACTCGGCCAATGCCTGCAATAACTTATGGTCTAATAGCATCTCATAAAGACCCCCCACTAATATCGGCCCTGCACAGACGAAGACAACTGAAATCCATCTAAGCGTCTCGATCGCCACAATAACCAATGCAAGAACCAAATTCATTGATCCTCGTGCTGTAAACCAATCCTCCTTGAAGAGCCTTTCAGGGATCTTTAACTGCCAGCCCCTGGGAATGGAAATACTGAACACAAGAGCTGGAATTAGAAATCCAACTAGTGGACTTAGTATTTCGTTCAAATGGTTTTTTGACAAACGAGATGGTTGAAAGCCTCCGCATTCTGTACGGCACCAGGTCAAACTGACGTAGATGGGCGGTACGGGCAGCTTCCCATCACCGAAGCTAGCACCACAAGTGTACGTGACATTATTGTGAGTGTTGTTGGTGCTGTAGAACTGGCCTCGGGCCTTTTCACAGCATTTGTTGAAGTCTGCGTATTGGATGCCTGCAGTGACGAGCGGAGGGTAGATGAAGAGGTGGATTAGCAATAGTGGCCAGATGTAGGAGGTGGTAGTTGAGAACATCATAGTGTTGGAATGGCTAGCTTGATTCTATCTATTGTAGTTTAGCCTGATATCATAAGGGTACGTACAAAGCTACAAGTATATGTACTTACTAGATTGGAGCAACGAGTAGAATTCAAGATATGAAGTGGTATTGTAGTACCTACGTCCCTTTCTTATACTTTGTATAAAATGAAATTTCCTTTTTTTTTATTCGAGCCCCAAAACATACATGTAGGCAGCTAACCACTGTACTTATTAAATATGGGTCATGATCATGTGTATGATATGTAGTGGCTTTGCGATAAGATACATGTATGTAAGTTGTGGATGGTATATTCGAGATACATGTATTGTATACATGTATATACCGGGCACCGGGACCGCGAGTGAGTGAACGTACGTATCCTCACCTGTCAACACCCCCTTTTGTTCGCTCACTTTATACTAGGAAGCCTTGTACATACTCCTATATCTTTTGTCTGGGAAACTTATTCATGATCAAAATTCCAGAAATTCAGTCATAGATCATAACGCTCAAAGTTTGAACTTTGATCAGCTGAAAAGGAGCTGGCGTATGTGCGTACAAGTACGGTCACACAAGGTAAGCCAGTGTGGTACATACAATTATTTTGAGTCGCAATTTTACATCTAAGCCTTATAATATGTATACCAGCTACATTCGTAGACCTAATACAAAAAATGAGGCGAAGTCAACGTTTCTATATATCAGCCACCACCGACGGAAGTGATAAACCACAGGCATGTAAGAGTCATGATCTCAGGGTCAAACTCCTCAATCACCTAATAGACCTGTTGCATCGACTAGACTACATATACTATGGTTATATGGGTACAGGTTTATACCGGGGTGTAGCATTAAGAACCCTCGAGGCCAAGTACCGAGTACCATGTACCTACATGTAGTCTATAGTGGCCATATACCTACATGTAGGTATATATCAACTAGCTGCCCACTGTCTACAGACCTATCCCGTATTCGTAGTGCATTTACTTGTGAAAATGACCGTTGGAAATATTAGATTTTAAAATGTTTTATGTGTTCGGGGTTTGATATGATATCTGCACGTAGATCCTAAAGTCCATTCTGAAATCGGGAAGTTTGAGTACTAATTTCAAAATACTTAAACGACGATCTGTATAATTTTAACAGAGTCTATCTTGTAGTGCACATGTATTGTCGAGTCTGCCTTGCGCTGTTTTTGGTTTTCATGCTCCTTATGACGAGTCTGCACATAGTGGGTGAACATATATAACAAGAATTCGTGCTCATGATCATCAAGCCCTCGCTTGATTTGAACCTGCGGATTCAATTCATCCGAGCCAAGGTTGGTGGTATGAGTAAGGGGAGGGATACATGTAGTCATCCTCTAATCAACGGATCACGTGGGGGCCGGCCTATATATGAAAATCACATGATCTCGGCGATAAGATCATTAAGTGAGATCTCAATCGCAAAGTGACAAAAACCACTAACTTCGCAGCTACTGGCCACCACGCCCAAAAGTTGGGAGGCAATCCATCGAACTACATCAGGCGCACCTATATAATAGTAGTAAATGGAAATACAAATGAAAAAAATTGACTGGGTCTAGCTTTGATGGTGGTCGCGACACCAGAATATTGAGTTTGTTGCATCACTTTAATTTAAGGACCCCCGGGGTACAGCCACATGTACAGGTAATAATTGATGGAACCCCCTAAAAGTACAAACACCAAATGTTGGTGGCGTTTTACCAAAACAGGCATCACTGCGTTCCATCACTTATTACCTACCGATATATATACTTACTAACATATCTACATGCATTAATTTCATTCGTGCCTACATGCATATTTTAGCAGAGCTAGAGAGCCCAGGCAACTCGTTCGAGACGTAAAATGTAAGATAGACTGATCTTTGAATTTATTTAATTAAGGTTCTTACCACTAGAAGTCCGTAAATGTATTTCTTACTGGTTGTGAAGACTACAAACTTGAAGTTAGTAGGTGGGTAATCACGTTACATAATGAACATTAGCCTTGCAGTAATAATATTCGGCTTTTGGTCAAGTGTGTCTGATCTAACGCTATTGGTCATTCAGAATGGTGCTTAGCGCTTAGAGTGATAGTCACCCATATATACACGATCTTTTACTTGGATATTACATAGTATGTACCTACATGTAGTTCATTCACAACGATTAGCTATAGGGCAGCTTCATTGGTAGTTTCAGTTTAGCATCACGGATGGAGTTTGAAGGTTTCTGATCATACATACATCTCAATACATGTACTTACCTCAATTGTGATCAATAATGAAGATTAATTGATTTTCGTTGTATAGAGAAAGGGGTCATCTCCATATCTAGAACACATCGCATGTATCTATCTATAGGTTTTTCGTGGTATGAATCTTACTTGTAGTGATAAACCACGATGCAGAGGCACTTTATCCTTAGGTTCAACATATGTACCTGTATATTCCGTACATGGGGCATATTCTTAATTGTTCCCGGCCCATTCGGTGTGTTTTTTTTGTAGCGGTCGTGGCGATAAATAAACTTTGTGCAATTCATGGTTTCCAAATAACTCCGCTGAACAGTTTTGTGGAGGGCCCGGGGTTTAGGGGAGAGGGGAGTGGCCTAGAAACCGGACTTTAGCACAGCAGCTGGCAAAAAAAAAAAAAAAAAAAAACAGCGGTACAAGCCCTCGGGGGCGAGTACGCCGGACGGTTACCGGTTTGCCAAAATACTACTTGCATGTACCCCTGTATTTTCAACCACCAACCAGTTCGTTCTGGGAATTCGAACGAGACTACATGTACCTACATACTTGTACTTATTGACGTCGTTCATGAACTGCATGGATTCAACAATTTGCACTGAGTTATCAAGTTTTAAAACATATCCACATCGATCAGTACTACGGGTGTAGGGGTAAGCATGTAGACAGCAGTAGACTTACCCCTACACCCGTACCATCAATTCTCGAATAATCCGTATTTGTATGTGGTAAGTCCGAACCAAGGCGAATTGGTGAACCAAACTTCACGGACTCATGCAGGTATACACTTTTTCTCACCCGGAATTAAGCTTTATCGACGCGGGGATAGTGGATTTCTCGAGAATTGACGGTAGTACTTTGGATGATCCATGAGTGGAAGAGATAAACTCCACCATTCTACCCGTTAACTCCGGGACCGCGACTACTACTACAAGGGTCTGGGTTTAGTGAGTGAACTGATTCCCATCTATCAACACCAGATTTATAATGTCAGAGCCTTGTAGATGTATAGATGATGACATTAGTTTAATTTAAACCTCGAGCCTGATCTTCTGGTTTCTACGAACCACTTTCATAATTCATAGTAGTTGAAACATAGTTCTTATATATATCCATCTAGCCACCGGTCTTTCTCAATCCAGCATAGTAACTTCGAAAGAAAAAAAAAACACATTCAATCTATAAAAATTATGACACGTACTACAGTACTACCAACTCGCCAACTCGGAAGAAATGGTCCTCAGGTTACTGCCCTCGGGTTCGGTCTTATGGTACGTATATATCATCGTTACATTTCGGCCCACAAACATATTGAACCTTCCAACTAGGGATTGAGTGCTTTTTACGGACGTGTGGACTCGGATGAGGAGCGCTTTAAAGTCCTCGACCGCGCCCACGAGCTTGGCGAGACATTTTGGGATACTTCTGACTTCTATGGAGATAATGAAGATCTTATTGGAAAGTGGTTCAAGAGGACTGGAAAGAGAAAGGACATCTTTCTCGCCACCAAGTTTGGAGGCACGGTATATATTGATTTCAATCTATGGTACTTTTTTATATAGGATCGCGTTGCTAACGCAGAGGGGATATCAAGACCAATACCAACGGGAAAGGCGTAAATGTGGTCGTGAGAGGTGATAAGGAATATGTGCATGAGGCGTTCCAAAAGTCTGCTTCCAGGTTAGGAGTTGATTATATAGACCTTTACTATATCCATAGGTATTTCCCGTTAACCATGGCAATGGTGGAGCCAGTTACACTGACCAAGTGATGAACAGGGTGGACAGAACTGTCCCCATCGAGGAAACCATAGAGGCAATGGCCGAGCTCGTGAGGTAATATACCTTATTAGCCCTTCCACTAACATCTGCTGATTCTCCATAGGGCTGGCAAGATTGGACATATTGGCATCTCCGAATGTAGCGCAGCCACCCTTCGCCGCGCACACGCCGTCCATCCCATAGCCGCTGTACAAATCGAATATTCCCCCTTCACTCTCGAGATCGAAAATGATACTATCAACCTCCTAAAAACCTCTCGCGAACTCGGCATCACAATAGTTGCATATAGTCCGCTGGGGCGTGGAATGATAACGGGAGCCTATAAAAGCCCCGATGATTTCGAAGATGGCGACTTTAGAAAGAGCGTACCAAGATACTCGAAGGAAAACTTCCCAAAGAACTTGGAATTGGTGGAAAAGATGAAACAGATAGCAGAAAAGAAGGGGTGCACACCCGGGCAATTGGCATTGGCTTGGTTGATGGCGCAGGGCGAAGACATTATTCCGATCCCGGGGTATGTATCCTTGGTCATTGTACTGAAGAGATTATACTAATGATTTTCCCCACCGGTTAGCACCAAAAAAATCAAGTACCTCGAAGAGAATATCGGTGCATTGGATGTTAAGTTGACAGATGAAGAAGCTAAAGAAATTCGCCGGTTCACTGAAGCTGCCGAGCCCGCTGGTGCAAGATATCCTGAATCGTCAGTGTCCCCTTGTTTATAGCATATATATTCCACGTATACTCATAACTCTTAACGAAACAGGGCTTTACAAACTCTCTATGCGGACACTCCTAAAAGGAAGTGAACCGGTTTTTTCGCATACTGCGAGAAGGATCAGGATCCGGTAGACGCACTGTACTTAGATAATTTAAGAAGCGAAGGAATAGTGGAGAATATAAGGGAATATTTCTACCCTCCACTCTAGCAATTCAGGTGTACTAAAACCGTGACTATTTTCTGCGGGAGAACGACATCATCCCCCAGGATTCCCTAAAGCCCTCTAAAATTCTATATTTGTTTCTCAGCTTCTATTGGCTCTCTTAGGTTCTAGTTCTCCAGGCAAATCTTACTCTTGGCATCAAAGACTTTGACTTCTGTCAATATCCACATAAGAAGACACTGGATACTCGATTTAAGCTACATCAGTATTCTAACTTTTGTCATTGCAAATATACTTATGCAGATGTCTAACTCCTTGCCTTCTATCTCCAATAACATCCCATTCACCTCTATTACACAAGGACCCTCTTCTCTGAGATCTACTTCTTGTCTAGGGCCATTCGTCCTCTAACCAACCTCATGACCTCGTCCATAATTCCCGGCATAGGAACCTTAGCTGGACTCCCTCTCTGATCAACGAAGAAATCCCTATACACCTTCTTGTCCTCGAATGGAGGCCTCCATTCCCAATTCGAACACCCCAACCTCTTAGGCTTATACCTGAGCTCACTCAGGATTACTTTGGTGAGTTGTGGGCGCCCTAGTGTACGAATGGTGCCGAGGGAGATCTCAGCGCTAGGAGGAAGCTTCTTAACATAACGGGCAACCATTTCGCGCGAAACTCGAGCCCAGGGGGGGAGGTGAAGGTAGGCGTGTGTCACATACGGGGGGCTGCAGAGGAGTTGTTTAGACTCAATCGGACAATGAGATAGGAAGGTGGTACCTGGTGTATTGCATGAATGCTATCGGGATTGTTCCGGCAATGACAACTACAATTTCAATGATCAGTTCAATCCTTCATGCCCTGAGTAATAATAGACACCTACTTCCCACTGGAGCCCAGTATCCCCAATCAGTCCCAACGCCAACAGACGGAGCAGCAATGAACGTGCAAAACCCCGCAACAAACAGTGTCGCCAGCTTCAGCGTCGCCACAAACACAATTCTCTGTCCAGCATAGTAAATTAAGACCTTCTCACCCAAGCCTGGAACCACAGTCAGCCTTCCCCGTATGCCCCCAGAACCTTCGGGGATTTCCGCGCACTGCCCTTGGTGGTAACCACAGCATCTTCATCTTTCACGCCCTTACGGCCCCAAAAGTTCAAATTACGGCATTGGATTCGGTTGGTAAGTGAGGTGGGCCTTGTTTGAAGCCGTATCGCCCGGAGCAGTGGTGTTGGTCTGAAAATCATTCTTCGGAGATGTATGAGCTCATCCTGGAGAAGAGTAGGTTGTCAGGGTAGGGTTCAGTTGAAGAATGCCTTTGTTCGTTTTTGTGAGTGAGAGGGTCTGATATCCGTTAACCACGACCAAAGAGTTGCGATGAAATAACCCTAACCCTTGTCTGTTCTCGCATGGAACGGAGTTGTTTAAACACACACGTACTTAAAGCCAGCTACAAGTAGGCCGCAATTAGTCATTGATAATCATTATCACTATATATCACAGGAGTCTTTATGTTTATTACGTTAAACAATTATTTTTCCAGCTCTCTAACAAGTATATAATTATCTATATTATCTGAATAATACACGTGGCCTAGCTATAGGGATACTCTATAGCTATAGATCATGATCACGTCTAATAACTGCGTGTACATAAATATCAGCTCTTTAGAGTAAACCCGCAGATACCTGCGGCCGCCCTTGCTATTGAAAACGGGATCGTCGACGCATCCATCATTCCCGACGCAAACATATCATCTAAAAAGAACGGCAAGCTCCAATACAGCCACATTATCGTCCACAGAAATCCCACGATCTTATGCCAAATTCTCACCTCTACATGACCCCCCGTAGCACGGACATACCATGAGACCACTGCTTCCTCAAACAAAATTGCAATGGCTTGGGAAGCGAAGAAGAATATTGTGCCAAGTGGCAGGCTATGGTGATCCGGACCTAGCATCACTCGTAATGGGAGAGCATGGAATATTCCGGAGAGGGTGAACGTAACGATAAGATGTACAATTGCGCCGTTGGTTTCATCGGTAATCCGGAGCGTCCGGACTGTAAACTTGGCATAGGAGCTGAGGGTCTGGTTTTTGTTAGCCTTTGGCATTCAGATGAAATTTAGGGAACTCTACTCTACGGATAAGTTTGTGCCAGAAGCAACCCCAGACCCTTCTCACAGTGAAAGCGTCCCAAAGATTTCCATACAATGGTGGCCAGTCCTGCGGCAGATATTTGTCAAAAGCACGAAAACAACAACTAGTCCAGATACAACTCACCTCCGGGCGGCTCAAACCCAAGCCGACAAATGTGATCGAGGTCAATAAATGGTTCAACTGGATCCCACAAAACATCACATATGCTGCTGCCGCCGTAGTCGCAAAACTCCAGATAAAAGGGTGGTCACTCAGTGGAGTATAATCCCCGCCGATCGAGCCAACATGCCGGTGTTGCGAAACTAGAAAACTGTGAAGAATGTCATATCCTAGACAGAGTTTAATGAACTGGATAGCATGGCTCTTCACAAAGGCTTTCCTTGAACGGTATTGCTTTCCCTCAGCGCGTGCGACGCCTTTAACTTGATAGTTCCAGTGTATCCCTTTACCTCGCTCATTAGAGATATCCCGGGATAGATAGAGCACGCGAGTCTCACTTACCACGCGGATTAAATATCTGGCCAGCACTCCATTTCAACTTCTTCCACCCAAACATTCCATATCCCAACGCCTCCCCCGGCTTCTCCCCAATCCTCCAGAACGTTGCTTCCGGAACTGTAAATAACAATCGGTCTATGGTCGCCAAATACGTTGGCCATGCCATCCCTAGGCCATATGTAATCTGTGGGTCATCGCTGACCCTTTCGGAATGCAGAATCACCGCGCAAGCGACGATGGCTGAAACGAAAACAATTGAGCGTCCGGGGAATGAAGGGGACCAGAGTGAGAGTATTTGAATCCCGGGAAGGATCAGAAAGGCAGTTACAGGTGATATCATCATCATCATCTTGCCACTAGGCGGCACACGCGCGGTGTTTGGAAGGGGCGTCACGTTGGTAGAGGAAGTTAACGCGATTTCTTGGAGGTCTGGGAGATCATGATGCTAGAATTCTTCTGTTGATTAGAGTAGGAGGTACCTTGTACTGTGTGAACTTGATTCTCGGCACGGAGCGTCATTGGTCCCTGCATTTAGGGCCAGTTATACGTTAGGATTCGATGTATGCTCCAGGCACCCACGGAGAGAAGGCAGTTCCCGTTTGATGGCGATCAGAGAAATTTTGAGTATGCACGGTCCCGAACACCAGCGATGAACCTGAGATGGAATGAATACATGACTGCCCTAACTTGACCTTTGTAGGTACTAGCGAGTGCTTTTTCTCACATGAAGCATCGTGCGGGCCTGGCTTCCAGAGCTCGCGCCCGCAGAAAGAGATCAAAAAAAAAATGAGTAGCACAAACATGCCTTTCAGGGCATGCTGTGCTATAATATGAGTAAGTAACTGGTTCCAGAGGGGGTCGAACCCTCGACCTTGGCGTTAACATTCCACCCCTGAGAGAGAGGTGTGATATTAGCACCACGCGCTAACCAACTGAGCCATGGAACCATGCGTTATATTTAGATTTAGTGTTATATAAATCATTGACCCTTTTTATGTGAATCCTGAGACCTATAATAAAGAAGAGATGATTTAGGATACCTACAACTCAAGACTTATTACCATTTCGGTAAAGTAATAGGCCAAATCTAACTTGGCATAACTAGGCGCATGAATTATTAAAGAAGAGTACTCTAATCTGAATCATGGAACTGACACCCCCCTCACGTGCACCCGGACAGGTAATCTTGATTGGCTGAGAAGGGTATGGAAGTTGGTTACAACGTAGATCTTTTTATTATGTCAACTGTCCCGGTGCGGGGGAGTGGTGGAGTCGTCTAAGTGATTGGTCGAACACGAGGGGAAATCGAGAGCTGAAGTCATTTGAAAAGACCGCCCCGTCCCGAATAACAAGGAGAAAGAAAGAGCCCCTTCAAAGTTGTTCAAAGTGTAATACTTTTATTTCCCAAAAGCCCGAGATCAAACGAACCTCCAAAATGAATTCAGAGATCCGTCGGGCTACCAATGACTTTTACCAAGTCGTACCAAACCAATTACCCACAAAATCTGAATACAACGCCCACCTTAATCGGCTACTGGAATCACTCCATACCTCGAACCCTCAGCTTGACCCAAAATACATCTCACCCCTCAGTCCATACACCTTCCATACACCTCCTGCTCGGGTAGCGGAGTTGAAGCGACTCCAATCGGCTCTTCATGCTGCATTATTAGCTATAATCAACAATTGGTGGTCTACGCCCAGGTATCAACAAGCAATTCCAGTTACGCCAAAAGTAGAACGCGTTCTCAGAGCTCTAGATGTTCATCGGCCATATAAAAGTGTCGGATGCTACCGCCCCGATTTCCTCGTTCCCCAGAAGGATGATGGGCCACTACAGATCTGCGAAATCAACGGCAGGTTCATGTTCAACGGTTACCTAATCCTGTTATTTACGGGTGCATATTTCGATAATAACCACAGTGATGAGGATATAAGACGCTTTCAGAAGCAGAGCACAGTACAGGATGTGAGTTATCCAGAAATAGTTAGATTTTGGCCGTATCAGTAGTTGATAATAAACACCTAACTAGGTCAGATCAGCATATTCTCAGTTGTTTGATGCGACCAAACCGGTGGTCTTGTTAAAAATGCGAGAGCCCGGATGGGATGTCCATTTCTTGCCCTATATATGCAATGAAACCCGTATGGTGGAACCCAAGAGCTTGAAGCTTATTCCATGCAACAGTTCCCCCTCGGGCTACACTCTAGCGGATGACATCGGCATAATTGAGCAGATAGCCCTAGAGTTGCATCAAGATGAGCTCAATTCTATTGATGAGCAGGTCCTCCTTGAGATTGGAATACGATGTCATAATGACCTGCGTACTGTTTTCTTCGTCCACGACAAACGCATGTTGGGTCTAATTTCCCAGGAACTCGATAACCTCGTGGAATCGGGGGCCTTTGCTAGGGATCAGGCAGCTATACTTCGTCGTGGAATTTTAGAAACACACCTTCCGGGTTCTGAATCGTTCCAGAAAATCGTGAAAGAGCCACAAAATAAGGATATATGGTTGATAAAGCCGTGTCTATCTGGGGGGGGTGACGGAATCATCTTTGGTAAAAATGTTACCGAAGATACTTGGAAAGCCTTGCTCAATTCAAAACTCAAAGATCACCACCACCTTTCCGGATATCTGTCTAAATCCTCCTCCCAATCGCACTTCATCATTCAAAGGTACCTCCATCAGCGAAGGTTTAGATTCATCGTTAAGCCGGAAAGCACGGGGGGCGAACCTCGGATCGTCAACTGGTTGACAGTTGGGGGCATGATGTGTTTAAACAACACATTTTTAAAGCCAGGGTGGAGGACTTCCTCATCGGAGATAACTGGCCGAATCTCTGACAGCGAGCTGCTATATTCTGTTACGAGCATTGAGGAACCTGAAGAACTCCCCGGGGGTGACCAGTAGAGCTTGCCAAAGTAGCTATAGTGTATCCGACTAAGGCCCTTCCTGCATCCGACGCAGTGTTTGTAGTCACAGGAGATCAAAAAGCTCTTGAATGACGAAGTTTGAAGGGCTGTTGATATCTGGGTTTATTTATGCTGATGCTTTTTGTGATGGGTATACGTAGTGGACCGGGTCATTTGTATGGGTTGGGTCAGACATAGATGGATGTAAGTGGAGGCCCCACCAAATACATACATACATGTATACATGCAGGTACATGTAAACCTATATTTCTTTCCCCCTAACACTCTAGGTAGCGAAATTACAAGCGACGTCTATTTCCCTTTTTCCCACTTTCTTATTTCTTTTAAAAAGAAAGTTTTTACGCTGCCTCCTGTAAGGCCTAGGGGGAGATGAGCCTTTGCCATAACCAGCTTCTGGTTGCAATATGCATCAATCGTACCAGGAAGTTCGTCACAGGAATGTGTGTCACTCGATATAGGAGCTGTAAATGTGGGAAAGTCTTAGAGTGATATTCATATAGTTTCTAGGAGTCTCCCAATTGAATGTGCACTGCCTAGGACTGTTCTCCAGCATTCGTGTCATTACCATTAGGATACGGTAGGTTTCGATGATTAAAGTACATGCAGTATCCCATAGACGGATGAATCTTGCCAATTCGCTGCTTGCCTTTTTGAGCAAGTTCTAGCTTTACGTGGCAACGGACTCTGAATTTCAACTGGTTGTTTGGCAACCGTCACCTGAAATATTCCCTTACTAAGTGCGTGCACGGTCCAAGCAGCGAATTGACAAAATTCATCCGTCTAAGGGATAGTCCTGCATGTACATATAGTTACTTGACATTATTGATTCTCGTATTGCCAACTTCTCTCTCCACCAGACCAAACAACAAAAACAAGATCCCAAAGCACACAACCACATACACACAGCTCATGGTGTGTTGATTTCTCCACGTATGTACATACATGTACGTAACGCGTCATAATATATACTAACAAAAGGTGAATCAATCATCAATCAGTATATTCTATAGCTCAGGACAAAGAAATAAATACTAGAGCTACGGTCTCAAAAGCGGGCATGGACACTTTTAAAATGCTAATGGGCATGATATTGGTACTGTAAGCCGTTCGTTACAGAGTTTGCGGTGGGTCAAAGCATGGTGAGGCATTAATCGAGTGACCATCTATGACTTAAGCAATGTAGTGATCGAAGCTCCTCCTTGTCTATAGCAATAATCTGGCTGCTAAGCCTTTACTTGCATTATCAAATTCCTGCACAACTATACTACGTAGTAGTTGTAGCTAAGCTTAACAATTCATAGAGCCATCTATTACCATTTTATACACTACATACAGATTTTTAAGATTTTATAAACTAACACCTGGAATAGTCCAACACCAAGAGTACTATCTTTTAAGCTTATTTACTCTTCTTCCCCTCAGCCGCCATCTCCCTCCCCACCCTCGCCGCTTCCTCCTCAAACCTCTTGGCGCATCTCCACCCCTCAAACGCACATGTAAACAACCACTTCATCCATGGCCCCGTCCACTTCCACCCCGGTAACCTATCGACTTGGTGCTTTCTAAGTTTGTCATTCATATTCATGACATCTCTACTCTTCTTGACCAATATCGCGGCGTGGACCAACACCACCGCATTGAGCTTCCACTCGGGATCAAATAGTATCCTAAGAGCCTCCGGCTCGTACTTGATTTGCACAAATATGAGGACGGTCAACGCCACAAACTGTAGGATCGCCAGCCACCCCATATAATTATCTGGTGGAAGGTATCTTGTGACAATGATATCACTGCGGCCTTCATTGCGGCGGGTAGCCTCTTCCTCCATCTCGCGAATGCGCGCAGCGCAGATGGTCTCCCATTCATATTGTTCCTTTTCAGAGGCGGAATCTGGGGGGATTGAGGGTAGAGGAGGGGTGAAGTTGATGGTGGCGGTACGTGGAAGAGGATTAGCCCAAGGTTCACGCAAGGGTTGCTCATAGGTAACGGTCATCGACTTTGGGGTAATTTTTGTGACGATAGGCTTGAGAGGTTGAAAGGCGCCATCGTAAAATGTGAGGAGGGAGGAGAGGTATTTTTCTGGTAGCTGAAGAATGATGTTTCGCACGGGGATTGGGTGTTGGATGAGTGTTGTGGGATCCATTACTGGGTTTTTGAATTGAGATGGGGATGGACAGCTAGCAGTCGATGCAAGGGACGAATAAATATTATATAGTGTATGCAAAAAATTGACAGAGCTGACAGACAGAAAACAGGATAGGGGAGGAGAAAAGAACAGAACAGATCTCTTGAAAAGTACATGTAGGTACATGTATTTAATGTGGGTTCCGCTAACTCTTGGTAAAATAACAGCCTATCGCCAAGGTTCTTTTTTTTTAATATCATACTGGCCAAGACCACACGTGGGGTCCAGCGGGGGCAGCGATTGGCACATCTGTCCTGTGTCGCTACTCGGTACATGTAGTTATCTCTACTGTGATACAACAGTAACAACTGCTTCCTTTTTTTTTTTTTTTTTACATAAGTGGACCAGTTTCCCACGCCTCCCTCTCAAGCTTCATAAGCGCTGCCTGTTTGTGCGGGAAAGCAAACTCTTTTTCTTTGTAGAAGCCGGCTTCGGTTAGGTACTTGATAAACCTGCACGTAGAAGTAGATGATATTTAGCTCTGACCTAACCACTGCACTTTGTCTCATTGGGAGATTGATATGATGATAGTAATAGTAGTAATGGGGAAACACTTACTTTTCATTATCGACTCTTGGTTCTAGCATCACGGTCTGCGTCCTTGGATCATCCAGAAACATATCTATATAACATCAATCAGTATCGCCACAACCATTGCCACCACTGCTGCAGCCCCAGAACTCACTCACAATGCACTAAGCTTGAAATCCAAACGCCCACCCTATGAGGCCCCCTAAACTTCTGCTCCCCTACCAAACAGTGTACACCCCTTTCCCACGGCCCGCATCCGGTCGCAAACTTGCCCAGGTTATCTTCCTTAACCCAATACACCTCAAAATACCCAAAGGGTTCATCACCCCAGCACCCAATCACAGGGTAGCAATGATTACTCTCTAGTCCTTTCTTCAGGAACCCTCGTGTCTTTTCTACATCCCCACCATCCTCACCCCAGAATTCGGCAACCCGTGGATCGTTCATCCATCGGTGAACCAGCTCCGCATCAGTCACTGCGGAGGCTAGGCGAAAACTGATGAATTCCTGCAACGAAGGAATCCACCGCTTGTAGAGTATTCCCTGATGTGGGCGTGGGCGAAGTGGATGACGAATTCCATTGGTAACGGTGTATTCGAGTGGCTTAGGGAAGGAGGGGCGTCCGTGAACAGCCTCCCAGGGGACCTGCCAGAAAGACGAACGGGCGGCATAGACCTGAACCTCAGCGGTCGGCGACGAGGAGGTGTATGAGAGCAGCCCTACTGTCGCTGCACGCTCTATGTTTTCTAGGCTAGAGAATAGCCCGGTAGTGGTGTCGATATTGACAATCCAGGGTTTCCTTGGGTCTTTTTTTGCGGCAGGTTTGGGCGCGGGGTGGCAGAAGTACCAGTAGAGGGCTAGCCACAGTCTGTAAATTGCTGGAGATTGGTCGTCATCGTGACAGAAAAAGGTGATTGTGTCAGAGGTGGCAGATGGAAAGTCGGTTGACGAGCCATGGGTTACCTTTATGGAGCCCCTTGGGGCTGACGCGACGGAAAAGTTGAGGTGCGAGGATGCATCTTTGAGGATAATGAGTGTTTGGCCATCAGGGAGGTGGAGATTTGAGCCTGCACATGCGGTCGGGGAAGCCATTGTGTTTTCTTTTGAGCCGTGCGTGGTTTACTGGATAACTGGTAGATAGATAGTAAGCAAGTAGTACATAAGTACTTATATGTAAGGCATCAGTATGAAATATTGCAAGTACCTACGGATGTAGTATGTATTTCATTCAAAAAGCGCAATTGCAAACTTTGACCCGTACTCCCCCGTATTTAAATACCCCGCCCTTTTGCCTTTAACCAATGGAGTAATGCTTTCAGGGATTCTCTAGACCCTCAAGGAGATGAAGAAGGAAAAAAGATGGACTCTTCTCAAGAAACGGTAATGGTAGATTTATCATTACCACTAACTGGTTTTATCAGATCGTACGATAATCAATAAAATACCTCATTCAAGTGGGGGGGAAAATTTGATCTGATCTGATAATGATATGTAACTAGCTTTTTCCTGGGCTAGTTTCACCCCCACGTTAAGCTCCCTCTCGCCCCCGCAAATCACGGACTGAGATAAGGGGCAAACGCCACAAGTAGCACTGTAGCAGTAACTCACTCAAACCATTTGTCATTCTTAATCCGTTTACATGTAGGCAGATTTGCTTATTAGTAATATCCATGTACTATATGCATCAGAGATGTTCTAAGGGGGGAACCATCCAAATCTATTTTTATGACATCCAGCGTAGGGGGGTTTTTTTTTTTTTTTTTACAATGGAATCCTTTTCATCGAACCGTGCGGGAGCTGTGCGCTACAAATTTAAGGCTACATCATGAGCTGATATTCAAAAATGTGAGAGAACGATATGGAGCTCTTTTATTCGGTCACAGTACACAAGAAAGGAAAAAACGCAAACAAAAGCCCAAACACCAATCAGCGAAACAAAAATACAAGTATTTATCAAACATAAAATCAATCTTCATTATCCCACTCTAATTCACACCCATTTATTGCACCAAGTGCAGAGCCGATTCCTCCTGGATGTTGTAATCGCTCAAAGTACGCCCATCCCCGAGCTGCTTACCAGCAAAGATAAGACGCTGCTGGTTTGGGGGAACCCCTTCCTTGTCCTGAATTTTGCTCTTCACGTTGTCTATAGTGTCGGAGCTCTCAGCTTCCAATGTGATAGTCTTTCCAGTCAATGTCTTGACAAATATCTGCATACCACCACGGAGACGTAGGACCAAATGGAGGGTGGATTCCTTTTGAATGTTGTAGTCCGACAAAGTACGACCATCTTCAAGTTGCTTTCCGGCAAAGATCAAACGTTGCTGGTCTGGCGGGATTCCTTCCTTGTCTTGAATTTTTGACTTCACATTATCGATTGTATCAGAGGATTCGACTCCCAGGGTGATAGTCTTTCCAGTAAGTGTCTTTACGAAGATCTGCATACCACCACGAAGACGGAGGACAAGATGTAAAGTTGATTCCTTCTGAATATTGTAGTCCGAGAGAGTTCGTCCATCTTCAAGCTGCTTACCAGCAAATATGAGACGTTGTTGATCTGGGGGAATACCTTCCTTGTCTTGGATCTTGCTCTTGACATTGTCGATCGTGTCTGATGATTCGACCTCAAGTGTGATGGTCTTACCAGTCAGGGTCTTTACGAAGATCTGCATACCACCACGAAGGCGGAGGACAAGGTGGAGGGTTGATTCCTTCTGAATATTGTAATCTGAAAGGGTGCGACCATCCTCGAGCTGCTTACCAGCGAAGATAAGACGCTGTTGATCTGGAGGAATGCCCTCCTTGTCTTGAATTTTGCTCTTGACATTGTCAATCGTATCCGAGGACTCGACCTCAAGGGTAATAGTCTTTCCGGTCACTGTAAACTGTTAGAAGTTTCTAAGAGGATGAGTTTAGGAGAAGCTTACAAGTCTTGACGAAAATCTGCATTCCTCCACGCAAACGAAGAACCAAGTGAAGAGTGGATTCTTTCTGGATATTGTAATCGGACAATGTTCTACCGTCCTCAAGTTGTTTCCCGGCAAAGATTAGACGCTGTTGGTCTGGGGGAATCCCTTCCTTGTCTTGGATTTTGCTTTTAACGTTGTCGATGGTATCAGATGACTCGACCTCAAGAGTGATGGTCTTGCCAGTGACTGTAAAACTGTTAGTGTCCAATGTTTGCCACTAAACCTTTGGCACGGCGAAGAGGAGAAACTCACGGGTCTTAACAAAGATCTGCATAGTTGTGTGGTGTTTGTATGAAGTTTAGAGAAGTTTGTTTGAAGATTATAGTGGGGGGGATGGTTTGGGGATAAGGTGAGATAGGGGGAAGAAGTTGATGTTCGAGAGATGTGGGAAGAGAGGAAGAGGGAGTGGGAGTGGGATGGGTTTTAAGAGTTGTAGAAATATGTGGCTGGGCTCAGACCTCTTCTATGGTATTCGTAATTCAGACTCACAGGTTTGTGGCTTAATAAGCCATGATTCATAGAATAACCCCGAATGATCGAGAGGCAACCGAATTTGCCCCTGCACCGCCACCCATAAACAACCATACTAATCTACTATTTAGATTATATTTACTCAGTAGGGAAATACAGGTAGGTTCTTCCTTAAGCTTCCTTAAGCTTCGCTATGCAGGCGGGACAGTCTGAAAAGTAGGGTATCCCTTAGCCTGTCAATGCTGACCCCCCTATAACAGAGGAATTAAATTTGTATTGAAGATCTATTATTTGATAAGGGGATCTGTTAGTAAAGCCACACAAAATTTGCTTCTTCTGGGGAGGTCAGCATTTTACCGACAGACTAAGGGATAGTTGCCTACATGTAACTTAATGTGTCATACTCGCAGTAGCACTAGGGCGGTCCCTTGTGCGGTCGCCGCTGTTGACCGCCTTATCTACCCCCCGCCACAGCCACAAAACATCCTTGTGAAGACTCCACCTTCCCAGTTTACGGCTAACGCCTTCAAGCCTTTTCTCTTCCTGCACACATACGTCATTGGTATCTCCATCTTGCCTTGAAACCTTCCCCCCCCCACCCCCACAATAACACTGAGGGTCTCGGGTATTAGATGACACTTACAGAGGTACCGATATGCTTGACCAGGCACTTTTGTTTCTTTTATCGATAAACAAGCAAATCTCTTGATGGGATACAAAGAGCGGGGTCTCCGCATCAAACTGGATATCCGAGAAATATTCCGGGTTCCCGGCCCGTACTTGTGCCAAAAGTACTGAAAAGAAAAAAAAAAAAAAAAAACTATCGTGAATACAGCTACTATACTTACATGCAATTCACTAATGCCCTTATGGGAACCCGAGACCCAATGACCACAAGTAAGGACGCCGTCATAGATACAGTAGTACGTCGCACTTGTATCTCCACACGACAAACCTTTGAACACTTGGTCAATACTAATAACAACAAATCATTTAAAGCCAAATCATGGTTGACCGCGTATAGAGACCTCATTCGCCTTTGATCCGGGCTAAGGGCAGCATCGGTCGGACTGACGACCTGCCGAGTAATGATAAAGCAAATCTGCCTTCTGAAAATTCCATATGCTTCAAGAAAACCCACGCTTCTACTCCATAATAATATCTGGGCAAATTTCTTCTCTTCCTCTGATATCAATGGTAATTCCTTTATTGTTATTCACGTGCAACTTGCCTTCCCCCCCCCCCTTTTTTTTTCTTCTTCAAAGTGCAGAAGCTAATACAAGCAAAAACTAGGAGAAGCATTCCAAGGTCACAGCGTATCAAACAAAAACTCGGCAGATGAAGATTTAAAGATACACATTTCTCAAGCCAAATTTATAACTTAATTCAATGGGTAGAGCGAAGTACTATATATGGTTAAACACCTTTAAACCGGCGAAAGATCGTCGATTTGGGGCAGATATGAAGAGGAAACTTTTCAAGCGGGGTAACTGGACACCACGGCTCTTAAAACGGCTCTTGACTACCCTCGATTTACGACGATTCGAAAAGCGTGTTGATGTCTGCTTTTTTGTTGTCAGGAGGTTTTTTTTTTTTTTTTCTCTTTGAGAGACCAGCATGAATATTTGTACTTGAATGACAAGACATCTGTTCCAAAGTCTTGAGATCTCAAACGGTGCCAGCGCCATTTGCATTTCAAGGAGCATATATGCACGAAGCCCGTGTTAACCCAGGTAAATTCTGTACAATGGCCCAGCCCTTCATATCTCACACTTGTCGGTTCAAACAAGATACTAAGTATTAACATCTCAGTAAAAGTATAGGCACGACTGAACCGGAAAACACTTGATCTCATTCTCAACGGGCCGTTAATATTGATTGGAGGCCACTATTTAGTGGGTGGCTTCTATGTCCTGAAATTGGTCTTTATTGATGAGCAGTGTGATACAAAAGAAACTTTTTTCAAAAGTTGGGACAATGATCCATTGCGTCCCCGATCCTTACATTCCAGGGGCTACTTCGATCGATGGGCCAATCTGGATCTCCCGCCGTTCAACATTTTATCCCGAAACTTCTTCACTGGTTATACATGGTCTCGGCATACTTGAGCCTGGTATGTTTCCTTTTCATGTGCCGAGCTTTAAGATTTCCTTTTTTTGTACGGGGAAAAACGTGCACTCACACGGGCGACGGCGCTGATCCCGGTTGGCTGACGGCTCATTTTTTAACGCAACTTAGACGCATGCGGCCTTTTAATTCGTTTTGATGTCTCATGTCAAGCGCTTACTGAAATGTCTTAAATTACACGCAATAAACGCCAACACGTGACTTAACTTCATGCGGGGGCTACGCCGATCATGCCGGCACTAGTCCGAGTAATGGGTGAGAGTTTTCTTCTTGCAGCTGATAATATTCCCGTATGTCTACGGCATATCCAGCTCTCTGCACAAGAAGATAGCAATTCCCGATTCAGAAAGAACAACTCAGCAAAAGTGAAGTTTTCTAACGTTCGGCAAGAGACGTCCCTGACTAGAATTCAAGATTCTCCCCACAAGGGCCCGTACAAACTCTTCGTATCATGGAGGAGCGGCATATGAAGAAGCGGTCTATGGATTACGGTTTTTACCTTGACTATCTAGCGTATACAAAGATTCATATGGGATGCAGCAGCATACGAACATCTACATCAATTCCGGGAACCGGCATATTTTGGCATATTCACAAGATTACCTTAAGCTATAAGAAGGTATACTACAGAACTCCCGATACTATAAGCCCTTAATAATTTTTCATGCCCTTAGGGCTATGATGACCTCTTGCTTCCCGGGATGTACTCAGTGCCAGGAGGATACCCCCTAAGATCTCCCATCATCCAAACAATAATCCTAACAGTGTTGTATGTAGAAGTGTCCAAACGACACCTCCATTCGACCGACACATGTTTCCGGTCTAGGAACAAGGGGGTATCTTAACTTAATTTTATTCTCCTTCAATCTCTTGCAATTGCGTTGGAAATATGGCCTATCGCACAACAACCTTTGCTAACGTCTATCGGCTCTTGATGAGCTGGAGTACTGGTATGGAGTGGCTAATGATGAGGTTTCTAGTTCCAAAAGTGATAGTATTGTGGGTACGGATTTCGCAAACCCTCTCACTGTTAATTATCTGGTGGGAGGATAAGCGGACGAAAAATAAAAAATTACAATTTGCAGGCAGGTATATCATCTCTAAGCCAATGCCCCACGTTCCAGAGTTGCGCCGATTGCACTTCTTTCCCCATCAAAACCCCGGTACCCAAAAGATTATCCATGCATGCAACACCCCGGAATTTAGAGTATAAAGCGGAAATTTCGAGACCGACTCTATCTCGGCTTGTCATTTCGGATTTTGCTCAAAGCTGAGACTAGGTAAATTGTTATTCCCTCTAGAAGTTTGAACGAGTTCAACAAAAAAATGTCGAATGCTCTGCCCGTGGTTTTCGCAAGACCTATCGACACTGTTATTAAAAGATTAACCAGGTGTACGATCTGGGTTAAATAGTCCTGGGATACGAAGGGCATTGGGTTCTAGTATGTGCTTGCCGTACGTACCTTTTGACAACTCGTGATTCTTTAGCACAAAACTAGCAAATATGGAGTCTGGGTAGCTGTGCTCTTTTCTCCGCGAGAGGCGGAATCAGTTCTTTGCAGTCGTTAAAAGGGTAAGGTAAACACTCGGTTACCTTACCTGGCAATCGAAGAATGGTCTTGAGTCTGGCTCAGAGATACCATCGCTAGGTAATGTTTGTAAAGGTCCCAATTTGTTGCGCCAGTGCCATATAGATAGGCTTTCGCATTAATTCGTTGAGAAGACATGTAGGTTCTGTATAAAACCCTCATTGCTGTGATTAAAGGGCCCGAGGGACTTACTGGATGCACACGCAGTCAGCACGGATAGAACGGCCTGGATGTGGGAACTTCGGAACTATGAAAAGTGACTGAAGGGAAGAGAGGAAATGTTTATGACCGCACTTGAGCATGCATGTTGCTGTCATTCTTCAGTGCTACATATGACAAAAATTCTGATACCAGAGTTTAAATGTAGCAAAACATCATTGCAAGGCGCAACACAACATTTCTACAGCCGGTGATATCTCTTTCGAGGCTTGGTACAGAATACGGCTCGCCCGCGCCCCGGAAACAGGTCCCCGTTTCGCGCGAATGAACCTCTAATCCGGGTCCGAGGTTCTATTTGGGCTTGACAAAGTTTATCTGACTCTTTCTTTAGTGTGGCATATTATATTGGTAAGTTTTGGTATATATTGGTACTCTACACACTAAATAAGATCAATAATCAAACTTAATATAGCTATAGTACATACATGTACCCGAGGAACATACCATCCCATTAATTACGGTCACCAACAACTCTCGCGCAGAACTTCTATCATAATACTCAGCAATCCACGCGTACCATTTACCTCCAAAATGACCACTCAGGATAATCCGTGTGTCTGCAAAACAGTGCCCAACCGTTTCTACTGACAGAATAACCGATTGCTGGAGACAAGACTCTGAAGGACTGGGCGAGCTGCTCCGCAAGGTTTTCCGAAAACGACGATTCGATGTGCTTCTAGTGGGTGTTGTGCGGGATCAATTTCAATCTACCCTGATGTTCTTGGAGGCTTTTCGGAGGCTGCTAGTTATTCCGACAGCACCACATCACGGTATCCCAGTCGAGATTCCACTGCTGTCGCCCATTCATTGGCTCGCCGCTTATTCTGCATATTTTGATCAATTCCGACATCCTCAACATCGGAACTTAGGGAAAATCACAGCAACTAAATATACCGGGCTAGAAGATAGTTGGGAGTCTCAATGACAAACAACAAGTATACGGTTATCGAGAATTTTCAGTGGATTTTTATTATCGTTACCAACATTATTCTCGTCATGGCGCTCGACCGGTCCCTTCGGTTATCTATCTATCTATACTTCTTCATACATGGTCCCTTCGGCTGCGCGATATAGAGGACATGCCCGAGGTTCCGATACATGTGTTTGATGGTACAAGAGCATTGGATCGGACCGAAAACCTACAAATGTATACCCCTGTCACATATTCTACGATAAGTTACATCACACAACTCAACCTTTTACTTCTTACTCTCACGCACCACGCTCAATCACTGCGTTGTTTTACGTCACTACATGTAGTTGCGTTAACGGCTACTTGCATGAGTTGGCCTGATTATAATCTGATTGCGTCACTATCGTGTTAACTCATATCCCCCCGAAATGAGAAGACCACGAGATCACATACATGCTTTGATTTTGTCTCCAATACTATCATTACCGGGTCCATTGAGGGAGGTCGATCCATCCACTTTCTGTCACAGATTTTCTAAAGAAAACATCTTTATCAACTCTCTTAATTTCTATCTGCAGCTAGCCATTCTTACACGTACTTAAGATAGTACACATGCAAAGAATCATGAGTGAGGCCGACTATACCAACAGACATACGCCTCACGTGCATATCCAATGCCCCCCACTCATTTCCACACGAAAGATTGAATTACATTCGCCTACGGATATAATTTTAAACCACGGATCCGATTAATTTAATTTTAGGTTCCACTGCAGTCGTTCCTAGCTGCCCGGATTCATGATGGCAAATAATATAGTGATATCTTTCCATCCGCGGTGTTTACGGGAGCTCAATCCTGCATATATCCATGAAAGCGGCGGTACGCAATCCATAGTATTTACCCTACCCCGCAGAAATTGATTGCACAAAACGGCATGATGGGTTATTGAGGCGAGAGCACGCCAGTAGCATTCATATTCGACAGCCTCCGGAACGTGTGCGCTTGGATATGCTTTCCTTTAATCTACTCATGCAGTTTGTGTGTCGCACCAATTATTGGAGAAATGCTAAGAAACGTGCATGGTGATAGAGTGCGCATACTGAAGTAACTGATAGCCAGGGGATCAGACTTCCACCCGTTGCAAATTCAACCATAAAAGAAAAACGGCGCTGTTAATAGATTGTAATCAAGCCTGAACTAATCTTGCATACGTTTACATGAAAATATATAGGCTAACCAAACTTAAATTTGAATAGTAGAAATAACAGTGTTAATTTAGAGTTCTTGAGTATACCTTAGTTTCCTGTTCTTTATAATTTAATAATTCACACGGCAGATCGCCCATTCACTGCATTAAAGACAGGGGATCCAGGACACGTTTCGCTCTTCGATAAGCTCAGGTTGGTCTAGATATCATGAGGGTTCTGGTGCCAACATCTTCCCGACGCTGTTTATTTATACTGCATGATTGGTTAATTCCCAATGTGTGGTATCACTGAATATCAAGACTTCTGCAGTTGCCTAGCGAGGAGCGGGGCGAGCCAAACTCAGACGTCGCCGCATGATTGCGAACCGGTTTTCTGGATCTCCGCCCTCTGTTTGTTTATCACTGTCCAAATGCGTATCAGTTTCTATTTGGGCGTCATATGGAACGTGATTTAGGACTTGAGTTGCTGGATTCTGAACGTTTGACAAAGTAGATCATGTGAGGTACCATCCGATACATTCCACTCTTTGGTGATTTAAGGTTGGGAAGCTGTGTCCAAGCTTCTCCCCACTAGTTCCTTTGATATTTCATTACTGAATTATTGTCTTGAGCAAAATACCAGCAGCTGATCGTCGAGTGGAAGCCGAACATATACCTACTTCGATCGCTGATCCATCTCCCCTCTCCTCTTCCACCCCGGCACGGTTCACTAGGCTTTTCTTGCGGGCGCAACTGCTAGAATTCTGGGCCGTATAGGGGCAGAGGCATTTTCTTTCCAGTAGCCAGAAACAGTACAAGTCAAAAGGACTTTGAATCTTCTGCGTTAAAAGTCGTTCAGCTATTCCGTGCTTGTATCGTGGGTATCAGGGCCCATAAATCTGCAATATCAATTACAGATATGGCGGTTTCACACACGAGAACATACTGGCAGTCACATCTGCAAGGTGGGTTCATCTTGCAGTTTTTTCTTAATATACTAATTATTATTCGGATGTTCTCCCACATCCCAACACACTTTTGTCTGATCTTCAAGTTTCGTACTCTCTGAATAAACTATATATATGCTGACTTACCTTTTGGTGCCACAGAGCTATGCGCAACAAAATCCCTCCCGAGTCCTACTTACGAAGTCTTTGAACATAGCGGCGGGAGTATACCTATGGACCGTAGTCCTAGTAGTGCAGATACAGGGGGAAACGCGTCACCATCAGCAACACACTTTGGTCAATCATGGTATTCTTGCGTTGTTAGTGTAGGAGAGACAGATTATGAAACCAGCTATGTCTACAAAGCCGAAGAAAACGCTAAAGAAAGGGCCGCAAAAAAAGCGTTCGAGGCTCTGAATAATACCAACTAAGGGCCTAGCAAGAGCAGAGTCTCTTTTCCAACACCTTCATTCCGCTGACAGGGCTGAATTGTGGGGTAAGAGGGACAATTATGGCAACTTGCATGCGAGGGGTGTCTTCACTGTGCATAACACGGGAGATTGGAATGGATCTAAATGTACGAGACCTGGTTTTCTTTTTCTATTATCTCCTCCTCTTGGGTTAATTGGCGTTTCGTGCCTGGTGCGAATTTGATATATACGCCTCAGATCGATACTATCTCTCATTCCGTTTCTTCTATTTTGTTTCGTTTTGTTTCGGTATTTCCCTGGTTTAATCCCTTTTTTTCTTCTTTCGTTCTTTCCCCCTCCCCTTGCGTACGTATACTCCATATATAACAGGGGGTAGAAGGAGGAGGGAAGCAGGGTACGATTTGATTTGGCTCGTCATATTTCATTTTATCTTAGCACTCGATGCATACATGAGCACGACGAGTGGGTGACTAGAAATGGGGTTCGGAAAACCAATTACTACAATCCTTAAATCAGTCCCTTATACTAGATGCATGATGTAATATCAGTTATTTCTAGATATTTTCTCTAGTTTAATCACTACAGTATCTCCATGTATTTCTTTTCAATTTCATCGACACCGTACCCTTTGATAGAGTAGAGAACATTGTAGATAGATCGCTGCTTATCGTCCGGCGCTATCCCAACAACAGAAAACCTTTTTTTTCTCTCTCCTGGCCCTGCACTGCTGTTAGTACAGGTACGCGATCCGAAGGTATTTGCACCCATTTCTCCTGGCCTTCTTGCTACATACATTATGATACATACATGTATTCGACCAGTCCATGTATATACTGGTTATGGACCAATCCTATATTTTTATTTTTTCGATTTTCATTTTTTTTTATAATAGACTTTCCTTAACAGGATATTCTTAGAGTTATCGCAAAGATCACTTGTTGCCCCTAAAGGCACCACACGCCGCACAATCATACATCTATTCGTCAATTCTGGAGTGAGTGCGGACGAATTGCATTAGTTCTCCTACCCCTCCATGGATCCAGACGTCCTAGCTTGCAGCACATCTTCCGTGCAGACAACGAATCATATGTACCCCAGGAACCCCCCCCCGGATTCCTCCAGACTTCAACGTTAGCTCTTGCTCTCCAGTATCCTTCGACAAGACACCCAAGATATCACAATCTCTCTAGACCCAGTCCAGTTTGCAAACGAACACCTGTTCACCAGCCCTCCTGCATGCTCCAAGCGCAACGAATCTGGTACGTTCACGTATGTGGGTGATCCTGACAAAGGTTCTGGACAGAATCTAGTGAAATTCACCCCCCTCCACTCCCCCCCATATGGCTTTCGTTGTCGTTTCCGGATGCAATAAATGGCAAGGGTGGCGGTTGGCGTTCAACCCCTGGCTCTTTTCATCAGGTCAATGATGCGAAAGGAAATCTTGGGTAAGACTCGATTTGCAAATCCCCGTTGTGCAAGCATTTTTTCTAGGTTCTAGTGCAATGTTGACGACTTCGTCGATCATCTCTACACTGCCTGCGCGCTTCTTCTTCCCCACGTAGAGTAGAGCCTTGTTGTACATCTCTCCTTTTCGTGCAGGCAACTAAGTATGGGAGGAGGAAAAAAAAACGAACGGTCATCCATCATGCCAGCGCATCAGTGCATCCATCATCGTCTATTAATTTGTTTCTGCCTATATTGTCAATTAGAAGCTTCCATCTCAGATTCGATAATTATCTTTTTTTACCTCTTACACATGGGACATAGAAAGGCTTCGGTAAGGCAACCGGTGGGTCCAATATGTAAAACATTCAATTTCGTTTCCCACATAGCTTACGGATACGCTGGCTATCCTCTGTTCCTGTCAACCCTTTGAGGCCCCCAAGCCTCCTTCCTCTTGAACAGAGACTTATCGAAATAACAACACAAACCATATCCACTCTGGGAAACCTTCGGCTACCCATGGGCCGTGGCATACAGCATATGCAATATGCTTGGTTCGAGGCGAAGGGGGAAGGTTGTGTTGATGCTGATGCGGTTCATACGTGCAATGCGGCAAGCATCATCGAACGAATCGATCACCACGCCCAGTACATTTGAGTTTCCCGCTTCAACACATATCTCTCTGGGGTATCAATCGCGAATATGTCCAACTGCTGGGCAAAGAGATAGTGATTTGTTAAGTCTACATCTGCAGCGTTGCACATAGGTGGGGAAGATGGATGCTCTTCTCTTCCTATCAGTTTCAATACTTCAGAATGTTTTTTTCGGAACAGTAAATTGCATATTGAGGTATTAGGAGCTGCCATTAGCGGACGACATGGCATGAGAAGGTTAGTGAGTCTCAATATCGCTATCTCACCCGAGCTGTTTCTATGGTTTTCGTTTTAGTGTTGGTTACAGACATAAAAAAAATTCCTAGAACCTCTCTTTTTTTTTCTGAGACCTCCTCTCCCGCTTCCGCTGACGTAGAAAGGCAAAGCAAACGGGAAAGAGGCGTCACGAGTGAGATTTGCATACTACTGATGATAGGAAATCACAGGCCAGGATGGGATGGAGAAGGAGAGGGGGGGGGGGTTGTTGACACGATGGTGGCACACTGAGAAAACCACAAAGTATCATTCGATTAGATACCTCACACTTTCGACACATCAACCTACTCGGCTCATCTCGCTTTCCCATTCGTCTTTGGGTTATTAATTTTTTTTTCCCTTCCCTTTTCCCGCCATCCAGCTCCCCACTATGATTGAGCTGGATACGAGAGATTATCCCCCGCACATCTGACCAGTATAATACCGCTGCCATGTTCTCTCTGGATGAGGTAGAATGGCTACCCATCCCTCGCCCTGCTCTATTTTACCCCTCTAGAATTGATAATAGTTATCTATTCTACCATCGCCTTTTCAATACCCCGCAAACTGTTCCGAATCGCCCAAAACTCGAAAAAGGTCAATTTTCATACATCAAGTGTCCAAAGTGTCGATTGGCAGAAAGATATTGAGTTCCAGACTTGCCATCAATTGCGTTCATAAACCGCCTTGAAGGAGAGGGTCTTTGATTTGCGCTCTGAATCTCTTCAACTAAGACATCTTCGATTCCACCTCATAATAACCTCACATATTTGAATCGGCCCGGAGAATCTCCCAAGCGGTACCTTTAAGTCTTCAGTTCCACAACCGCAATGTACTATATCCTATATCTTTCAAGTATGTTCCTTATATCCCTTTGGACCCCTAGAATTATTTTTTCAAATCCACCAGTACCAAGCATGTCGGCTGCATAAGCTTATTTATCTCCACCAATCTTCTCCCCAGCCCAAAAAACCTATATTGACGTTGTTTTCTCTAATAGGTCTTTGCCGACGTCGTCGCTGGTCGGACCCACACTACGAGTCCTACCAGTACCCCAACGGATTCACATGCACTGTGCGTGTCAATGGGCGAGAGTACCAGTCGCAATCGGTTCTTGACACTGAGGTCCTTGCACGCGAAGCTGCCGCGATGCGCGCTTATTTGTTTTGTCGGAACTTTTCCCTTAATGAGGGCAAGCAGCCTGGTCCCAACAGAATGGCTGCCGGGACGCCAGCATGATCGACGGGAGCGAATCGTCGGTAATGGGAAACAGACACTGGATGGCCAAGGCTCAGCTCAGCGGGCAATCCCTTTCCCAAGAACCGTTGTTGTGTGGTTATGTAACTTGATCTGAATCGTGGGGAGCAGCCACTCACGGGTCGGGGTTTAACTGCGTGTTTCGTTGGGGTGCTTTTTCCGTTTTTCTTTTCTTTTTTTTCTTTTCATGACACTTATTACTTTGCTGCTTTTACGGTGTTGTGTCATTCTTTACCATGGGTTATGTATGCATGGTCTTGGGTTTGGTTTTTATTTTTCCTTTCTTGCAAATCAAATATTTTGTTTGCGGCACCTTGGTTGGTTGACGCATCATCTGTTGCCTTAACATCCTCATCTTATCGTCTTTTCCCGTGCATCATTCATTCACTCAGTGATAAGGTCCAAACCACAATTCCTACGAAAATGGGCCTCTTCTGGCTGTGATTGGAACAAGTGTACAAGGGGCTCATAAAGACTTCTATCGAGCCACCCCTAACCCTACAAGAGGAATGCAACCAACCCAAAACAAAAATAAATGCGTCTTGGTGATACTATCAGGCGGTATGCAGGGATAGAAACACTTTAACTGAACGACGTCAAATGCACTTCCCTGGCGCTGTATTCGGAACATGTTAAATCACATGTCTTCGGAACTCCCAGTGTTATGAGTAGGTGTCGAGTGATGTTTCGTGATTCCAGATCACGTACGGCGGGAATAGCATGATATCCTGCCCCACTGGGGACCTATAATTTTGATCGGTTAGGTCTCATACCTCCTAGTCTTGATTAAAAACTTAGGAAGATTTATAACCGTTAATATTATAAACCCACCGAATAACACGTTAGGTTAAGCCACACAAAACACATAGCTCCACACCTCCACCGTAATAACAAGTACATGTAGGTACATAAATACCTTATGTAGCTTTCATACTATGTCTTGTGGTTATGTCGATATCAATGATTTGATGTCCTCTAAATGCATACACCGATACTCTTAGTACAATGATGCACAACTCATTCAGGGGTTGTGTTGGTCGAGGTGATATTGTATTTTGGTTTTATGTTTCTATCAAGCCAAAATCTCCAATATACATGTATGCGCCTACAAAAAAAAACGAATTTCAATTATGGGTGTGCGGGGTGCAAGAACGGGGCGAAATCACAACGGAGTTTAGCGATGAATACAGAATGAAATCAGTATTTTAGGAATCGATACGGTATTCTTATCGCATTGATAGCGTATTGACGGGAATACCATAGTGATCCCACCCCCCATTCCTGGTACTGCATGTAACTCTAATGTCGTCTACATACCACATGTGCACTTTCTTAAAAGTACATGTAGTACATGGACATGTATCCTCCCCTAAATCATACCAGTACATGTACAGCGGTAGGTAATAAGTGATGGAACACAGTGATGCCTGTTTTGGTAAAACGCCGCCAACATTTGGTGTTTGTACCTCAGGGCGTTCCATCACTTATTACCTGCCGCTGTACATGTAGTCTTCCCAGCTCTTCGCAAAGGTTATAACCTTGATATTAAATGTCCTCTATCGTATATTAAGGTATCTAACGAGTACATGTAGTTTTCACTTCATAACCAGCCAACCATAAAGACTACATGTAGGAGGTACATGTTTCCTGAATACAACAGTTCACAGTCCTCTCCTAAAATGTTAACTAATGCAAAGACTACATGTGAAAAAAAAAGAGAAGATTCTAGCACAACTTTAACCACAAAATCACAGTATCAGTCAAAACCCCTAGCACCCTAATACCTTTTATTGCTTGCCCGAGTGACAGGCGATGAATGTAGATGTATGTACCTGCCTGTATGTATTTGTGATCATGGGGATATACCCGCACTGGAATCCAGTATATTGATAATCGGCTTACTCCGTTTCGGACCCTCGGCCACCGATTTGAACCGAGGCTCACATTCGCGATCGCGATCACGGGATCTCGAGAGTTAGACATCTTCACATGTCGGCGGTCTCACGATAAATCTTGGCGAGTTGGCTTCAGCCCGTTACATCACATGCGAAAATGAGACTCTTGGATTACTTACTTTTTTGTCTGAATCCTCCTCTTATTTCAACACTCCTTCCCTCCCCTCTCTGTTCACCTTCCCTCCTCCTCACCTTCTTCCTACTTTATTAAAAAATCCACAAGGACACTCTATAATAGCTCCCCCCCCAGCGAAACTTCAGCTTCATAACCAATCAACCAATCATGTCTGGTATGTATACCCCATGTCTCACCACCACAAGCCATAACATCAAAGCTAATACAAAGTAGCTACAGCTCGCCTAAACCAGATCACCAACCAGATTCTTCCAGGCACCACGTCTCCCCGTGATCGCCTCACAGAGAAGCATGCGGATGATGTTGTAATAACCTGTGCACTACGAACTGCCCTCTGCAAAGGAGGAAAAGGGTCCTTCAAAGATACACCCGCTCAAGATCTCCTTGCAGGAGTTCTCAGGGGCCTTATCGAGCGTTCAGCAATCGATCCCAACCTCGTCGAAGATATCCATGTTGGATCTGTTCTCGCTCCTGGCGGTGGTGCGACAGAGTTCCGTGCTGCCAGCTTGGTGGCAGGATTCCCGGTACAGACTGCGGTGTATGGGTTGAACAGGCAGTGTGCGAGTGGGCTGCAGGCAGTCGTGAATGTGGCCAATGCGATTAAGTCGGGAATGATCGATATTGGTGTTGGTGCTGGGGTTGAGTCCATGAGCACCCAATATGGGTAATATTCTCTCGCCTCACGTATTCTTGCAAATCTCTAGCTAACAACCTCATAACAGCCCAGCTGCCGTGACTGAGTTCTCAGAGCTCCTTGAATCTCACCCAGAGGCAAAGAACTGCAAAGTTCCCATGGGAGTTTTGTCCGAACAAATGGCCAAGGACCGCAAAATTCCACGCACAGCACAAGATGCTTTTGCTGCCGAGTCTTTCCAGAAGGCCGAAGCTGCCCAAAAGGCCGGTCTCTTTGACGAGGAGATATACCCTATCGAGGTCAACTTTGAAGACCCTAAGACCAACGAAGTCAAGCGTATTACCGTCTCCCGTGACGATGGAATCCGCCCTGGCATGACTGCTGAAGGCCTCTCCAAGATTCGCCCGGCCTTCGCCAAAGATGGGTCCATCCATGCCGGAAACGCTTCACAAATCACCGACGGCGCTGCCGCAGTCCTCATGATGCGCAGGTCGACGGCCGAGAAGCTAGGGCAGAAGATTATTGGGAAGTTCGTGGCTGCTTCTATTGCTGGTGTCGAGCCACTATTGATGGGAGTTGGACCTTGGGCTGCTATCCCGAAGGTATTTGCAAAGACAGGAATCACAAAAGATGATGTCGACATCTTTGAGATCAACGAGGCATTTGCGAGCCAGTGTTTATGGTGCGCGAATGAGCTTGGTTTGGACCCGAAGAAGATCAACCCCAAGGGAGGGGCTATCGCTTTCGGACATCCACTTGGGTGCACAGGCGCTAGACAGGTTAGTACCCTGTTGACGGAATTGAAGAGAACGGGTAAAAAGATTGGTGTTACCAGTATGTGTATCGGGACGGGGATGGGGATGGCGAGTGTCATTGTCGCTGAATAGGTACAAGGGGCCATTGTTCTTTTAGTTTAATTGTATATAGTTTTATTGTCGCTCCGGTTCTCTTTTGGCTAGCATATAAACGCACACTTGCTTCTTTCTGCTGTAACTCTTTAAACATTGACTCCCATTATGATAGTAGTGAAGTTCCATATTGGGAAGCCCTTTACCACGAGCGTGACCCTTACACGAGCTAAATCTCGTAGCTAATCCCTTTCCTATTTCTACTAAACCGAGCATCAACGATCAACCTGGGTAACGATGAGATTCAATACCTTATGAAGGGGACTAGGAAGCTAGGTTGACACTCTTGTCCGAATTATTGACAATATAATCAAGCACACAATCACTATGTAGGTCTGCCTATACACAATATTGAGGAGGCTCTAGGAGGTATAAGGGGCTCTGAGTGGGCCGAATCTTGACAGAACAAAGACCGAAACTATTGTTTTAAAAAAAAGGCTGGGACCACTAAACGTGTACCTTGGCTCCACAAGCGGTCCAGGATTTAGCCATGTTGATGAGACCCCACTCTCACTTTTTTTTTCTTTCTTTCTTTTTTTTCCTTTTTGCCTTTGTGTAATGGATATCCACGGGCTAATTGGATCATATATAATCACTCGCGACGGGCCGACCCTAGCCCTAGTAGGAAATACTCGGCGTGGGGGCTAACCATGACTTACTTACAAAAGCACAAAGTGACACACTTACATGCACATATACTTCTTACCCAAACAACTACACTCCATACAACACGGGCTACATGTATCCTCTACACATCGTGTATGTATACGTCCACGTACCTCCACCGTACCGTACCGGCTCCAACCCAGCAGCTGGGGACAGAAACCCCTCAATGTCTCGACACATGCACTGGGTAGAACCTGAGCCCCGGGATAAATGGTTCCTTTGCAATGTTTATACAGCTTTCAACTTAAACCACCCCCCCCCCCCAACCCCGGGCTAACCCCACACCACACTAGCGCGGCCAAAAAAAAAAAAAGAGTGAAGATTGACCACCCCCCCCCCCACAGCCCCATCTTCTACGTGCTATGCACGAGGCTATATCAGGACCTATAGTACCTACAGAGCGACCCATAACCCCCCCGCTTGCCAGCAGGTGTAGTCGCCGGCGGGCTCAACTAGAGTAGCCCCCCCCCCTCCCCCGGTTTTGTTGGGTGCTGTGGTTGGGTTAGGTAAAGACCATGATTGGCAGTCACATAAGAACTTACATACCCCCCATGCTGTAGGAACGAACACGGCCCTCTTAGCATAACACATATGGGAAACCCCACACACTCACCTACACGCTGGGACCACCCGGGGGGGTCCCAGTAACCTGGGTATGTTGTCTTTCGTGCGAGTGATAATCCATGCAGTATACGAGTGATGGCCCATGCAAATTCCCTACTATATTGCTCCAGACACAGCTTAATCAATTGACTGGTGTAGCAAGGACCACAGATAGTGTATATTGTGAACACCAGCTTGGGAACTGTCTTGTTGCTGCAACTATAGTAGAGGGAAATGAGGACGGATGTCCTCTTTTCATTCAATATAGCCCATACTATAGCACCTTCTGCTTCACAAATGGTATCCGCGAGACGCCCCTCTGTTTCAAGATTTCCTACTCAGGTAAAACAGAAAGCCGCATATAGCCGGTACGAAGTATATATGTATTATTCATTTTTCCCCCTTCAATCCCTATATATCTCTGAAAACGCTGCGACATGTCGACCTCCGTAAATTGCATATCAGAAAGGGAGAGAGAGAAGCAAAAGGAGATAAAGGTTCATAGCTACATGAACATGAGTATGAAACATATGGCAGTACAAGGCAGGAAATCTTCCATCACCGCCATTCTACCAAGGTCTATTCCTCCATTTTTACGCCTTCCTCCGGCTTTACATGGTCATCCTCAGTCTCAGCCTCATCTAAGGCTTCAGTCTTGTCCAGGGAAGCCTCAGCTTCATGATTATCCGCGGCCTTCAACTCATCACCGGCCTCAATTTCAGCATCAGCATCAGCATCAGCCTCACTCTTGACTGGGCGAGCCCTTGGTTTGCGGATGCGCTTGACTAAATCCTCTAAGACACAAGATTCAAGCTCTCGGTCCTCACCGCCATTTTCGCCCTCAACGCCGGTGATGGGGACTTCGACGATGACTTCCTTCATCATTCCAGTCCCAATCCAAACCTTCTTAGTGCGCATCTTCGGCTTGGCTTCGGCCTCGGTATTCTCGTCGTCCAAGATAACCTCGGGCTTGTTCTTCTTGACACGCTTGATGATGGGCGTGGTGGGTAATTTTGGGAGGGCCTTCTCCGGCCCAGCTTTGCAGTGGGCACACATGCGGCCATGGCGAATCAGAAGGTTGTGGAGTGAGTATTTGAGGTTGTTTGGGATTCGGGCGTCAAGGTGATAGTAAGTATCATCGCGACTAGCAGTGGTGGGAACCCATCCAAGAAACTTGGAGATGCGCCAGACGTGAGTGTCGACAGGGAATTTGGGTCTGCGTAGGCCTAGATAAGGAATATTAGGAGTTGTGTTGTAAGGAAGTAGGTAAAGAGGGGAGAAACACTTACAGAACAAGGCAACACAGGATGCGGTCTTTACACCAACTCCATTGAAGGCCATGAGTGTATTCATGGCTTCGTCATCAGTGCAAGTCTTTAAATGCTCGAGCGAGACATTGCCTTCGAGCTTTTCATCATCACTGACTTTGACACCTTTCTCTTCGAGATCGGCTCGGATCTTGGCCAGACTAGCGGCATAGACCCCGTCCAAAACAGCCTTGATGTTCTTGGCCTTGATATTTGCGAGACCTCCTGCCATTATTGCATCCCTAACCTCCTCAAAACTTGAGAGACGGACCTTATCCCAATCAACACTACCAACGCCGATTTTCTTAGCCTTGGCGATGATCTGCTGGCCAGCTTCATAGTCCGAGACTTTGGAAAATTCAGAAGTATCAACCAGACCGTCATCATCGGTCACCAGCCCAAATCTATCAATGAGACCTTTGAAGGCCCTCGAAGAATTGAGGTTAGTGGTATTAGCAGACAACAAAGTCCTGATGAGGGCGTCAAGAACAGAAGGAACCTCGCCGCATCCAGAAACCTCGTTATCAGGTTCCGGAACCTCATCCGGCTGGTTAGCCGGGCCATGTGCAGCAGTCAATAGAGCAGCCACGTTGTAGCATTCTTGAGGGGTAGGGTTGACGAGCTCGGGATAGAGTGTCACGCCTGAGGGGTACTTGAGCGACTTTGGCTTCTTTGGAGCTTTCTTTGGGGTCTTGCGCTTCAAGTCATCGCTATTAACATCATCCTCGCCATTAACTTTGACTTTTCTAGCTCTCTTTGAGGATTTCCTCTTTTTTCCCGCCACTTTGACCTTTTTGGCGGGTGGGGGAGGAGGAGGGGGAGGAGGAGGGTCTTCGTCCTCGGAAACTCCGGAAGCCTCAAGCTCTGGGTGCCCGTCATCGGAAAGCTCAGAGAGCTCAGAGGACATGGGGTCATCATATATGGCCAAATTGTTCTGCTCAGCGAGCACAGGAAGAGGGGGCTCATCCTCATCACTAGCATCAGCGTGCCTCTGCAGGCTGAGCGGAGGAGGAGGGGCTTCATCCTTAAGCTGAAATAACGAGCGGTGTTAGTAATTTTTAGACCGCTGCAACAATCAAAAAAAATGAAAAAGAGACATGAAAGAAAGAAAAATAAATTGGGATTAATGAAAGTGAGGCACTCTCTGAGAGGAATCACTCATCAAGTAGAAACGCTGTCGAGACACGAATTCATCGAGAGAATCATGGATAAGGAAATTATTCACCATGAGAGGGATTCGGCAGGGGAAATTGGATCACCAAGAAAAGGACCAATAAAGCAGAGAGATCCATAAGAGAAATAGAGTTTATCGAGGAAGTGAAACAAGAGGAGTGGAGGCATACGAGGAGCTGGGCGCTCTTCATCTGAGCAGCCAACTTGCTTGATTTCCTGGAAGTAACGGAAGGATAGCTATAAGAGGTTGTCGCTACCCTAGGGCGAAGGAGACGAGTTGTCATTTTCTATCCGTTCAAATCAGTCCAAAGCTGTTCTCCAGAGAGAGGGGGGGTGGGAGGGTCACGGGGAGGGGCTTACTGCTAGTCTCTGACGAAACACGGTTACTTTCTCGATGAAAGAGAATAGAAACACGATGGAGTGAAGAATCGGGGAGCAGTAGTGGTGGAATGAAGAAGAAGAAAGAGCAGAGGAAGGCACAGTCACCATACTGCAGCATGGTGGGCCGTCTAGCGTTAGAGGGACCACTACTACTGCTATTACTACTGGGTGAGAACAGTATATGTATAGTTTAATGGCTAGCAATGCACATTTAAACTTTGTATGTATGTGCCTGCAGCTGTCCAGATATTGTGTGATATCCTCTGTGCACAAGGGAAGGGAAGACGAGAGAGGGGGAGAGAGAGAGAGAAAGAGAGAGACAGAGAGAGAGACAGAGAATATAAAAAGACACATATGTACATTGAATGGAGTAGACGGGCTGATATCACAAGAGATCACTCTAGAGTATGGGGACTGATCTATGACGTAGAGAATTCAAGCGAGTGAGACACCGTGCTTGTCCAGTATCCATATCCACACATCCCCACACACACCTTTTTATCATTCTTATCATCCCATTCATTCATGGGTTAGGTTTTCTGATAAGATGTCAATCTAATCTAGAGCTAAGCCCTGTTGGGGGCAAGCGTGGTTGGCATGCATATCACAAAAAAAAAAGGATTCTTGAGCCTCACTTCGATCTAAAACCTCAAAAACTTCGTCACAACCTTTTAAAAATCATCAATCCCAAAAAGAAAATGGCAGAAAAAGCTCGATATTACCTGGAGCAGTCTATCCCAGAACTCCAGGACCTGGAAAAGAAGAAGATCTTCACCAAAGTACCCCCCCCCCACCCTCCAATTGCTCCTCACCAGAAAACTAACAACCACCCCCCCCCCCAGGAAGAGATCTCAGCAATCGCAAAGAAGCGCTCGGAGTTTGAACACCGCGTAAACTCCCCCGCCCCCAAACCATCCGACTTCACCCGCTACGCCGAATACGAGATGAACCTTGACGCCCTGCGGCGCAAGCGGCAGACCCGCCTCGGCATCAGCTCGCGCACGCACGCCGGCCAGCGCCGCATCTTCTTCATCCTCGACCGGGCCACGCGGCGCCTCCACGGCGACCTCGGCCTGTGGATGCAGTACATTGGCTACGCACGCAAGGAGCGCGCCAGCAAGGTGCTCGCAAAGGTCTTTGCCAGCGTGCTCAAGCTGCACCCGGCCAAGCCTGAGCTGTGGATCTTTGCGGCGCGGCATGCGGTCGAGGAGAATGCGGACATGGTCGAGGCCCGCGGACACATGCAGCGCGGGCTGAGGTTCTGTAAAGGGAGTAGGGCACTGTGGATCGAGTATGCGAAGCTCGAGCTGATGTTCATCGCGAAGGTGCTGGCGAGACGGCGGTTGCTGGGTATTGATGGTGGGGGGAAGGAGGGGCAGGGGCAGGAGCAGGAGGAGGGGGGGATGGACCTGGACCACGATAAGGACGAGTTGAAGCTACCGAGCGTCAGCGCAGACGAGCTTAGCGGTCGCCCGCTGAAGGATCACCTCGTGGACTCCGCGGCACTAGAGGACATCGACACGAATCCGGCACTCAACGGCGCCGTCGTCAGCGCCATCTTCGACGCGGCGATGAAGGAGTTCCCCGGCGACACGGCGTTCGTGAGCGAGTTCTGGGCGCTGGTGAAGGGCTTCGAGACGCTGCACTGCCGCGGGAAGCTGCTGGAGCGGGTGGTTGTGCATGCGCTGGATGCGGCACCGGGGGCGCCAGACATGCTGATGCTCAGTGTGGAGCTGCCGCTGGTGGGCGTCGAGGTGACGGATCCGATCTTTCCTGGCCGGGTCGGGACGGCGCTGGCGAACATGGCCGAGGCGCTGGCGAAGGCCGTGCCGAGGGCTGCGATGTATGAGAGGTTTGCGGGGTTCATGCTGGGGCTGTTGAGGGGTGGGAAGGAGATGGATGAGGGTGTCAAGACGGTCGTTTATAGTACTTTGACCAAGTACTATAAGGCGGCCGAGGGCGAGGGTGAGGCGTCGGCGGAGCTGTATCTGCTCTGGGTCGAGACGCTGGTAATGAGAAAGAGGAAGCCGGCGGCCGTGGAAGCCGCAAAGAGGGGACTCGCAAGGCATAAAGGCCATGAAGGCCTGCTAAAGGCAAAGAAGAGGTTGCAGGCCTAGAAGGAACTGTAAGATATACAAGTAGGCGTTAATGTAAAAAATAAAAAGTTGTTTCTATAGTCTTCTATTAAATAAATCTACTTTCTTTTCTTATTACTATTTTTTCTCCTGTCTTGGTTCGGAGGTGTCAATGATTAGCTACCACTTACAGCTGCAGCTACAATTTGAGTATCAATTGAGGTATCATTGACCCCCAATTGCTACTACTCCTCACTCCTCCCCCATTCGGTCCTTCCCAAAACGCCCTCAATCCACTCTCCCAGACCCTCCGGTGCGTCTTCAGACCTGCTGATATGGTCATTGATCACCCCACCGTCAAACTTGAGGCCCACAAGTCCCTGCATGCACTTGAGCTGCGATTCCACGCCCTCGACGATGCCCTTATTGGCCGTGATGCTGAACCTCGTGCCCTCTGGCGGCGGCGGCGGCGGAACACCTTCCACCACCGAGACAGCGCCTTCAGGGGGCGGCACCGAGAACGTGAGCTGCGGCGTCTGTCCGTACGTCCACTTGACCGACTATCCCGTGTGTTAGCACTACCACCACATACCATACCCGGGGGAGCCACAAGCACAAGAGACAAACCTTCAGCTCCTCCGCGCCCTTCCGGATCTCGGGCACCTCGAGGGCCTCCTCCTCGCTCACATAGCAGACACCGACCTCACCCCCGAGCCCCTCCTCGTCCCCCATAGCCCTCTGCAGCAGCGCCGCACCCTGCACGCCCAAATACTCATGCGCCATCTCCGCCACCACCGCATCCACAAAGCGCTCCCTCCCCACGCCCACATTGGCCACGGGACTCCTGACACTCCCGACCCCGCGGCCACCGACCCACCCTGCCGCCGCACCGCGCAGATACCGGCCGACGGCGCCCAGCTGCGTTTCCAGCAGCATCGTCCCGTGGTGGTAGCTCCGCGCCCGCGTGAGCTTGTACGCGCTGCCGCTGATCTTGCGCGTGCCCGCGGGGGTCTCGGCCTCCATCCTTGGCTGCTCCACACATGTCCCGGGGGGCAGCAGCACGATGTCGTGGCGCTTGTTGACCACCGCCTCTGCGACGCCGAGCTTGCGGAGGGCGCGCACGACGAGGATTGCGTGGCGGTCGCGGTCGAAGGCGGGGGTCGGCATGATGACGGAGTAGTTGATGTTTCCGAGGTCGTGGAAGACGGTGCCGCCGCCTGAGCGGCGGCGGAGGAGTGTTGGTGTCGGGGTGGCGCCGGGGTGGGAGAGGAGTGGGAGGTTGGCTTCGAGCCAGGGGTTCTGGTTGCGGCCGATGACGATGGTGGGGGTGTTTGTGTAGAGGAGAAGAAGGGTCGTGGATGGTGAGGAGGTGGTCAGGAGGTGGTGCTCGAGGGAGAGGTTGGTGGTGGGGGAGTGGGTGGTGGAGAGGTAGATCTGAAGACGAGTGGAGGAGGTGCTGAGGTCGTGGAGAGTGCTGAGGGGGCGGGAATGACGAGGAGAAGTGATGATGCGTGGGAAAGACAGCAGACGGAGGCCTCGTGAGGGGGACATTTCTTTGTAGATTGTGGATTGAGGATTTGGGGATTTGGGATTGAAGTGGATGATGAGATGAAGTGGAGATGGAGGTGAAGATGGAGTATGTATTTAGACTAATATTAATATTACTCGGGTTTCAGAGGTCAGATCAGAGCATCAATCACTCGGGGAAGACTTGTAGATTTACAGTTCCAGTTGAGGCCCCAATTAAACCCGTGAATTTAATTATATCAAGTACACAACGGAGATATCATGACCAACAACCTAAATCATCCCCTCCCCTCTAAGGCCGTCTGGGTGCTTGCCGCAAATCAAGTCTCTGGTCTTGAACTCTCCGATCAGACGAGCAGCATAGATAGATAACAAGTATTCACTCAGTTGATTACTTAGTCGTGGCCTTGAAGACTTGAACTCCAAAGGACATGAATACAAATTGAGTTGTGAGATACTTGTTGCATGTCGTTGGTCCGCGTCTAAACAGCCGCCGCTGTTGCCGGGTAACAGTTTATGCATCGAGTGACCGCGCATGATTGTTGGGAGAGCTCGATTGGCATTCCTCACCTCCCCATGCATACCGGAGACAGGGTGCGAAGGATCAAAATTGGGCGTCTTCTGAAAGTGTTCGATCGAGATTTGCTTTATTTTTTTCTTTCTTTCTTTTTCCTGCTGCACTGGTTCTGCTAGTTCCGCGGCTGCCTATGTGATCAATAACTACATATCTTTTGCTTTTTGTGGGGCATCATCATCAACTGGGACTTGGGAGATGTGTATGATGGATGCCTGAAATTTGAAACCCGTTTGGTATATCTGGCATAGTTGCTTCCTCGCTGTTGCAGCTACTGACTAATTAGCCCAGGCCTATTGGTTGCTATGCAATATTCTCACATCCTCCAAACATCGTGGAAAGCTAGTAGATATTCACTTCTCATATTCGTATTTCCTCGTAGACTCATATCAACAGAGACGAAAAACCCCTCATGTCACCATGCAAAAACCCCAAAGAAATAAGGAAATACCCCCGTTCCGTTAGCCCATCGATCCATCCAATATGCATACGACTTCCAAGCAAAAAAAAAAAAAAAAAAAAAAAAAAAGAGAATGAACATATAATCCATCGCCAAGACCGTAAAGAAAAAAAATGCATATGTACGCCCCCATCCTTAACAGCTAGAATTTTTTAAACAAAGCCACACTCCCTTTTCTACCCCACGTGCACAGTGAGCCCCACCACCACCCCCCCCCCCAATCTCCCCTTCTCTTGTGTGTTGTACCCACATATATGATCCGCCATCAATTGATTATACCAAATCTCTGCTCTCGTCCCATTTCTCGCCGTACTGCTCTGCAATGTCCAATATCTCCTTCCTCAGTACTCTACCCGCCTCGACGAGCTTGACCAATTGTTCCTGATTGAACCCGCGGCTCTCGTACAATCTCTGTTGTCTGTTCTCAATCTTGGTCTGCTCAAATGTTCCAAAGTATAGCCACGAAGCCACCATCGTCCAAAGACCAGCAGAGACTACATTCGGTCCCACACTCCACTACTTTGGGGTTAGCACTTCTCCACCACGACTAAATAGAAAAACTCACAAGGAAACCAGTATTAAGCATGAAAGAATAAACAACCACCAACCACCCCACCATACCAACGACTACAATGTTCATCCTGTTCCTCAAAGCCCTATCACATTCATCCCTTAACTTTCCCATACTATTGGTCTCCTGTGTTGTTTTTCTCAGCTGGTCCCTGCAAGACTGACTTCGTTCCGAAAACGAAGGTACTGAAATTGTAATATCATCGGCACCCTCAATTTCTATTACAAACTCCTTTGCCCTCGCTGCATCTTTTAAGAAATCGCCAACTTCAACCGATGATCCCCACCGTGTGGATCCGCCTCCAATACTAGTGTGTTCGGGCGCTTTAAACGTGACTCTTGGTGCCTTGGATGGGTCAAATGTAAGAGGTAGCAGCTCAGCCTGGATAAGCTTTGAAAGCGCTGACAAGGGATTTTTTGGGTTGACTAGGAGAACAACATATTCATTATTGTTGGTTGGGAGCTTTAGCGTGATAAGGGGTGCGGCAAAGAGTTCTCCTAAGATGGAAGTCAGCAAAGATCTAAAAACTATTTGAACAAGGATATCGAAAAAAATACCCTTAACATTCGCACTTAGTGTCTTTTTGGGATATAATGGTAACGGTTCCTTTTCAAGAGTTTCCACTGATCCTAATGCAGATTTCCCCTCCCTTTTCTCCTCTTTTTTCTCATCTACTTTTATCACATTCTCACCTCCACCATTCACCCCATCTTTATCTCTGATACCACACTCAGCATCCTTCTTATCTCCAGCTCTTTTCTTCAGTGCGCTCGAGGTATTTGTTTTCCCTCTCGCCTTTGATCCACCAGCACTTGCAAATAGAAACGAATTTTGAAACTGTGCACTCGGACTAGTCCCACCGCCCACTCCAGATCCACTTTGCAGTAGTCGATGAACTAATGACTGTGATACTGAAGACCGTAATAGCTGTCGGGCCGGCTGGGATGGCAGAGCTCCAGTTGCTGAAGATGGATGCTGCGAAGAGCGGAGGAGTACTCGCGGGTTCATATTAACTGTTTATTTGAGGGTGTGGATGAAGTTTTATCGTATGGATAGATGGAGGACCTTTTGAAGCGTTGGGAGTTTGGAACAGTGAATGATTCGAAACGGAGGTGAGTTTTTGTTGGGGGTCGCCTTCCTTCTAGTTGGATTTCAAACCTATACGGTACAAAGCAAAAAATGAGAACCAAGATCCGTGGAGGGGTTCTGTAAGAAAGAAAAAATAGTTCAGTGGTTCTATTGATCTAGGAAAGTGGGGAAGTTTATCGAAATCACCTATCAGATCATATCGTACCGAAAAAAGTTTGGTACTGGACTGCCCTTGGCCCCCTCCCCCTTGCCCTTGCCTATCGATCCCATCCCTCTTCCGGCACGTAGCTGCATAGAGAATGAACTCTCATGATCAACGACAGGTGCGAAAGAGAAGACAAAACGGAACGAGACTAGCTACATGGTAAGTTTAGAAAATTGGACGTGTCCGTCCGTCCATGGTGGTACATGCATTTCTAGTGGGGTTGTTGTTGCGGCTGGGCTGTCAGCATACCATTGGCTGGAGTATGTGGGGTAGTTGACGAAACTAACAACATCAACAGTAGAGCAGAACAGCTTACCGCGCAAGCAGCTTGAACTCATGTAAAAAAAAAAAAATCTTTTATCCGCCCATATCTGATAAACGCTTCAAAACGGTCGGCCGTTTAAGAATATGCCCAAGCATATGTAATGCACTCTAGGATCGACTGAAAAGGGAAATCTGACCAAGCGCAAGATCGTCCGATAGGTCATGTAGCTCGCATATGGACTAGAACTAGAAGTATGGGTGGATCTTCGTATTGCACTTTTTTGTACCGTATCTCACTCAGTTTCACCGAGGCTCCTTTGTAGTTTATGCACGAGGAGGTACCCTAGGTACAGTAGAGTACAGGTACATGTATGTACGGTAGATCCTTCCAATGATGGATGGCCTTGGAAGTAGTTTCGGTAAAGTATCTACAACCTCGAATCGGGCGATAGCATTCTTTAACCGAAACAAATCCAGATTCTTTCGCAAGCTAAAACGATAAGTTACGTACTCATCGGGTGTTTGCCGGGTTACGACATATAATTTAGTTGATCATCATGTTGTTTCAAAAGCCAAGCCTGATCTAAGATCTGATGTTTCTGATCAGTTCCTTTCAAAAGTGGGATGGATATTTGAAACCATCTATGGTCAACTGATCTGTCCTTGCACCCTTCTCGGAGACTTTATTGTCAACATATCGTCAATGGAATTTAATTTTGGTTGGGTCGGTAGGATTGGATAACGCCTGCATTGACATCCGCACCAACGAGAGATAAGAAACCTTTAGATACGTTGAAGCGGGGGTAAATGGCAAAAGACACGGCTTGCGACTTTTAACACTACCCGTTGTACTTTGTGAGGAGCGGACAATGTTGGATATCATTTTTTTTGCGCAGGTTGAGAGGATACATGTAGACTAGCTACGGGTCTACATGTGGACACTTGGGTGAACAGCAGCAAGGGCTGGACGGCGTCCAACCAGACCGGTGTAAAAAAAAAAAAAAAACCCTCGTAGACACCATTCAAATCAGCCATTAATTGGCAATAAGGATATATGGATCGGCGCGCTCAAAGTCCAAGGTCTTCCAGCTATCTTATACAAAACTAGGACATCTCTCCGAGTCAAAGCCAGCAAAACATTCCAGTGTAGATCTTAGAACATGAGATTCTCGTCAGCTGGTACGTTAACTTTCGTCAAAAAAAAATATAACAGGGATAAGGGCTCGATCGACGTCCCAAAACGATGCCCCATTTGGGCGAGAGCTACACAGTAGCGGAAATCATCTAGAACAATTCTGTGCCTACATGTGTTCATCACTTCTCAAGGAATGGTGGATCATGTAAGGGACTACATGTAAGTTGGTAGAGTATACAGGATGAAATCTGTGGCCGCAGTACGCGCCTTATCTACATGGACAAGTTTCCGCTACTTAGGTGGGCTGTTTAAGTTTAACCTTGACGTCCGGTGTAAGGAGTCTCTAGAGCAAGCTGTAGTACATACGTTTTTCTTGACGATACTTAGGTAAAATTTTGTTTTTAAAAAAGTAGAGGAGTTAGCTAAGGCGGCCGTAACTTTAGAGTGCCAGGTTTTGCTGGGGATGAGTAACGAGTTATTTTCCATGATGCAACCTACAACAAAATTGACTCCCTTAGCTACGATTAATTAACCTTGGGTGGCTTGGACGCATGTCCTCAATCGTACAATTCTAATGCTCCTGTTGACCCCTCGCCCCCTCATCCCAGGTCTAACCATCAATCCTATCTTTCTATCTTGAATTTGTCTTCACCCCAAGCTTCCACTCCCACGCATAAGCTGTACATATAAGGTATTCTTTTTTATTTCAACACTGCATCGCCTAAACCGTTATATCGAGAGAATACCAATTATTGAATCATCTATCCAGATTTCTACACTCCGGCCTCCTGTCCAAAGAGATGAGTTAACTGCTTTGACAATGAGAAAAGTAACCCTCTAAAAGCTAATTGATCAATCAGAAAAAAGGTCGGATCTCAAGATTATTTCATTTTTCTACATCCAAAGAGCCTGCAGTACTCCCGACCTAGCGGAATATGAACGCATGTCCGTGGTTTAGTTATTGCCCCGTCGCCTCGCAGAGATTTCATCATGCAGTGGTCGTTAGCGTCAACCACTCTTGCGGTCTTCACCAGTTAGCTATTCTTCGCATGGGGGATTAATGTATGCGGCTGCATACCCCAGATTCCCAATTTCTCCCCACACGCTACTGTCGATGGCCACTACGTCAATGGAGATGGAGGGCAGTCGACGTCAACTTAGAGCTCGTATGTACTGTGGCTGGAAGATTGCGGAGGTGTGATGTAAGTGGCGCTCTATTGGACAAACAAGTGATGCTTAGCCTGAGAGCTTGTTTCTCTGTTTCTCGCATAAACGAAGAAGTCTGGGGCAGCTCAGCTTAATTAAGCTCCATTTAGAGCTGTCGCATACTGCGAAAAGCTCTTCTACTCTATGCCGAACCTTGCCGACGTCGGGAGTAACGGCTGTATTCATTTTAGAAGTGTTATCAAAAGCTTAAAAGACACCTACCAGTATCATGTAGAGTAATCAATGCAGTAACTAAATGGATTAAATGAAGTGCAGACTTGAGACGGAGCTTCTTCCTTCACTTCCTTCCTTCATCCTGCTGCTGCAGTGCCTCTGTAATCAAATCCACAGAAACACAATAGCCACCCCCAGTAAAAATTTAGAGTAGGCCTTCCATGCGTATCCACCAGCATAATATCCCATCTATCGATAAGAAACGCAGAACTCTGCCGCATGTCCCTACCACAACTGGTACACCCATCCTGCAGGCACCGCTTCACTTTTTTATTTCTTCCAACTTCACCCGAGAGAGAAACAGAGAAACTAGCTACACAGCCAGTAGTTAGGGTGAAATGACCCCCCCTCCCACGGAGTCCCTCCTCCCTTTCTTAACAGGGGACAGCAAATAATACGGACCACGAGGGCCAGAACGATGAGCTGGTAGGATGGGCTGAGTCCTAGCGAATAACGTTTGCCGGCGAGGTCTGAAAAGAAAAGAAAAAAAAAAGTGGAAAAAAAACAGACAAGGAATTGTGTAGAAAGGCGTCAATAAAAAGGAAAAACAACAGACACCCTGACACCCTTCCTCTTCGATCACTACCTCCTTCTTCCACCCCCCCCCCCCCCACTCACTGGGTAATACTAATAGCAAATTACCATTATCATTACAATTTCCATTAGCACCACCACCACTACTACTACAACGACATACATACATACATACCCATATACCCATAAGTTGGTATCCGCTCGATAGGCAGTTAGCCCCCCACCAGGCAGAAAAAATCTTTTCTTTCAAATTCTAAACACCTCCCACAGTCGTCATATCACACACTGTCTTTACTGGCACAGACAGCTAGTTATCGCAGGATCGAAACATATAATTGATATAATTTTAACAACACCATACACACACACCCCAACTGATGTATTGGTCCAATTCTGAATCTCAGCCGCCTGCTCCTCCTCAACCTCCAACGCTCGCTGAAGAGCGCATCCCGATTCTCGCACGTAGGCGCAGTAGTGGGGAGATTGAAGTATTGCGATGGTGCTCTCGGGCTAGGCCACGGGTCAACACAGATGCTACTTCGGGTTCAAGGCCAGTTGTTACAAGCCCCCTGAGCGCCGTAGTGAACGATAACAATAGCGGGAGCGGGAGCGTCATAACCACAAGTGCCACTGCTGCGCGGAGGAATTTATCACTGCCGTGGACAAATCGGCGATTGTTACCAGGGTACACGGCGCCTGTGTCGCCGGGATGGAGCACAACATCGAGTAGCGACGACGAGAGCTCCGATGAGGAGGATGTGATTGTGGATAGTGGTAGCTATAGGCCTTTTGCTCCTAATTACAATACCTTCAGTAGTAGTAGTAGCACCTACTATAATGATACTCCAAGTAGCAGCACTGCAGGCGACGAGGGGAGCGGCAGCCCTTCCGTGGATGGCGACAGTATAATTCTACCCGTCGATGAAACAATCCCTTTGCTGTCTCTCCCGCATAAATCACAGCTCCTTATACTGGCGCTTTGCCGACTTTCCGAACCACTAGTACAGTTCTCTGTAATCTCATACTTCTACTACTACCTCCCCACTCTTCGTGTACCAAACCGCTCTCTCACTCCAGGGGAGACTGCGGGGTATGTCGGCATGCTCGCCTCCTCTTTCCTGTGCTTCCAGTGGCACTCCAACCGCTTCCTGGACCGCATATCAGGCCATATTGGCCGCAAATTCTGTATCTTGATTGGCCTTGCTGGGTCCGCAATCTCAACTCTTGGGTTTGGCTTCAGCGAGAGCCTCACGGGAGCGATGCTCTGTTGCATGATCGGAGGTGTGATGAGCGGTAATGCGGGTATGTTAACGACCATGGTGATGGAGACTTTGGATGATGAAAAACATCAGAGCCGTGCATTATCATTTCTCCCCAAGTGCCGGAATGTTGGGATCGTTGCTGGAGCAATTCTAGGAGGGCTCTTAGCAGATCCGGCTGGGACATGGCCAGACATTTGGGGCGGCGTAGGTTGGGCAATGAGATGGAAGTTCGCCCTACCAAATATTTTGATTACGGGGATTCTTTCGGCTATTTGGGTTGTAGTGGCTCTGTTCCTAAAGGAGACGCCAGAGAAAAAGAAATCTAGAAGTGACTGGGGCATTGAAGTTAGAAGAAAAGTTCAAGGACGCATCAGACAAGTATACGGGAGCTTCAAAGGAAAAGGTAAGTATCTCGCAGCGCCCTCCAACGGCGACTTCAAGGGTGACTACACAACAATCCCCATTACCGTGCCCGGCGATGAGGAGTCTGCCCTCCCCTCCTCCTCTGCCCCGTCCTCGTTTACGGACCCTACAGGTCCCGCTGTTACAGCCCCACAACCCCTCCGCACACTTCTCCCCGCCATGGCAGCCAACTTCCATGCTACTGCGTTCCCTTTTCTTCTCGCATTCTGCCTCTCAACCCCGCGCCCAAACGGTCTCGACCTCCCTGCATCAGCTGTCGGCCTCACAATAGCACACATGGGCCTCGTCGCCCTCGCTATACAGCCTCTCCCGTATCTACGTATTAGCCCTTACTATTTGCCCTACATTTCCCTGCTATCATACCTTCTCATGTCGCTATTGCCGTACTTTTCTGCCAGCGGGGCTATACTAGTACTGGGGCTTCAGGCCACGGTGATGGTGTTGGCAGGAGATATAGAGACCAGCCTGGTGCCAGCGATCTCAATGGGGAGGATACTCGGACCACTGATTATTGGATGCTTGTATCCGTTCTGCGGCTGGAGCACTTGGTGGCTGATGGCTGCGATGGCACTTGTGGGCGCAAGAGGCGCGAATCTTGAGAAGGAGGGCGAGGATGATGATGAGGAGGATTTGGAGGCTGCGAGGAAGTAATTCGTAACAGAACAGATTATATCGTTGGACCTGGAGTTTTTGGGGCGCGGCCGGCAGAGGAAAATTGCTTTTGGTGTTTTTTGTTTGTTTGTTTGTGGTGGAGTTGATCTTCCTCCCTTCTCTTTTTGTTCTATTTCCATCGTCGTTTTATTTATATTAATACCCCGCCCTCTTATTTCATGTCAACGCTATTGTTATTCTTAAATTTCTATCTTGGCTAGGGTTGGAGGTCATGGTGTATCACTCGGGTTTCAGTTTGTCGTCAGGTGACGGTGTTGGTTTGTTAGAGAGTTAGTAGATTGAAAGTATCGAATTTACAATTTCTATTCCTGCGTCAATGCGAGCCTGGAAAAAAGAGCGCAAAGATTATATAGAGATAGTCATGGTTTATCACTCGCACAAAGGTTCGTGTCGGTTATGCTACCACGACTTTTTCAGGGTCAGAAGAACCTGAGAAGGTGATTTCGGGGGCATGGGGGAGGTGAACCCTGCTACAAGCCTCTATCCGGATCTCTTATCCAAAGGCGGCAGAAGTCAGTCAATCAATGCCATATTATGTGCGCATCCCTCAGCAGCGAGCGAGATTCTTCGATTAACAGGTATTCTGGGTGGTTGAGAGCATACGGGTAGTAGGGACCGAATTATGATGGCTGATAACCCAAGAACCTCGCCTGCTCGACTAGATAGAGAAGTAAACTAAGCCGAGGAAACAGCCGTGAATGTCCTAGCTCGTAATGTGGCTGGCTCTCGTCTTCACTAAGCCTAGGTCGTGGGGGTGTCGGGCACTATTGATTATTGTTAACTTCTGGAATGGATAGATGGGCATACCTTCGGCATATATTCTGGACGCCGCGGCGGTAGATGGTGGTTGGTGTCTGGGAATTTAGGGTGTTTTCATGTGTTCTGCCTCTCGTGGGTGGGGGTAGGTTTTTGTCTTAAGAGCGAGGCTTTTTACAAGCCTGTTGTTATATTATGTTACAATAGTGGACAGCGCTATCAACGCAAATCCTGCCTAGTCTTTCATTTTAATTCCTAATGCCTAAGAGCCTATATGGACACATCACAGATTTTGAGGAAAGAAAAATACATCTCAATTTAAAACACAGGATATCACTCGACATCCCAAACCTCATTGTCTATCGTACAGAAAATATTTCCAGAACCCTAGTCCAACTCCTTCACCACAGCCTCCAAAATCTCCTCCGAGTTCCTCCATCTCCTCCGTGGGTCTTTCGCAACCCTCTGCCACACCTCACCATGTCTTGGCTCAGTGATGCTCAACTTTGCCAACACATCCCCCTTCTTATCATCCTCGCCGTGCATGCTGAGGAACTTCCAGTACCATGCCCATGTGTCACCCCTATCGGGATCAACCAAAATCGCCTTCTCGAACCAGCTACCCGCCTTCGCAAGCTTCCTCTCCGCCCAAAAGTTACGTGCCACGGCTACATACAGAGTTGCATCATTGCCCACCTTTTCGATGGCCTCAACGAGGCGCGGACGCCTATGTGTTCGTGCCTCAAGGTGCCAGATGGACTCTGCCCAGAGGAGGCCGGAGTGGGCACATTCTTGCAACGCCTGCGACATGAGCTTTTTGGCTTGTGTGATGTTTCCGGCACGGCGCTCAACACGAACAGACTCGCACCAGAGCTCGGGGCACTTGGGGACCGCGAGTCGTGCCCTGTCGAGGACGGATCTGGCGCGGACGAGAACCCCAGCCTTTTCCTCGAGGCGAGAGAGGAGTAGCCATAGTGGTATTGACTTTGGGCATGCCTTGGTGCCGGCGTTGTAGGCCTCACGTGCAGGAGGGATCTTGTTAAGCTCGTATTCGTATATTTGACCTTTCATCATCCAGAGCTTGTCAGCCTTGGGGTATAGTTGGAGGGCTTCGCCCACCAGGGAGAGGGCGGCATCCGTGTCGCCTTGTTGTCGCTCAAAAGCTACTGATTTAATCCAAACGCGGTCTGTACCGGCCTCGCGGCGGGCCGTGGCAAGAAGGTCACGTGCGGCGGCGTTCTGTTCGTTCTCAGCCTCAAGCTTGACGGCGGCGAGCCAAATATCTTCGTTGTTTGGGTTCTGCTTAAAGGCTTTTCCGAGTACAATACGCGCACCGTCGATATCACCGGATTGCCATTTTTCCTTCGCAAGCATCATCCAGAGAACCTCGCTCTTGGGGCAAGCTTCAACCGCCTTTTCCAGAAGGTTCCAGAGTGCCTCTTTTGTGCCGTGGTTCTTCTCAAGGTCGGCTGCAGACCGCCAGATTGATTTTTTGGTGTAGAATACTCGGAGGGCATATGCGTAGATTGCGCGGGCAGTTTCGTATTTCCCGCGTGAGATGGAAGCATCAGCGTCGTCCATCCAAATCTTTTTGCGGTCGTCGTCTTCCTCAAGCTGCCATCCGAGCGTTTCGCGAATGATGGCCTGACAGGTTTCGACAGCGCCTTCCTCCTCGCAGCGTTCCGCCTCCTTGATCCAATCTTCACGAGATGGCATTGCTTCTGCGCGGGCAAGGGCCTGTACGGCACGCTTCATAACATTGATCTTTGCAGCATTACCTTGCTGCTCTTGGAGACGGGCTGCAGCGAGCCAAATTTCGTGAGAGGTAGGGATGGCTTTGCGAGCTTTGTTAAGGACTGCCTGCGCATTCTCAAAGGTCTCGAGACGGGCAAGTGCTAGCCAGAGCTCGACGGAGAGTGGAACAAGCTCGACAGCACGGGCAAGGAGAATCTTGGCGTCGTTAGGGTCCTCCTCTAGCTTAACGGCCTCTTTCCAGAGAACTACAGACTGTGGGATGATGTCGAGCGCTTTACGGACTACTCGTTTTTTGGCACGGAGGTCTACTTCAAGCTCCATTGCTTCGACCCACAGCTTGACGGATTTAGGGTTATGGCGGACAGCTTCTGCGACAATTACCTTGGCATTTGGCGCGTCGTTTAGTCGCATTGATTCTAGCCATACGTCTTCACTTTTAGGGCAATGTTCGCAGCCTCTGGCTATCAGGTTGCGGGCTTGAACGATCTTTCCAGCTACCTCTTCTAGACGAGCGGCGGCGATCCAACCGGGGCCGTGCTTAGGGTTGGTCTTGATGACGGATTGGAGTAGCTCACGAACTCGCTTGATGTCACCGACCTGTTCGGCGGTTTGGGTCGTGCTACGATTGAGGGATGTTAGGTAGCCTTTAGGGTCAATATTTGTTGCGCCTGTTGCAGAATCACCTCCAGAACGGTCAAGTCGAGCTTCAAGAACCTTCGTCTTTGCGCGACCAATGTCAATGAAATTAGTCATTGTGCCATCGGCGGTGTCGGAGGAGGCATTTGCACTTCCGTCATCCTGAACTGAAGTCTCGAATTGTCCGCCTCCGGCGGCGTTGGCGAGGACTGAGTCGGGGGTGGGGTAGAACTTCTGGCGCATTGCTTGTCGTGCTCGTCGGTTTCTACCTGTCAGGTCTCCAACCTCGGGAAGGTTCGCCCAGTCGTCATCGGTGAGTGTTTCGAGTCCTCGTTTCAGGTCTGCAAATTGGTGCTGGATCTTTGGGTTCTTGCGCTCATATTCCTCGCGCTCGGCCTTTTCGCGGGCTTCCCTATATGATGACGGAGAGGTCGGCAAAACTATCTCATATAAACCATGACGATAAACCATGTGTCCTAGAAAGAAAGAAAGAAGAGAATATGATGGGCATAGTTTCAAGGAGTGGGAGAAGGGGGCTATATACCTTCGTGTTTTCCGCCGTCTCTCCATCTTCTCATCTACTGCTTGATATATCCTGTCTGCCTCGTCATCGTCTTCGTCGTAGGCTCCACCAGCGAACAACCCAACTTCGTTCTCGGGATCCTGATAGCGATCATCATCGTCATCGTCGTCGTCTTTCTTTTTATCTGCGCCCTGTAGTATCGCGGTATGATAAGTAAAGAGCTGATTCAGAGCTGCTGGGGAGGGGGGAATAACATAAGCTGTAGGGGCAGGCTGCCCAAGGGCTTCTGCTCTCCGGGCAAGGGCGGCCTTGATGGCCTCTTCTGAGGGACCTTCACGCGCTGGACCGATATCAGACCGTGTTGTGAATCCTGTAGCACCACGCCCAAGACCAGCAACGTAGTTCGCAGGGGCAGGCTCGTCCAAGAAATTTCGTTTCAGCATTGATGAAAAATTGTATGTGTGATGGACAGATAGCTTCGAGAAGTTTTAGGGTTGTTTCGTCGATTTAGTAGTAGTATTAAATGAGACTTCAAATGTTGTGACTGTCCAGCTTCGAGACAAAAACTCGCAGCCAGACCATAAGCTCCGACTTGTAATCGGGCTAGGTTACCCGGCCATCCTCTATTGCGATAACGACATTCGACTAAACTCACTACCATACTTCCAGACCTCTCCCGCCCCCACCCCACAACTGCTCCTCCTCACAAAAACTCACTAGTGGGCTTATTAAACAACTCTCAAACAGCCTTACACGATGGAGTCTATAGAGAAGGAGTATGAGAGGCTCCAAAAGAAATCTAACCTCTCAAAGAGCATTTCGGACGTCGACAAGTGTATCCAGCTGCTCCAGAACGCTAGACAAGCTATAGCAAATGGTAGAGCTTTCCACTTACTCCAGTCCACTTTTAAAAAAAACAATTACCAGAAAAAACAATCGATAAAGCTCAATACTGACACCTCTAGACCCATCCTCTGCAAGGGCAACCATCACGAACCTCCAGCGAACTGTCCCCGCTGCTCTTGAGAAGATCAAAGACGACGAGAAAGAGATACACTCCGGCCTCGGTCGCTATGGCAAAGCTCTCGACAAGGTCATCTTTTATTCTTTCCGCTTATACATACTTACTAATAACCTCTCCCCATAGACCTTCAAAGCAGCTTCCACTTACTCCACCACTGATTATGATGCCCTCTCCTCCCAATCTGACCTCATCAAGCGCGCCATCGCCATGCATTTAATCCGCGAAGGTCAGTTCGCTACGGCCTCAACATTCCACGAAGAAGCCGGCCCCATCGACATCCCCCAGAACCTTACCACCGAGTTCGCCGAAATGTACGAAATTCTCTCCGCCATGCGCACGCGCCGAGACCTCGGCCCCGCCATCGCTTGGGCGCGCTCCAAGGCCAAAGAACTAGATCACCGTGGTAGTAATCTCGAATTTGAGCTCTGTCGTTTGCAGTTCGTCTGGCTGTTCTCCGAGGGTGAAGAGGGCCCAGTTAAGGCGTTGCGCTACGCAAGAGAAGAGTTTGCGAGGTTTCAAGAAAAGCACCTGAGGGATATCGAGAAGCTAATGTGCGCGTTCTTGTTCATTCCGACACTGAAGAATAGCCCGTATGGGCCCTTGTTTGCGGACCCGGAGAAGTGCTTCAACGATGTGGCTCATGCATTTACGAAGGAGTTTTGTAGCCTGTTAGGCTTGAGCGCGGAGAGCCCACTGTATATTGCGGCGACGGCTGGAGCGATTGCATTGCCCACGCTGCTGAAGATGGCGGCAATTATGAAAGATAAGAAGACGGGGTGGAGTACTGTTAATGAACTTCCTGTAAGCCCCTCACCTTCCCAGTTCTTCGCCACCGTTGCTGAAAAAGACAGGTCGAAATCGCACTACCCCCCGGCTACCAATTTCACAGCATTTTTGTGTGTCCAGTATCAAAAGATCAAACAACAGAGTCAAACCCCCCCATGATGCTGCCGTGCGGTCACGTCATTGCACAGGAGAGCCTGCAGAGGCTAGCAAAGGGCGGCAGCGCCGTGACAATAAAGTGCCCATACTGTCCAAAAGAAAGCAGTTTGACGCAGGCAATCAGGGTTGTCATTTAGGGTTATTGGGAGCAATGGTGTACTGGTTTGGGTTTATTTCTGTGTTTCTTTTTCGGATGAGGTTTGTTCTCTCGAGATCCCCTCCCTCCCTATGGTACTGGATTTGTGCGTCTTTCTTTTTCTTGTGGTGTAATTTGGAGTGACCATATTTTTCTCTTCTTTTTCCTTGTCTCTTCCCCCTCCTCTGTATTGCGCCCCCCTCTCAATCTTTTGGCAAGAACTCACTTCTAGGCTGAACATGATCAGGATCGTGTATACAGGGTGTTTGATTTGGTTTTGTCTGTCTGGTCTAGGCGAAAAGGGCTCAAGTATCCAACACTGCGAGTTTTCAGCATGCGATATGAGCGAGTGATAACGCATGACGCAACCTTGAGGTTAAAGGCAGTACTATTTGATACCAGATGATGTATTCTACTTGATTTGATCGGAGAACTACACTCCTTAGGAGGTGTAACAAAGTAACTTTCTGGCCGATGGAGGGTCCATGTTTCGCTTGAGTATCTGTAGCATTCACGCTTGAACAGAGACTGCACCGGTAATATCTCAATGTCCACATTGGACCTGGTAAGACCAGAGCCCAGATTGCAAGATGTTTCCGCATGCACGTAGATGTAGCCACCATTCAAGCGTGGTTCTTGAAGTTAAGATTCTTTCTGGGTGAATCACATGTATTTTCTAATCCAATGAAGCCTATGCAATACCTGTCCTGGGTTTCCCTGCCGCCCATATTATCACAGCACAAAGGTCCCGGGGGTGGAAAGGAGCAAAGACGAGACCTTGGGGTTGGAGCGGGGTGGTGTTGTTGCCACAGTAAACTTAACGCCTATCATGAATCAACAATACTAACGGCTTTAGGGGAAAAAACAAGGTATCTAGACTCACTATCACCATCAGAGGAGGCCGGTCTAGCAGCTTACCTTGAGGAGGTTGATCTTTGCTTGACACGAGAGGTAGGCCGCCAAAGCTGTTCTCAAGGGGCAAGCGCTGGGCTAATGACATGGGCAGCTGTGCTACTCCTTCTAGCTACGCATCACCCAACAACTAGAGGTCTATCACCGTACTCCACATCCTACCTAGAACTTCATACTTCCTCCCCCACCAAGCCCCCCTCTCTCGGAGAAGGCTGCGGGGATATGTGAGCCTCCATCCCTCCACCACTATGGCTTGTGAAACAGCTCAGGTTTGTAAGGCGTGGAGCCGCTTCTTTCGGCAAATGGCACTTCTGTCTATGATGAGGGCACCACATGTCCACAGACTGGCGTCAGGTTATACATACGCCGTACCACGCAGACAGAAGCTAGCCAAGAGGAAGGCTTTACGTTGAAGGGTTCGTGAGTTCCGCAGTACCTATGTACGCATATGGATTGGGACGCACAGGCGCAGCAGCTTGTAGTTGGGGGAGAAGCAATCACTGGTGGCTGGTGGCTGCTATATATCGTGGATACATGTAATGACAGGCACCCAGACACACCCTAAAAGAACCTCTCTTAACCCTAGCCGGGTCCTAGAATATCGGTGGACACAGGCAGGGTATACAAGTGAAACATCATCAGATCACCAGAAGAACTTGGGCCCATGTCCGGGGCCCCTGAATTCATGGCAGCACATTCTGGCTCAGATAGAGGAGAGGCGCAACAGACTCTAGCTAGCTAACAGTAAGGTGGGGTACCTTCCTTCTTTCTTTCATTACCTTACATACCCCCAAGCAACCAACCATCTCCTTGGGCTATACCGAGTAAGCGCCACTATCTAGTCAAAGCCGTGTATCTAGGAAAATAGAAAAGAGCACACACCCACCGGTAAGCTTCTGCCGGCGGGGTAGCCGGTATCGCAACTGCACAGCGCGACTAACTGCTAACCGCAATCGCATCAAAAGACGCAACGCCACAGAGAGCCCCGAGTCCCCCCCACAAGCACGGGTAGAACCATCAGCCCCCCCCCCCCCCGGGCTCCCCCCTTGTACAGCAGTACGCAGGACTTTGTGCCCGACCATTCTCTCCTCCCTCCCTCCCTACATGTAGCTAGCTAGAGGCTGTACATAGATACATGTAATGTAATCAACGCCCCCACCCCAGCCCGCAGAATCGCGGACCACCACCACCTGTACGTATCCCGAGCCGCCAAAGAAACAAGACACAGCCCGAACAAGCCCAACCAAGAAGAAGCCACAATTACAAACAAAGTAATAACAAAACACCACAGACCCGAATTACACCAATCTGGCATTGGGTTCATGAACCCACGCGGTGTTCGTTGCCCCACTTGATAACTGTATGGCCTGCCAAGACTACATCCATGTCTGTATGCACACCCCCAGTTAATACCCCCACAACCTCCACGGGTACGAGTGATAGTGTGTGATTGTGTGGTCGTTGGATCATGGGGTATCACTCGTGGTGTCTCATAGCTCTTTTTTGTAGGGGTGGATAGTACGGTAGGTTCTAGCTTTGGTGGTATATGCCATTCGGTGGATTTGCTGGTAACTGCGGGATGAGGCAAGACTCAACGGGTTCGATTCGGTTTAATAGGAAGTGGGCGAGGGTTTCTAAGAGTTGGCAAGTGCACAAGACATTCAAGTGAGATGAGAACTGGTGGAAGAAACATTGGATAATAATACTGAATTAATACGACAAGCCTATCTAAAAATATATAGTTAAATGCATACTCTACCACTCCACCCTCCACCGTAAAAATACATCTAAATAATACCCCCCCCCCAACTAACTACCCCCCGCCACCGCCCTCCTCAAACAGCTGGACCCTCAAACAGCTGGATCCACAAACTTCCTCGTCATCACCCACCCAAACTTTCCCCTCCACCCCGGATTATCCAGCATAAACAGCTGATATACGCCCCTCCACCCGCTCGTCGCCTCCGGGCCGCCAAACACCACGTTCGTAAGATGTAACGTGATGCACTTTGGCGCCCTCTCCACCAAAAGCTCCTTCATCCCGCCATTGCCCTCCCAGCGGAGCGTGGTGTTGATCAGCCCCAGCCTTTTCAAGCGCGGGAACGCCAGTTGCGGCCCGCCAGTGCCGACGGCGGCGGGGCCGAGGAACTCGAGGTCACCGCAGCCATACACGAGCGGGCACTCGGGGCTCGTGCGCTCGCCGCGGAAGGACGGGTTTGAGTTGGATCGACTGCGGGCGTCGAGGCGGACGGAGGTGTGGTGCGGGAGGAACTTGATGCAGAGGGTTTCGAGGGTCGGCGCGAACTCGGCGAGAAGCCTGTGGTAGGAGCGCTTGACGAGGCCGCGTTGCGGGCGGGTGAAACCGGGGGTAGGGGAGGGGAGGGCGAGGTGTAGGGAGGTGATGGTGTTGGGCCAGCTGCTGATTGTGCCGTCGAGGCGCGGGGTGGCGCGAAAGTACCAGAGGGCGAGGGGAGTGCAGAGCTCGAGCTGAAAGGAGAAAAGAGTGGGAGGCTTTGAGAGGCGCTGGAGCTCTTTGAGGTCTACGGGGGGTGGTAGCGGGCCTGGGGGGAGGGGGACGTCGAGGTGGCTTAGGATCTGGCGACGCTTTGAGGAGGACTCGGCGAGTTCGACGAAGAACTCGAGTCGTTCTAGGAGCTTGCTGGGCGGTGCACGCCTGTGGAAGGTGTCAAGCTTGTCCATCGCCTCCTGCCATTTGGGCGTGGAAGGGGACATGGCCACCACGGTTACGGAAAGGTTGGCGATATCGTCTTTGAGGATGGCTTCAGTTATCCCCAGACAATATTCCAGTTGTACCTTTGTGAAAGCAGTCAACGCAGAAAGCTCCATGTGGGCTTCGGGCGTTAGACGAGACAATCCCGGGTGAGACATGAGCCATTTCTCGAGCTGGGGCCGGCGTATCCTGGGCTCCGCGCCGTGCGCGATATTCCTGAACAGGTGCGGGATGTCATCGAGCTTGAGGGACTGCGCGAGGTGCACAATCTCCTCCAGATGTCTCTGCGGGTCTGCAACAATCTTTGCAAAAGGGAGATTCAGGACCGTTTCATGCGTAAGCAGGTCCTCCTCCAGCTTGATGCGCCGCTTAATGCGGTTCGTATGTGCCTCTTCGATCTGAGCTCGCAGGAAGATGAGCGCCTGGTCGACGAGTGTCAAGCCCCATTCGTCCTCTGGCGCGGAGTTTGCAGTGGAGAGGACCCGGTCCCTGATAAACAGGCAGGTGAGCTTCGGCATGCTCTCCAGAATCCTCCTGAAGAGACCATGTTCAATCTGCTCAAACATGGCGGGGAGTATTGGGATGTCTTTTGGGTTGGACCCACCCCCGCCGAACCGGGCCTCCTCAATGTCATTGAGGCGCCTGAACCTGACCTTTTGCTGCCATCTACAGGGGACGAGAAGAGTAATTGTCATTCGGGTGGTAAAGGCGCTGCCTAGTCGAGAAAGCGCGGCAAAGCTATCTGGACCAACGACCTGATAGTCCGCGTTCAAGTTGAGTGTGAGATGGAGTTCTCGAAAGCAACGATGCTCCTCATGCTTGACCCAGCGATAAAAGCTGCGAGAGACCAGCCTGAGGGCGAGAAGAGTTGGAGTGTCTGCGAAGTGGAGGATTCGAAGGCGTGGGTTCCTGTGTGCTCCTTTGATGATGGTGGTTGTGAGAGAATTGAAGGGACATGAAGTCATGATCCTTTCAAAGGGACCCATTACCATTGTGGTGGTGGTGGTGATAGCAGGCGAGTGATTTTTGATGAACGTGCGTTTAGTTGTGAGGATATTTTCTAGGGAATGATGATGGGGGGTATTGTGCAAGAAGAAGAAGAAGCAGAAAGTTGATGAGGGGTTACGTTTTGAGAATAGAAGGAGCTACGTGGTGTGTGTATAAGAAGATTGGCATAAGAGACTGAGTTGATTGGAGTTTGTGTACCGATCGATCATCGTTTGGTGGTTGTCTGGGGAAAGAATACTTACATAACAATATACAACAATGTACGTACAAATACATGTGTACATATATCAGCCATAGAATTCAGTAACGGGTAGATTGACAACTACAATCATGTTGTTGTTCAAATAGACGATATGTGGGACAGCCATGATGATGATCATGAAGGATGAAATCAATTTTCTTTACACATACACAACACCTCAGAGCCCGCGTATAAAAGATCACATCGTATAAAGACAGTAAGCACACAGCAACACAACTTGAAGGTGTATGTAATCCAGACACATTTTATCTTTGCAGTACATACATGTACATGCAGTATACAGCCCTAACTCTCCACCGAGACCGATGTACATGAACTGTTCAGTCTGCATGAATGACGGGTCGGTATATGCTGGCAGAACAGCTATACCAGACCGAATGATACGCACAAGTGGGTACAATACTGAGGGCCTTAATCCCATTCAACTCCATCCTCCCCACAGACACACACCACAAGACCCCATCCATCCATCTCATCCCATCCCATCCCATCCCATCCCATCCCATGCCATGCCATGGCCCACCCAAACACCACACATCACTCGTTTTGTTGCGTTGTGTAACGCTGGTGACTTTACTCAAGAAACCCTAACCCAACTGGACATACCCCGCCAGAGTTTCTTTTTTCATGTCTCAGACAAACCCTTTCATCCATCCATTCATTCGCTCACACACCACACACACACATCATCACCATCACCACAAATCGCCATTCTGAGACACACACACACACACCAACGAATGCGGGATAATATATATTTATCCACGGCCCCCATTCATCAATCAGTACAATACAAAGGAAAGGAAGAAAGAGAAAAGGGAAAGGGAAAGGGAAAGGGAAAGAAGCTGGGAAATAATTATTATACAACAATATCAAGAGAGAAATATCTACACAAATCCAAGTCCAGCCCAGTAGGGGAAAGAAACTCAATAAACCCCCAAATTGATTGATGCCCCCACTGAAAAATCGCCATTCTAAACGGCGCTCAAAAAAGGTCATCTTTCCACGCAGCAGTACGGGCAGCACACCAACAACTACAACCACCACAACCACCACAACCAGAAGAAGTACACCCTCAAACAAAATGGCCTCCACAGAGAACCTCGATTCCATGCTGAACTCCCTCAGAGTTCAGGAGCTCGCATCAGACTCTGACAGTGGTTCCCTGTCGTCCACCTCGCCCATCATCTCCACTGCCGACGCCGACAGTTACTACCCCTACAACCCATCGAATCCTTACATCCCTCCCCCGCCGCCAATGCCGCCAGCACCTCCGCTCTTCACGAACCCCCCTTTCCTTCGTGACGCCCTCACAACTCGCTCCTCTATCGAGCAGGATGCCACTGTCGCCTCTTGCATCCGCCACCTGGGCTACCCCGAGGACCCATTCCCGATCCTCGACCGCGAAAACCACACCGCCTTCCTCGAGAGCGGCCTCACAAGTAAGCTCCCGGACTACATGGTAGCCTACGACGCCTCCCGTGCTTGGATCGTCTACTGGTGTCTCTCCGGCCTCGCCTCGCTTGGCGTCGACGTCACAAGGTACCGCACCCGCGTCATGGACACCCTCCGTCCCCTTCAAAACGCCTCTGGCGGCTTCGGCGGCGGAAACGGCCAGATGAGTCACATCACCGCGACCTACGCTGCCGTTCTCTCTCTCTGCCTCGTCTCTCCCGGCGCTTCTGACGACCTCGAAGACTCAGAGAAAGAGGAGGCTCCACTAGACCTTGTCGACCGCCGCGCAATGCTAAGATACCTGCACACCGTCAAGGTGGCCGAGACAGGGGGCTTCCGCGTCGCAATCAATGGCGAGTCCGACGTGCGCGGGTGCTACTGCGCCCTGGTTGTTATCACGCTATTGGGATTGCCGACGTCTGGCGGGCTCGTCCGTGGCACGCGCGAGTATCTGTCGCGCTGCCAGACGTTCGAGGGCGGGTTTGGCGCCACGCCGGAGGGAAACGAGGCGCATGGTGGATATGCATTCTGTGCACTGGCGGCGCTGTGTATGCTGGGGGAGCCGCGGGAGGTGCTCACGAGATCGCTGGATATGGACAGGCTGATTTCGTGGTTGAGCGCGAGGCAATATGCGCCTGAGGGCGGGTTATCGGGCAGGACGAATAAGCTGGTGGACGGGTGCTATAGCACTTGGGTCGGTGGGTGCTGGCCGCTGGTCGAGGCGGCGTGTAATGGCCCACAGAACCCGGATGAGCTTGCCGGAAATGTGGTCGGGAGTCTGTGGAGCCGTGAGGGCCTCTCGCGGTATATCCTGACATGCTGCCAGAGCATGCGGGGCGGCATGAGAGACAAACCAAACAAGTACATTTTACCTCCTACCACCTACTCCCTTTCCACACAAACTAACAGCGTATGCAAAACAGGGCACCCGACTTCTACCACACCTGCTACGTACTCCTCGGCCTCAGCAGCGCACAACACTACTCGTACTACACCCTCTCAGAGACCCTGCTGCCCCCCGCCGCTGATGACGACGACGAACTCCCCCTCCGCTCCGCATTCACCTGGCGCGTCAGCCCAAGGATCCCGTCCATCGTTAAGGGCATCTTCGAGCCCGTCGTGGAGGACCTACCCACGTGGCCAGACGACGTCGCCGAGGAGGGCGCCGTCGGGGATAGGCTCAAGGCGCATCATCCCATCTTTAACATCCCGTTGGAGTGTGTGGAGGAGGCGGAGCGGTGGGTTGCGGCGAAGGTTGGGTTTTGATTTAATGGGAATGTTGGCGTGCGCCCGGGGGGGGGGGGTTCTATAGCATAATTATATCCTTATTTCTTCTAGTTTTGTTTCCCTTTTTTTCTCTTTTTTTCGTCAGCGGCTGGGAGGGAGGGTTTGTGGTTGGCGTTTCTGCGATAGGTGCATGGATTTGGACGGGTGGGCGGGTGGGCGGTTCTTTGTTCTACTGTTGGGCTTGTTTTGCGCTGTGATGCGATGGTGGTGCTTGGTAGTGTGTTGTGTATAGGGTACAAGTCTACAAGTATGTAGCAGCAATATTCGCATCCGTAGGTACAGTCTACGGCTCCTCCATGCTCTCTCATCCACATGTGATCGTTTGTCGTCTCAGATGCAGCTAGTCACAGCCCATCACTCGTAGGATGAAAACTGGGACCTATATTCAACCATAGTATTCAGGAGCCGTTGCACAATAAGAATCCTTGTCATTTACCCCTCCACAACCTGGAACGATAAGGCAGACCACAGATAACACACATGTTTCTTCTACCCCGCGGGTGAGGGGATCGGGGTGTTGTTGGTTGTGACGGGTCCGTTTCTGGTACATATATATAGAAAGAGGTGAATGGGCTATAGTGCGTACTTTTTTCGGCCGTGGTTGGGGTGTATTCCGCATTGCTGCAGGATCTGGGCTGCCGCCAGATACCCGCATCCACCAACTAACAGCTAGCTGGCTGAGTTTCCAAATTCATATATATATATGTATATAGTCTTGTCTGATGTAACTAGCCACCCTGATCGTTTTGGGGGAAGGGAACAGGTGAGGCGCGAGTGATTGTCTGTGATTCAGTGCTACTGTCATCGGCATGGTTGCCCGGTTCTCGTCTGTCAGTCAGTCGGCCAGTCGATCGGTCGGTCGGGTTGCATTCGGAGGTGTGTTTCGTATGTGGCTTGCAAAACCGCGAGTAGAGAGGCCATAGGGGGTGGGTGGGAGACTCAGATGGAAGATGTCTGGGCTGAGCCCAGTGGCTGATCGGCCGCGGTGGGCCTACATGTTGAGATAGTGTCAGCACTCGGTTTACTTTTGCTAACACATCCACGCATGATGAGATCTAAGTAAGAGGGGGGTGGTACCTACTCGCGCTGCTGGTTTGAAGCCGCTCAATGAACTGTGACGAGCGATCCTTGTCTGAGCGGCCTCAATCCGGCAGCGCGAGTTTAGAGCTAGTGCTGGATTCGAGGCCCGGGGCCTTGTGACTGTTTGTGGCTATTCTTGAATTAGGTTTGTGGTATCGGTCGGCTACAATGTTAGTGGAGTTGAGGGACTTTGTGCATACATTAAGTATTCACAAGGTTCAAGTATTGACCGGATATATGTATGTATACATGTATGTACTATACGTACATCTTATACAGAGAAATAAGTATCCGTTGACATGCATGGATTTTCGGGAACACAACGGCTGTAGCGCCAATTTGGTTGGTGAAGGTGTATCAACAATTTTCTCTGGGGGGGGATGCTATCCATTGCAGCAATGTTGTCCATCTACAGACGCCCATCTGTAGCCTGACTGCAGAGCTCGTGTTCTAATCACGAGGTATGATAGACAAGCTCGACACAGTCCCGCATAGAAAAACCTTGACTGTTAGGTACTAAGTTTTTGTCTTTCTGTAACTAGGGCCACCTGTTGAGTGATTTCAAAATTCGAAAAGGTTTGGTGTGGGGCTGCTGCCCCAAGGAGATCTCTCGATATCTGACTTTAGGCCCTACCACAGTATCTGTTGGGTTGTGGCAATGCTTCGAGACCGTTTGCAATTGCATTATTATGCATACTTTTCATGTGTAATTAATTAAGACAGTGTAACAAATCCATACACCTACAGCAACAATAACCCCCTGTAGTATGCTAAACTCAAGAATTGTTGAGATTTCGTCCTCGGCCCCAGACGTGCCAATAAATGACAGTTGACCGCATACACTGTCAGGGCACAAGAACGTGGGAGGCTGAATTTTAGGTATTCCGGCTACAATTTCACCTAGCGAATTAGAATTTTTTTTCTCTAATTTGAAGTATGTTAGAGATATCCTGTGAGTGACTATGTTGCTCTTTCTAGAACTACAGTTACTGGATCTAAGAATAGCTTTCCTCATACCTGATAACTGAGGGTCAGGGACCCGCTTTGATTAACTGAGGCAACAATCTCATCAGTTCAATGGTAAAATGCACAAGCCTGCGAGGTAATGACTGTTGGAGAAGCCTCTATCCACCTAACCTTTCCCCGTGCTCTCCAAGATTACTCTCTTCCGGGTTGTTATTATGATGGTAAGTTAACATGGCGTTGAAAAATAGAATTGAATCCAGACCCGCCGGGGATAGTAATGCCGGCCTGCTCCCGAGTTCTAGTTAATTTAGGAATTCCAGTCTTCGAAGAAGTTCCTATGGTAGATGTATATATAATACAGTTCAAATTCCAATCAATCCATCTATATCCCTGAGTATTAAGAGGCGGCCCCCTAGCCCGCGGGGGGGGGGGGCGGCTTCCTGACACGCATATACGCATATACCCTCTACAGGTAGGTAGGAGTTACTTCAGGGTGATTACCCCTACTCGCCTCGATTGGCCTTTATAACACATGAAATAGTGATTGTTACTAGCTATAGTGAGTATGAGTTATCAATCAATCAATTACTGAGTGTACGTACCCTCAGTAACTAAGTGGGAATATGATTGGATGGGTGTGACATTTCAAATCGTACTAGCTGCAGGAAGTTTCAGCTTTATTCCTTCACTCTTGCAAAGCAGTGAGAGATTCACTAATTTCTTTCAGATCATATCCTATCGCGGGACTTTGTCATAACGCGGTATTTTTAAAGGTAAAAAGTCATAGCTACTTGTAGCTAGATTTAATCTAATAAGAGAGTTCCAAGTGGTTTTCGATTAAGACTATTTATTGTGTTTGAGACCGTTGTAAATGTGCTTCAAGCTAAATGTGGCTTGATTTAAGGTTTGAACGAAGCACATGTACATTACAAGTACGTGGTACATTACAAACGAGACACATTGAAAAGAAGTGTGGCCGCACATAAGGCAGTACAACCATGTCACTTCCCACCACCACCACCACCACCACCACCACCACCTCCTCCTCCTCCACCTCCATCTCTTTCGTAAATAACGAGAAGACCAAAAAGAGCAGGTATACACTGCCAACTATGCTACAGACACCGGATGAAGCAATAGATGTTCTTTAGGTGGCAACCTTAACTTATTCCTAGTGGCTAAAATCCCGAGTGATGGTCCGTGATTATTCTGTTGATCCACCAAGGAGGCTCCACAAATGGATACCACAAGCAGTGAAGATAAACATCTTACTTCCGTCCCTCTCCTTTGTAACACGAAGCTAACTTGGGGTGGTATCATACATGGTACCTCAACGCACTACCCTCAAACAGCTCTGAGAAAAAAATGTTCTCGTGTACTCACTCTAGATCGGCATTCCGTCATAGAAATAGCTAGATCTCTACTGGTGGAGCACTGGTTTCAATCAAAACCGTTACCTAAATCGACGGCTCGCGGGGTGACCTCCGCTATAGGCGCCGGCAATCCCACGTGCTGTGTGTCGCACATGTGTTGGGGATGTTCCGCCCGAAGGCACACCAGCGTTTCAAAGAACCTGGATTAATTGATAGGTCATTAGGCATCACTCGCTCTGATTGGCGTTCAGTAATTGTTGAGTCCCGAAATAATGGCAGCTCGTTACGAGTGGAAGAGGTTCAGAAATAAGGCTTTTAGGTGCGATTGATTGTACTGGTCTACAAAGCCACCTTCTCTGTTCTACCCATGACAAAAAATGTAACTTCAGATAGGCCGTTTTCTCTCAAAGGAGCTTGTGAGAAGCACGTGCGCATGGAAGTAATGCATGTGTCATGATGTTAAGATCCCAAGAATATTACCCCAAATCAACAGGAAACAAAATCACAATAATAGATGGTCAAAACTTCCGAGAATATAGTGATCCGCACGCTATTTTGAACCAATCCCTGAATAGATATCTTGAGTTTTATCAATCAATCAATTAGTCGATATCTTGAGTTTCAATGCGCGAGTGATTGACTGTGATTCCATAATTTGTTAAGAATGTAGAAACCTAGGTTTAGGTATATTGGATGGGCGGGAAGACCTCAGCCCTAAATATCTAATCCATTTTCAGTCAGTAAAAAAAGCTCCTGGGGGAGAAATTTTCTTTTTAGGGCCCCCTCGACACCTTTCGCCACCGCTACACGGTAACCTGATGGCAGGTAAACTGAGATTTTATATTACATCTACTTTATATCTAGCCCTTCTATAGCCCCCAGACGAGCTGGGTTCCATTGGTTGCAGGGGCCACTATCTAGGTAGCCGTTTAACAGCTCTCAGAAAGCTAAAGGTCGTACCTACAAGCAGCCTTCCAGGAGATAATTATAGCCCTTAGACATAAATTTAACTGTTTTATCCCTTAAGCCACTGCCATAATGTCGATGGAGACTACTATATTAGTGCGTGCTTAAGCGAAGAATGATAGCTAATCTTTCCACTCCGGGCAGGGTCGGAAAGCACACATATCTGCCCCCACCGAAGACGTATATCATACCATATCCCACATTCCCATCCCACCCTGCATATCGACCTGCTAGAGTCCAGGCGAGTATCCTTCTCTCCCCACTAAAGTACCCCCCACTCTACAACCCCTGCCCTACAAATCTTGTGTAGCCTGTACATACAGTTATGCACCCCAGGTTGTATGCAAGAGATCATTTGACACCCATCTTGCATGTGAGTGGCTTCGGGTAAACCAGACGAGCCTGCCCGTGGCAACGAGAATGTAAAGAGTTTTCTAGTATCGCGAAGTAGACAGATACCTGTACAGTTTTTATTTTATTTTCAGGGTTGAGATATCTGACCATGGTACCACGGTGACCGCGGGGGGAGGGGCAATTAAAAGTGAGACTAACATACGTAGTGCTGGATCGAAAGGAGAAAATGCGGAAATCTTAGTGACAATAGGTACCCTAGGGGAGGGGCGTAGGTAAGGTGAGGTGACTACTGAGACAGTGCATATGCTGTTTCGCTTTACGAACTGAGTCCAATACGGTAGAGGTTTGATCTACTGCGGATCTTCAAGACGTTCTTTTTGCCTTCAGCAAGGCTAGGCATTTCACAGTGCTACCTAGATACCTAGATAAAGGAGAAAATTGCTTGACGGAGGCGGAAACATAAGAATTCTAGATCCCGGGGAACTTGCAGTTTTAGGATTAACAGGCGAATAATCCATTTCTCCTATCTCCGTCGTTGGAAACACCAGGAACAGGAGATGCCTGATTCGTTCGCCTATGTGTGGGTATGTGCTCTGCATCATTATCCAATGATGGTTTCACAGAACCAGAAGAAATTTTTTTTTTCTTGTTCTTCAGCTGATAGACAGACAGGAATTGTTTTTTGCTCCGAGTCGGAGTTCATCCGATCTTTCGCTCAGGGGAAAAGGAGAGCGAAAGGGAACTACATATTTACTAGCAGGTATCTGCTGTCCCCTACACGGTTAGAGCCTACTAGCAAGGGGGGGGGGAGGGGTGGGGGGAGATCCCTCCCTCGGTAAATTAGGTCGCGGGCTCGACTAATTGGAACAAAGGTTAATTCCTGGAACTTAGATACATGTATGTAAGTGTGTTTCTATTTCCCAAGGGATACTCTACTCAGGCGTATCATAGTCTAGCTAAGCAAGTACAAGTACGTACCTAATGTTTGACGCCATAAACGATGGTGATGGTGATGATGATGATGATGAACTCGTGGGTTAGACGAAAAAGACGTGATTGGAGGTGAAGTGAAACATTTCACTGCCAATTTTCACCCACCACAACCCCTCTTGTGGTCGGTCTAACGTCAGCTCGTAGTTCATGATTCGGATAAAACACAGGATGTGAGTTTTCCCGCCGATATAGGTGTTTCTACCAGATCGAAAACCTACATGCACCTTGCAATATCCCACGATACAAAAGCAAACTCGGAATCCCAGATCTGATATAACCTATATATAATCAATCAATAATCAGAGCCTCGGTATCCCGTAACCAGAAGAACCAAGCCGGCAATCGAGCCGGCAAGACAGATAATTGCCCCAGACACATTTACTAGTGCAGTCACAATCGACGTCAAGGATCATAGAGTAGAGTACTATACAGCCCGCTAGACACCCTTGTGGACGTTTTTGCGTCTTCCCCACACTAGGAAGAAATGAGGGGGGGGGGGAAGGTACATGTAGTGGTTGGGAACTAGTATGTATGGTACTATGTAGTGCCAAGGTATTTGCTTGCTCAGCGCACAGTGTCGCATGGCAGGGGAAGGATGGGAAACACAATTTTGATCTGGCCTGGAGTGCATGCATTCATTGGAGACGTAACTCAACCGTTCACAATCGTCATGGACTAAGAAGAACGATTACAGGAAGAAGAAAAGAACGGACGATAGAGTGTTCTAGTCTAGTTAGCGCTCACGGTCGAGTCAATTGCTTTCTTATCATTCGGTAATAATTTAACCGCTCAGCAAAGAGAGTGTGCTACGAAGTAAAGAGAAAAGAATCATTCATGATCGATGATATTATATGGTTTCCGATACTGTGTACACGAACCCATGGCAAATGCCTATCTATCTGCCTGGTTGTTGAATAAAGCCTTAAAAACCGTCTGATACCTGCAATAGCGTATCAAACGACGTGGGTGGTCCGAGAGGATCATGTTCGTCTGCTGTCAAGAAGATACCAAGCGTCTAGGTAGGCTCAATGGACAAGATAGGGACGATCGAGAGCACATGTGCAAGCAACTCAACTTCCCGCAAAAACAAAATGTCGCGATGGATGCACCCAACCAAAGCTTCTCTCACCTGCACACGAACTCGGACGCGTTTTCTCGGGGTTTTTTTTTCTTTTCTTTTTTTCTTTTTCTTTTCATTCTTTCATTCTCTTCTTCTTCTATGCTTGGCCTAGCTTGTGATATGCACATGTAGATAGAGCTCTAGAGAAGACTCGCAGAGAAGAGAATCCTCGCTTGCCTGTTTGCTGCCTGTTTTGCTAGCTTGGAATCCTTGAATTTCTTCCTTTCCCCTGCAGGACGCGAACCCTTAACTAAATCACTTCCTTTGCACTGTCCACCCACACACACCCCCGAATTGCGACTCTTGCCCTCCCTTTATCAAGAAAATCACAGGGGCCGGGTTATGTGGGGTTTGTGGAGAAGTGCACACTGCAGAGCTCAAAGAATAAGACCCACTCGCTGTACATACCGAAAAGCTAATACATCATTCGATTAGAAGAGCATCGGCAATTCCTGTCCTCAGTGAGCTCGCCAATAAACATACTTCCCAACGTATGTCTACTATCTACACAGCAGTGGGTGTGGAGATCAAAAAATGAAATAAAAACGTTAACCTAGAGTAGGCAGAAGGTACCCATAGAGTGGACAAAAATCATTTCCATCCGTTCACCCATCTGTCTAGGCCATTAAAAAAAAAAAAAAAAAGCAAAGAAAAATGTCTGGGGGAAGGATCCAAGGAAAATAAAATAGAAGCGCTGGGGGCAGCAAGCAGCAGCAACCCTTCCCTCCTGTATGTCACTACCGCTTCGCCGCACATCACTTGCATAAGTGTCGTTACATACCTATCACTCCGTCAGCAAGCAAGCACCGATAAACATTCTGTATCGATTTTTATTACTCCCTTTTTCCTCTTCCCTACCTTTAAAGAATTATATTTCATTTTGTGCCTACTGTAGGGTGCCGGCAGCTAGTGGTCAGCTCCCTTTCTCCCTTTCTCGACCGGCCCTCGTTCCCTCCCTTCTAGTTCGTTCGTGAAGTCACCACATCTATTTACACATCGATACACCCTTAGTCCAGTCTGTCCCTAGCCTGGCCCGGGGCGATCAAACATTACAGCCCAGCCCCGTCGGCGACCACGTTCTCTCCTCAGACCTATTTTCTTTTCTTTCTTTTCTTCCTTCCCCCTTCCTTCCTTGTCTCTCGTTGGCATTTATTTTCGTCCAATAAACGCACTAGCATTAATTGGTCCGGCTTGTTTATTCGTTTTATTAATAATCTACCAACTGCCCTTTCATTGCTTCATTTCTTTTTATTTCCTTGAACTGAGGTGGTTATGTTAGGCCAGTAATATTAGCCATCTCGATTGACTCGAGTGAGAAAAGGAAGACCTTTCTACCCTATTCTGATACAACTCAACTCTACTTTTGGGAGGAGAACACCGTGAAGTCCCAGAGGGAGGTCGAGGAGAAAGGTCTACTCAAAGTTATAAAAGTCTGGAATTGGGGCTAGGATTATTTTCAGAGCAGTTACAATAATATCCTCAGGGAGGGGCTTATTTTCATTCACAATATATATTTACAGCAACAGCACTAAAATACGCCTAAATGAAGCCGTCAACGCACCGCTATATCCTCGCCCCGATTCTCTTAGGCATCCACGCCATTCTTCTCCTCCCACTAGTCTTCCCGCCAAAGATTCTTCGGCCACCGCACTTTCCGGATGCCAGCGGCCATCCATGGCCCGATCACAGTACACCACCACAGGCCCCGAAGCCCGGACGGCTACACCTGAGGTACTCAGTGCCGTTGGGTTTTGCGGGCATAGCTGGGGTCTGGATATCAAAGCAGCTAGCTGGGAGTATACCGCTGCCAAAGGACCCGCGGAGGAAGGTACTGGCAATGTGGTTGGAAAGTGGCGTGTTGTTTGGGATTGGGGTGCTGGAGGAGGTATGGAGGTATGGATTAGTGAGGCTGTTGATGGGGTATATGGGTGGGCATGGGGGGTATAGAGGGACTACTATTGTGGAGAGGAATGAGGGGGATCTCGAGGGCTCGCCAACATTGTGGGAGGGATTGTATGTCATGGCGTGGGTGTGGAGTATCTTCGAGTGTTTGGTATGTAGGAATCTTCATTCTGATTTCAACTCTGATTTTGGTTTACCGCGATTACTGTTTTCGTTATTTCTGCTTTACGCTTCCTGGTCATCTCTTCCTCTTTCCCATGGCTTTGATCATTGCTATATTTCTACTTGGAATCATACTTTAATTCGCCATCAATATTTCCATCAATGCTGCTTCCTTTTAAAATCACTTAGTTCTTTATGAAAATTTCTGGGTTTTCCACCTCCCCGCTCTTTATGGTCTCAATCTTCCCGACCTTAAGATCATCTCTAACGCTTCCATAGTACTCATGGTATGGTGTACGCCCAAATCCCCATGATTGTGGAAAACATCATACCCAGCCCTCGCCAACATCAGCAACGAAGAGAATCCAAGCCCATTTCCGCCGAAATTCAGAAGGCCCCGCCCATGTATCGCACTACCAACAGCGTCCCCCTCTGGGAAAAAGGACAAGAAGTGACTCCATTATGGGAGGTGCTAGTGACGAAACTAGAGCAGTTTTCCACTCTTTTGGCCGTAAAAAACGAGAGACTGCCTCCGGTACTACCACAACCAATGCGAAACCTAGGGAGATAGAAGACAGATCAATTCATTTTGTGGATAATAATACAACAGCAGCTGAGAGCGAGAGCTCGCGTACAGCTTACGACGAGTCCATCAGGCCGACAAACAGTTCACTCTTGATTAAAGGAAAGAACACTATGGATGGGGATTTGGAGACTGGGTTGCTGTCACGTCTGAGAGAGATCAGGCGCGAGCAAGCGGAGGAACAGGCCGACTCGGATAATGGCTACGGGGATGACGAGGAGTCTGTTTCATCGGGCTCCGAAGACGATGACTCTGCTCGGAGTTCCATCGATAGTGCAAGATTTGAGTCTGTTACGCCTCTGTTGAGCTCCTCGCTGCCATACGATCCTAGCCAACAGCACCCGCATCATGAGAGCCAGGCATTGTTGCAGAACCAACGACAACAGATCACCTATAACACAATGGCTACTGCTAACTCACTACCTCTGGGACCAACAGATGACAACAACGAAGATGAAGTCGTCACCGTGCATGGCTGCGACATCCCCAACCAAAATAGTAGCCGATTTAGTGATCACGGCAGAGATTCAACGCCAAAGACGCAGAGAAGTCCTATTGATAGAGTCTATCCCTCATACCCCCCATACTCTGCAGCATACAATCATTCCCATTTTTCGGCCACCGGTTCTGCACCACCAGGACCTTCCTCGGTCTACGGTACTACCAACCGTCCGGTTCAACAGAAACGGAAATCGACAAACACCGCCCTCAAGACACAACGGTGTAGCAGCAAGACAGTCTATGGGGCAAATGTCAATACACTCCAATTGCACCTCCCACTACTTTGGAGAACGGCTGCATTACTGCGGCACATCTCCCACACCTTGATCTATGCCTGGGCGCCGGCATTGGTTTTCAGTGGCCATTTCCAGTGGATCTCGTTTCTTGTATTATTTCTACTGGCTGCAAAGAAAGGTTGGTCAACAATGGAATGGTTTGGCGGTGGAGCATCAAGGTTTGTACATCAACTTCTGACCCCGAGCTAAGGATCTGGTTTGCTGCATGCAAAAATAAAAATAAAAATAAAAAAAAGGTGATCCCGCAAAAAGAAAGTGAGCTAACAATGTTTTTTGGTCCTTGCAGAACCGGGTTGACGAAGGCTTCAATAATTTCTTTTATTATAGCCGTTGTTCTATATCTCATAAGTTTGGTCCTTTGGGGGATCGTACCTTAGATCGACTGTTTCTTCTTCACATTCCCCCAAAACAAAAGCATCATTTTATTATATAAATAACCTACCACTACAGTAGTAGCAACAAAAAAAAAAGACGAAAGATACGTGGCGACGATCGAAACGCACAACCCAAAAGTTTTTTTCTTCTAACCCTCCACACAAAAGTTCTCTTCTTCCTTCGTTCTCCGGTTTCTTTTCTTTTGTCTCTGTCTCTGTCGAATTGCTTTTTTACATCTCATTCTTTTATACCTATACCCATAGCGCTCATACCGACTGCCCGGATCTCCAACCAAAAACCTGCATCTCTTTTGTCTCTTTCTTTTCGGTTTTAAAAGTTATCGTGTATTTTCAGATGCCCTCCCAGCTCACTTACAGCAACAACACATGCCTGCTTGTCTACTTCCTTGCTTTTTATTTATTTATTTTTTATTTGCCCTTTTAAGCTTATTTTGTATGTCTGCTTCCTTTTTTGTAAGCCAGTGAGCACGGACACGTTTGGTAGCTGAGGTTCTTGAGTGGTGGGCTTTCCTCCTGTCATACTTCGGCGTTTTTCTTTTCTTTGTCATCTACAAAATCCTACATGAATCTGTGTACTCGATCTATAGCTTACCAGATCCACATTTTTTGGATAACGTATGTATGTATGTAAGGAACTTCTTTGTTGTACATTTTTAATTCTAGGGGGGCTTCCTCTTTTCTAATCACTTTCCCTCTCTCCCCATGGCACCCCCGATGTTAATTTTTATGTATTTCCGAAATCTCACCTCCGATTCTGCTTTTCTTCTTTTGAATCATCCCGGTCTAAGGGGAAGATGGAACATGTATGTATGTAGGTACAGCTGGTACCTAGGTATGCCCTGTGTCGAGATACTTGCCGTATCCCCGTTGCTAGAGAAGAAGGAAAGAAAGAAAGTCACGGAAGCACGTGAATTCGTGGCGGTCCATCTGTCCATCCAGAGTCGCGGACCCACGTGTTCCCGCTTGCATGACATGAAGCACAAATCATATAGCAGGGGATGCACCGATGAAGAGTGGACTTGAGCTCCGTGTTACGTGAGGCTAGCCAGGTAGAAGGAATTTCAAGGGTGGGGAGGGAGGGTGATGATGGATATCGATGGGTTCCAACGTCTTTAATTGCGGGCAACTGTGCGTTCGACAGGCATGTAGAATAACATTTCTGGATGGATTACTCTAGAGCAGAATCAGTACCATATGCATGCATGCTCGTACATAGACACTCTGCCGTTATAAACTCAGGTAAAGCCCCGTTCATTATACAACATTGACAGAGTGTGGTGTGTGGGTCAGCTTGAGTATGAGAAGTATACTTACTATACCCTTAAGACATTCCCATATACATGTACCTATCCTTTGTGCCTAGTAGGTACTCTCCCAGTCTTGTATGTAGCCTCGTGTTCTGTCACCTTTCTAAGATCGCTTGCCGTTTCATATGAGGTTCGTGGCATTCAATTGGTCTAGAGTTGTCCTACCAATTATATCAGTTTATCTAGCACATGTACTTTATGTAGGTCGGCCGGAGGCACCCGAAAAGCTTTCTTGGCAGGGGAGGGTGGGGCCGCTGCACGACTAATGCACTACGGTTATCGATAGGTTGTTGAGATAGAGCTCCGAACCCTTGGATATACATACACTACTTAGAATTACATCACAGTTTGGCTCAATTGTTTACTAAAGTTGAAGAAGGTGGTTAGTGTTTTCACTACTAGCCAATTAGCCAGCTGTTTGAACTGGGTTGAATCATTAAACATCAACCTATATAGGAAGGAATCATCAAATAGCACACCTGCCCAATTTGTGCTTTACGAGACACGAGCATCATCTTTACCTATCTACTGGGCGGCGACGACGAGATCAACAGGGACAATCACCTATCAATTCGCTTGATTCTTCCACATACCGATAAAACTTATTTCCGTTTGTGCAGGCGGGTTTAATTGAGGTGGTTAGTTGAGCCGTCGTACCAAACGAGCTCGTATGCATACAAATAGATAAATGCTGTTCGACCCTTTTATTTTTTTATTTAATTTTTTTATCCATCCCTCCCTCCCTCCGCTGATTGCAATTGTCGTGTGCCTGAAGATTTTTCTTGTTCGTTCTTCCAAAAACCCCCACCACCACTACAAGATCGTTATCATGAGGTCGCATGTCATCTCTGGAGCACTGGCTCTCGCCGCCGGTCTTCAAATCGTTAGTGGCGCGGGGGTGCATGTTGACACCCTCATCTCGAGACGATTGCAGAAGAGATTTATGGATGGTGATGGGAATTATAATATCTCGCTCTATCATATCAACGATGTGCACGCGTAAGTTTCCTCGAGACCTCGCTCAAAAAAATGGGTGGCTGATTTGAGATGTTGCTAGTCATCTTGATCAGTTCCGATCTAGTGGAACGGACTGTACAGACCCAACCAAAGGTTAGAAATTGGAACTTTGTGATCCCGTTGGCCCTTCTTTCTAACTAATTGTTTCGACTTTATTTGAAGGCTGTTATGGAGGATATGCACGAGTGAAAGAGGTTGTCGACAGAACAAGGCCGTCGCACAATGATTCCCTGTTTTTGAATGCGGGTGATGAGTTTCAGGTTCGTACCCTCATTATGCATTTCTACCGTTTATCTCATATCCGCGGGAACGGAGTTATATGTTATTACATTCAAATTAGGCATGGGGTGCATACTTCCTATACGACTAGAAACTAATTATCTATTTAGGGCACCATGTTCTATACTTTCTACGGCGGTGAGAAAATCGCGGATACACTCAACCAGCTCGGCTTTGATGCCATGACAGTTGGAAATCATGAGTTTGACGCTGGAGACGATGTTTTGGCCACATTTGTAAACCCTCCCCCGTTCAAATTTTCCGTCTGGCGTTCCCTAACTTTCGAATATTAAACTCCAGATCAAAAATTTAACCTTCCCTGTCACATCATGCAATATCCAAACCGACAACAAGGCCCTTAATGAGTCCTTGGTCCCCTATGTTCTCTTCCCTAAGCACAACCTAGCTGTTGTTTCTGTTACTACTGAGACCACCCCGCACATCTCAAACCCCGGCAAGGGGACCAAATTTGAGGACCCAATCACTGCGATTCAAAGGACTGTCGATCTTGTCAAGGCTACTCAAAATGTTACCAGGATCGTGGCATTGACTCATATCGGGTATGAGGCCGACATTGAGATGGCGAAGAAAACAAAGGGGATCCATTTGATCATTGGCGCTCACTCGCACACGCTACTGGGCGACATGGAGGGTGCAGAGGGGAAATACCCCACTATTGAAACCAATGAAGATGGAGATGAAGTCTTTATTGTCACAGCGTATGTAGACCCTGCAGACCTAGCCTACAAATGGCAAGCCTTTCTGTTAACAATGTAAACAGATACCGCTGGGGCGAATACCTGGGATATATCGATGTGGCCTACGACTCTGATGGCAAAATTGTTGCTTACACTGGTGCCCCAATTCACCTCACCAACGCCACGGCACAGGATACTCAACTCCAAGCCCAAATTGAGGAATGGCGTGTCCCATTCGAAGCCTACGGCGCCGAAGTAATTGGTGAGACTCAAGTGGTCCTTGAGCAGAGCACTTGCCAGAAGGGTGAATGCACGCTTGGCGACTTCATGGCGGATGCGATGGTTGATTACCGCATTGAGGGTAACCCTAGTGTTTCAGCAGCTATCATTAACGCTGGAGGCGTTAGGGCCACTATCGATGAAGGCCCAATCACCCGCGGCGAGGTCCTCACTTCTTTCCCCTTCGGAAATGCGATTGTTGAGATTTCCTTTACGGGAGAGGAGCTGTGGAATGTATTTGAGGGGATTATTGGAGGCGTGAGTCTGTTTAACAACGAGAAGGTCACCAGCTTTGTCCAGGTCTCGAAAGAGATTAGGTTTACTTACAACCCGGCCAACAATAACGGAAGCAAATTAATCTCGCTAGAGGTTGGAGGAAGCTCCGTAGATATGGACAAGGAATATACCATTGTGACCTTGGACTTTCTGGCTGGAGGGGGTGATAACTTCTGGTATGTACTTTATTTACCAACATATTCTGACCATACGCTCATTTAACTTAAAAGGCCTACCAAAACCGATTTCGTTACCCTCGATACCCAAGATGAGGTTCTGAGACAGTATATCACCAAGGAATCTCCTATAGATATCGAACTAGACGGACGTATATCCACTACCAATAACACCCAGCCTTCAACCCCCACAAACAGCTCAACTTCTCCCTCAACCACTGTTGAATCTTCTACTAGTGCGGCAGTTATGATCTCGGGTTCGTGGGCCGTGCTAGCAGTTTCTATTGTCAGTGCTATGATGTGTCTATTGTAAGCACGTAACGACCATTATGTAGTCTATGCTTGGAGGAATTTTAATGTATTGTATGATGATGTGATTTAATTTGAATTGATACGGTTGAACAGTACGTTAGTGGGTCTGGTCTTGAGAATCATATAATCCAATTTATTCAAATTCATCAGTCAACCAACCATAACATCTTGCCATAACCTATAGCTACGGGTTGCATGCATGTATGAAATAAATAACCATAATATTCATGAGTCATCACTCGGAAAGCTCGGTCATTCCAACTCACTCGATTTGGATCATCTCTGATCAAGTAGTTGGCTGCCCATTTATCCATCTATACTTCATACAATCCAATATTAATTATAAAGTTGTTGGCTTGTTGTTCAAGTATCTGTCCAGGAGGCCACAAAAGGTGCCACTTACATTTATACTTACTTACTTGTAAGTAGAGGCATCTAATAGTTGCCATAGCCTAAGGGCTGCATGTAGTATGAGGTATAAATAAATAAAGACATCTAATAACCCCGCGTGAAGCCTCTAAATGCTAGGGTACGTTAGTAGCTACATAAGGCTATGCGCTATACATTAAATACATAATTTACATAGCTTCTAAAAATAGTATAAGCTTGTCCATTGTTACCAGGAAACACTTCTAATATTGGTCAAGATGGTTTGCATATTGGTATATAGGTACTAGAATCATATTGACAAAGAATCACTCCCGTGTTGAAAGGAAAGCTAAATTAAGGTGTATCGTACACCATTAGTCAACTCAGAGAGTTTAATAACCTACACTACTGATTACTACTTTCGTAGGCAAGCTAAGCTGGTATAGCTAAAGGATTATATCAGGCCGCTCATGGACAGAGATGAATCATTAAAGACTGGAATACATACGACTACTCCGGCCGTATTCCACATGCTGACCAAGTCATATCTAGCTCCTCGCCGCTACTCTTTACAGAACTGAACCCCATCTGAACCCCACCGTCACTGCCGTTACATACATGTTGCTGGAAGCCGCTCGGCCCAAATCGACTTATAAGTACATATGGCTGTTGATTATTGTTCCAGGAAGGGAGGCTACATACATGTCTGTGTCATGTTTAGTTGCCCCGAGCTCTAGCTACTTTAGAAGAAGAGTCGGAGGCCTTGAAGCAAAGTCCCTCCGAATTTTATCTTCGTATGTAGGTCACTCCCCTCCGCAGAGCTTCGTCTAGTTCTCATGAATGAATGTCCAAATAAAATTTGCCTGATACATAGCAGTGAGGGTGTAACTGGTGAGACAGCTACTTTACATCTATTACGAATAACATTAAATACTGATTCTGGGTGGTGTGGACTAGAGAATCGACTCTTAGGATGAATCAATCCGTCTATATACTCTGGGTATAATATGCGCGCGCATAGGATCAAGGACATATATTTTATTTGAAACATTCCGGTGCCGACGTGGGCTACTTTACATGTAGTGTAAATACTCCCCCCCCCCCCCCGGCGCGCCCGGGAAATCTCCCTTACTCAACCTGTCCAACTAACTGATCGAAAAGGCGTTGGTTCTCCAAAAACTTCTCAGTTTTCTTCCTATTTTCTAGAGGATTGAGCTGCATGACCTCAGCTAAATGCTTAAGCCCTAAGGGCTTGCCTTCGGAGCGGGCATAGCAGCTAGCTGCCCATACTAAGTTGTTAATTGTGTGCCCGTTAACGTCAAAACCTCCTAGGAGCTGAAGAGCCTTGTCGTTCCACGTTTGTTCAGATGGTGCTTTCGATGGCCGGATGTTCTCCTCGAGTACATTCCTCCAGATCTTTTGTCTAGCGTTTGGCGCCAGCGGCTCGAAATCCAGGGTTAGGTGAACGCGGCTGTACACTGCTTCGTCAATGCTGTCGGCCTTGTTGGTGATAAGGAACAGGATACATGAGAAATTTTCGATCAGACGGAAAACAACTACTGGTTCTTAGATTTTTTACTAAACCTCGAGTTATTAGACATACCTGAGACTATTCCACTGTCATTGCCGTTTGAAAGCAGGGCTTCTGCTTCATCCAGTACGACAAGAGCGTCCCATTTCTGTGCATACTTTAAAATGTCCTTCATTTTTCTCTCCATGTTTTCAGGGTCTTTGATGAATTCCCTACACGATATTTGGTACAAAGGGCGCTCACAGCGTTCTGAAATTCCCACTGCAATAATCGTTAGAAATACGGTTATTGTGTGGAGAAGGTAAGTCCCAAATTTACCGGTCATCATAGTCTTTCCAGTTCCAGGGGGGCCGGTTAGCATTATAACCAAACCCTTCCCTTTCCTTCTTGCAACATCCTCTTTTGCACGGGTTTTGTGCCCTTGCACTAACGATCGAATAAGATCTTTCTTACGTTTATCCATCTCCAACGAATCAAAGACTCCCTCCCCCCACTCCATCCCCCACAATCCCTCTACCAAGAAATAGCCCCACAACTTCCTGTCAAGAGCAAATCCTGGTATAAGTGCAGGATAGAGGAGATATTGGTATCGTTCAAGTATCTCGGCCGGAGAGAGTGGGGCTTTTGCAGCCAAGGGTATGCCCGAACCATCTCGGCACACTGTCACATAGATCACTTCATCAGGCGGTTCGGAGACTGCTTTATCTGGCAAGGTGTCTGGTTCTCCTTGGTCTGGAGGGGTATCTAAGTTCACTTGGTTTGGAAGAAAGTCTGGGCCCTCTTTATCTAGGAGGGTGTCTGGGTGCGCATGGTCTGGAAGAAGTTCTGGGCGGAAATTTGGATGCTCATCCATAAAACTGCGACAGTCTATAATGACCCGTTCGTTTATCTAATCTTAGATTATTATGAGTAGCAAATACGGAACGGAAACTCAAATGCCTGTAAACTTGGAGCCTCGCCAGTCTGGAGACCTTTCTGCGGGTCCGGCGTCCACAGCGGGCCTTGATATGAACGGGGCCTAGGTTTTTGAAGTCTCTCAAATCTTTTACCCCTGGCATTTACTCTTCTCATGATCTCTTCCGTATCATCATCCGGGTAAAAGCTCATTGGGACAACTGGTAGCGATTCTATATCAATAATTCCAGAAAAGGCCGCAATTTTTATTCGTTTTTCCACCTTCCCGACGCACGTACCATCGAAATCCATGCCTTGTCCACAAATAACCCAGTGTGTAAGACCCTCGGGAGTGGAATCTAAATAAGCGTGCCTAAAAACCCAAACTTCTTCAATTCCGTGAATGTTCAAGAAAATAAGTTGGCCTGGTCGGTATATAGTCCATAGTAACGGGCAGTTTATCTTTTTTTGTGGCCATAGTTGGTCGTAAGTCTTCTGCGTCGCTCGAAGCTCCTCGTTACCCTTGATGAAATCTATAATGAGGTTTATTTCTTCCATAAGTTCTGGATCTTGCGATTCGCTTAAGTATTTCTGGATTTTATCTCGTGAGTGAAATAGAAGTTCGAACGGATGAGGGATACTGATAGGGTCGGCTTCGAGGTTCACGGCGCCAGAGGCCGAGTCTGTGATTAGATCGCGAAACTTCTTCTGTAGCTTTTTAGATTGAATTTCGAAGTTGATAGAAGATAAACTAGGATCATCTTTATCATCAATCCTACGCAAAACAACTGCATACTCTTTAAAAGCTTTGCTATTTTTCTTCCGCCCTGATCGAGAGTAAAATTGGCTCGTGAGGTAAACTTCACGGTCAAGGAAACGTCGGATTTCTGTGATATCTTGAAACTGGGCCTTTGATGGTACGTATTCGCTTTTAGCCTCCCTCCGAATACCGTCAGTACTGCCGTGACGTAGAGTCCGTTGATAGAATTCTAGATCTGTGGGCATCTCGGCTTTGGTATATTATATCTTCGTGAAGTTGAAGCTCGATGTCTGGATGAGATTCTTTGAGGCTGAAGAGGCTGAAGAGTAAATTAATATGTAGAACCTTACGTTTGGTATTTGTTGCGGACATAATTTTATATAATCCCTCAATCGAAGATTCCATTGCATGGTCTGTTATGGAATCGTAGTCTAGGGTCAGTAGCCAGTAGTTGGAATATTGCTATCAGTGTCAATGAAGGATTGGCCAATTTTCAGGTTAGTGATGCGTACAAACATGTGCATGTAGCTGCAACTGGCATGGCTTGCGTCTGGTTGTACCCCCTTTGGTAAGATCGCTGTCACACGATCCCCCTCATAGACTGGATTTGTGTGCAATGTTCCGATTCAGAGGTTGTATGTACCTTTCAATAAAACAAATACTAGTCTTTCCTGATTGGCGCGTACTTGTGCGCATTTTCGCATGCTCAGAGAGGAAGTCTGATAGGTACACGTAACAATTAATATATATGACACCCTTTTTTTTTTATATATATAGACTATTTTTAATTGAGTCTGGCTAGTAATTCATATACCTATGAAGTATTACGGATAAATGATTTCATCCCTCAATACAGTCCATCCTCAACATATGAATTTCTCACCTATATATATTGAACTAAGTATATTTACCTACTGAGAAAAGGTAAGGGATACGGTCAAGGTAGGCCTATATCATATGTTTTATCTCTTCTAGCTCAGACCTATCGATATATCGACATAGCTAATATAATCTATCTAGTCCGCCATGACCTTCCATTCGTCAGCAACATCGCCAATCTCAGAAAGCGATTCTAGAATACAGATTCCTTTCCCAAACCCAAACCTTCCACAGCGAAATTCACAGCCTCCTGCACTCCCACCACTCGAACCCACCACCGGACTGATTTCAGGGATTACTAGGGGTGCTAAAAAGCTCAGAGACCGCTTCAAAGATTCAATCCCCCACCAAGTGAATGTAATGAAACAGGCAACGGCGCCGGAAGGGCCCCTCAACACCAGTGTAGATAAGGTCATGGAAGCTGTTCTCCTGCACGAGAATTTTGTGCCTCCAGTCTTAGGAATCCGACCGAGTAATCAGCCAAGTCTCGACGACCTTGAGCTTTATAATGTCACCGAAGTACAATCAAAAAAACTGTGGAGAGAAGAAGCAAAAAGGTTGGTCGATGCTGTGAATGATCCAAAAATCGAATTGCGGCTTCCTTCGCAATATTTCCAGGAAAAGAGCTCTGAAGATGGATATAACCATCTTTCTTCATTGGCCAAACGAATATATGAAGCCTCGATGATATGGCAACAAGACAGCCAATTTCTCGTTCTAATCCACTGCAAACACCTTCATGACAGGTCAAAATTCCGCGAATCCCAAAGAGCCCTATGCCCCTACGAGATCCAAGCCATGGATAATGCGTTTAATACTGGGGCTCATGACGAGGTGGATGGCCTGACTGCCTACTTCGATCTCGTCGACTATATCACAGGTACCATTGCGAGAATGTTAGCAAAGTCTGCCCACGGAAGGTTATGGATGGACTACAACATCGCTGCCTTAGTCATGTGGACAACGAAGGTCAAAGTGCTCTCACAGGACTTTTTGAGATTCGCTTCCCTATCATATACCAATGTTGTGACACAGCTTCCGCACTGTTTGAGGGAAACAGAAGGAGGTAGTTCTCGATTGTCCGACAAAAAAACTAAAGACCCTCAGGCCGCACCAGGGGACGAGGAGGCACCAGAGTCAGACACTCAGATTGTTAAGGACTTCTACTTTACCCGTCAACTACTATTCCGAACGAACATCCAGACTATGATACGGCACATACTTCTCGAGTTGATCAGCCAGAGAAATTTGACTGCAGGACGACCGATCACTTCGTATGATATCTGCTCTACCGTATATGAGACCGGATTTGTCGAGGGGTGCAAAACATTGCTTTTTCAAGACCGAGATGGAGAGTTCCTGGGGTCCTCTGACCCGGCTTGTCTGAATTTGGCACATTCCGCATTTAATATAGTAAACCAGGCGGTTGGAGAAGTCAGAGGAAGGAATTCGCCCAATGAACATCAATCCAACTCGGACCAAGCATTACAGACAAAGATTACTTGGTCCTACAAGGAAGACCTCAGGGATATTGATCAACAAAAAGGACAATCTAGGTCTCCGATAAGCCCATTCACTCAACAGGACCAGATGGATAATAGCCGCCCTATAACGTCGGAATTCGAAAAGACGATATTCCTCAAGACAATGGAAGATGTTGTTGCAGTCATGACCCCGCTCTTATTAACAAGTCCGTTCCTTGTATCAAGTTTAAAGGATTTCATTCAAAATGTTTCCTTAACATCTTGTATGAATGCTGGTGATGTCCGCCTATACGAAGAGACCAACTATAAAGCATTCTTCAGGGTATATACAAACGAGTTTGAGGAGAATATCGATATTATGCGTACATCCCTATCCCATGGCTTGATGACCCGCGATAAGCTCCTCTCCGGACCCAAAATAGCAGAAATATTGCACGATACAATCCGAGATATGTCGAAAAATCCGATTGTGTCTAGGCATGGTTCAGCAAAGACACTCCAAGCCACACAAACAGCAGCCAAAATCAGAAAACTAAACAAAATTATGGATGGTTGGATATTTGACGAAAGATCAGTGATTGTCAAGTGCGATTTTTATGTGTGGGGAATTGTAACTGTCAGTGCAATCCTCGTTCTCGGCGGTTTGGTGATAGGTTTTACCGTCCGCGGCCGGCTGCCTGCTGTGGACCCATTCGGCATCACATCATATTGCTGGGTACTTGCGGCATTCGTAACGCTAGCTTGCAAGAGTCTTCTGGTGCAAGAATGGCCATGGAGAGACTTTTTACTTCGTCGAGTGCACTGCTGTAGTGTTAGTGAGCTTCAAACCGTCACTGGGATTCATGCACAGCTCATCATCGCAAAACTTCTTCATGACGAAAGCATCACAACTTTGAACACCAGGGGCCCATTCAACTCTACCTTTACACGCAAAACCGATGATGGATTCTCTATTGACGTTCCTCTAACCATGTGGACAATGCTCTTGAGCGGCTTAATCATGATTAGAGTTGCATCTTTGCAAGGTCCTGCACTTGTGTGTTTAGATGTAAGGAGGGGGACAAAGTATACATACATTGTGCATCAGTCTTCGAGCTCTGATCAGAACAATCTAGTTTGCTTAGAGCTTTCGCGCCTAGAAGCAGGAAAATCTAGCTCCTTTCAACAACCAACAGATAAGCTCAAGCTCCCGTTGCCGTTGAAGAATGCCAAGTTGAAGTGGAACAGGGTGTTGGGATTATACGATAACCGTGATGCCGAGTTTATATGAGCAAAAAGACCGGGTAACACACCCCTCTCTATACCCATCCCGCGAGTCTCTTTTCTAACGATTATTTTAGGTTACCAAGGCATATATATGGCACCATCATGATCGAGAAAACAACTTCTTCCTATGTCAAGCACTGCGCCCAAGGAGATCTTGAACTACCATTGATTTCTACTATATTAGTCTATTCTATGGTTTTCATCCCTTGTATCCTATATATAAAATTTTATACAATGCCTTTACATAATTATCTTATCCCGAATATGGGCACTTTCTGAGATATCAGTCACTAAAGGGTAGAAGAGACCGGCCTCTTCCAACGGAACCCTTCAGTACTTAGACAAAATAAAATCCCTTTAATTAATCAATCTCCCCCAATTGCAATAATCTCTTTAGTCACCGAAAATCACTCGTCTTATTAATGACTCAAACAGGTTAGCGTACCTCTAGGAAATGTGAAGGGGTATAATCACGCACGAATTTGTTCTCAATAGGGAATAGGCCCGGTCTAACTGATGAATCTTTATATCAAATAATAGGTGGTTTTGCTAATACCTAACCCTAAGCGGCCCGGTCTTCTTACCATCGAATCGAATGGAGCGGAGGCAAACGAGTGAACAACTTCTGGGGAAATCGAGACAGGGATCCAGGGGAGGCTAGAGATAAGAGATATATACCCGAGAAAACATGCGGTCCGGGGGACGAAAGGGGGTCGGCCTCCAACACCCAAGATCCCTAAACAAATGCATACCCCCCGAAAGAAAATAAGTAGGGAATACCGGGAGTGCCCAAGTTTTATTTGAAAGGTTTAGCAAAGTTGCGAATGCGTAAGACCAGATGATTTATGCTTATCCAATCTTAATAACTTAGAATCGGCCTGATCACGATCTTATACTCGCAGGTCGTTTAGTGATCCTCGATAATATAATGAGACACTTTACGGTTGGGAGAGACGAGCAGATCTCTCGGAATCCGGACATTACTACACATATTGTTATAGACTATTGTATATCTCTGATCAAGTAACCCGTTCTAGGCCTATACACATTGTACTTGATGTGGCCTGCTCTCTACTTGTCGTTATAAGATTCCCTTACTCGTTTATTTGTCAGTACTACAATTGCAACACCAGTTGATATCCGATATCATGTTTCATCCCAATATTAAACGATACCTCCCATTTTAATATAAATTTGACCAGACGTTCTCACCTGACTTCTAAATACGGATCGGGGTATATGCTAGTGAAAATCTCATTATTTGTGGATTAAACAACAACAACAAATTCATTATTCTGTTGGTTACTCACGAGTGACACCTCATGACCTCGCCACTATCTCACTGCATAACCCCCCGGGTCGGCCCTCTCTCACAATGTACCACACCTCAACAAAGTTACCAGCCCTCACACCCCCCTCCCGGCGATGCAGAGACCCGCCGACACGACCCTTTTTACTGATTTCTGAGCATGTGCGCACAGACACTGGGGGGGGGGATCGCCTACCTTACATTGATTACACCCCACGAAAAGAAAAAAAGATAATTCATTTATTTTTCCTTCCTGCTCCTGCATGGACGTACACGCGCATATACTACATGTGTATCCCGGTAACCAAATTAAAGTAAACTAGCAGTTGGTGTCGGTTGTCGTTGGGCTGTGCTGGAGTACATACATACCGGCAAACCGAGATTTTGGTTGGCCGGCGAAGTGCTCTAATTATACTATGTAGTAGAGCACGCAGACATAAATTCGACCCTCTACCTACTACTTAGGTCTTCCGGTGGAATAATGGCTGGGGAAGCATCAGCGACTCGACGGAATTAACCCTATAGTTTTTAATAATTCCCCCCCCCCCGCATGATGCGATGCAATGGTAACGATGGTTCGGAGGTTGAGGAGTAGTGGGTGAATTAGAAGCAGGTGGTGGTGGTGGTGGTTGTGGGGCAGGATCGAAGTGGGATATATATGTACATCTCGATAACTTACTAACCGCAAATCAAAACAGAATCTGCACTTTGCCCCGGTGGGAATAAGGTACCCTTCCACACTCAACTCTCACTTCATATTGATATTCACTTTTTGTCGCCGGGTGATCCCGCACACCTTATGTCCGCTCGTATACTGCCGGGAGCACGGGATGGGTACAGCATATTTTATGCAGCTTGCATGCTAATTAGACTGGTTAGATTGCTAGTAGATATCAATGATCATTGGGTTAGTTCCGCCCGCTGGTCTAGAGTACACATCCCTTCTCTGTTGTGGTATGCGCCGAATGGTACTTACATTTCCCCCTGATTTTAGAAGATCACACGTCGTGTATATCCGGACGATCTCCAGGGGGGAGGTGAAAGGAGACAGGTATTACTACATACTCAGCCAGTACTCAACTCAATGCACCTCGAAAAAAAAAAAAAAAACTACCAATAAAACTATGATTTAGAGAAACACGGAATAAGTGAACCTTGGTTAGCTTCTAGTCTGATTTCATAGGAATACAAACGTGGGGGATTTGTTTTCTTATTTAGGGTTATTGTGGCATGCCATTTGTAATTCATGTATCCCGTCACGCTGAGTTTTAAGGTATTCTATTTCAAGGATTGAGTACTAGATACCACAATGAGCAAGTGACATAAGTAATAGGCGCTTTGCGCAAATAGCCTGCCAATCAGATAATTGAAATATAGAGCTGGCTCCATTTGCGCAAAGCCTCTAATAACTGTGACGAAAAATTGGCCAGGGATTACCTCCTTCACGATTGGTTGAAGGGCGTAGATCAGGTCTGCTTATAGTAATTTTGATCTCATATGCATAGCCAATTTTTTCGAGTAGTGGCGGATTCCTATGCAGTCCATTATTATCCCTATTATACCCTTTTCAGGACCAAACCCCGCAACGCCCCCCTCCACAATGGAGCGCCTATGTGTGCAAAAATGAAATACTTGGCAAGTATATACCTATATCTTTGAGGAGAGATTTAGCAATCCCCTCCATAAGGTACTTATCCAGACATCCAAAATCCCCCACACATCCAGTACTTACAACTTACATAGAGTACATGTAGGTACTGTCACTCCTAGCTACTACATCTAGTCACCATACACCACATACACTACTTCCTGTCGACCGACCCCCCCACGCTCAAAGCCAGGTTCATGATACACACGGCAGTTACCGCCAATATCAGCCGGATTTTCAAATCATAGGACTAACAGTTGATGCTAGCCCATGTTCCCTTGTTCCGTGATATCCCTTATATTCGCGAAAGCAGAGATCATAAACACCTTAGCACTGTCGGCAGTTCATTTAAGCTTAGGCTAACCTGCCTGTGGTCTAGACATCCGTGGCTGCGTGCACTGTTCTAGAGTGCACTCTTTCCATATCAGCGAATAGGATATAACTGTATGTATATTTAGGCATACAATACATATAAACTGTATGATCTTTTCCCGTATTTATATCATTTCCGTTATGCTTATTATTAACATACCCCCAAGTGGTAATGGTCTAGTCCATTGATCTACCAGAAATAAAGGTACGGGCCAAATATACGCAGTCAATGCCGACCCCCTATAATAGAGGAACCAAGTTTGTATGGAAGATCTATTATTTGATAAGGGGATCTGTTAGTAAAGCCACACAAAACTTTCCTCTTCTTGGGGGGCCAGCACTCTATATGCAGGTCCAGTCCAGTCCGGTCCGATCCCAAAGATCTAGACGTTACAGAACAAGCCAATGTCCTGTACCATACTCCCATACTACATATGCACACCATCCCGCACATCCCGCGCCTCTTATGCAAACGCTAGAAACCAGAGCGAGTACTACATACCTACTTTGTAGGCGGAGACTCTCCCGGAAACCCTGAGGATGTTACATGTACGTCCCCCCGCCTACCCGGGCATGTGCATACATACATGCGTAAGCAAGGAAAAATTCAGTTAATAGGGTAAGTACTCTACAGACCTGGTTATAGATCAGACATACCTACCTGCTCATATATAGGCAACTAAGCTGGCACGGGTGAAAGTAGGCAGGAATAGTAGGAAACTCCCGTCTAGTATCTAATTGGCCCATGTACGTAACGAGTATTATATGCGCGGCCGGATGGGATGTTGGTTTGTGGTACCTACATCGTGATTGTGGTATATAATGTGGTGGTCGTCTTATGAGTGAAGTAGGCAACGCGGAATATTCTCCTATATATATATAATGAGGGATTGTGATTGCGGGACTGACTGTTATCGTGGCAGGTTGTTTTGGAATTGTGGCCTGCTGGGAATCATTTGTAGGGTCGTAGGTAGAGAGAAATGCTCGTTCGATCGTACACATCAGCATTACATGTAGGTACCATATAAGTACCTACCAGAGTACACTCTCCAAGATAGTGTACATATAATAACCTAAACACAGGTGAGTATGGCTAATACCCGGAGGAGTGTGGTGCGTCTTACCTAGTATCAAGCGATAGAATCAACTGTGCTTCATTGATTGGCCTTGTTCCAGCAGAAATAATTCGGGACATACATACATACCTAACTAGCTAGGCTGCAGACTTCATTCAACATGCAGCCACCGAGCTTGATAGTTACCAAATCCAGCTACCAGCTACATACATGTATGTATATCTACCGCCACAGCAGCAGCAGTAACAATAACAATTAGGCAGATCTGCACATACCAGCAAGTAGAGCGCCAGAGCTCTTAGTACCACGGTTCACCTTTTCTACCCCACCTGCAGCTGCCCGTGATGTCCAGACAATGACAAGGCATACATGTACATACATCATACGTCCAAGCAAACGCCGCGCCTACCAAGAGAGAATGAGGGGTAATAATAATAATAACCAACCTTCTTCATAAAGCTCGTGAGTAACCATATAACCAACCCTTTGGTTCAGGAGCTGTTGTTAAATCAGGACACCAAGAAAGAAAAGAGAAGGGAAGGAAAAAAAAATACCCACCATGGCAGAACCCGATGTCAAAACTACAGGAGCCTTCATCCGGTCCTATAACCACGATACTGACTTCTCGGCAGTCGTAGAGATTGTACCTCACCCCCACCCCACTCTCTATATATCGTTACATCTACTTTACATACTGCCATCTTCGTGGCGGTTAGCTAACTAAACCGCAGTGCAAAGCCACCGCTGACCCCTCATACGCCCCCGCTCTCGAGCTAGTGCCCTACATCTACGCAATCCCCTACATCCGCCTCTGCCCAGAAAGCGCCTTCATCCTCGACGACGGCGCTGGCACCCCCGTTGGGTACATCATCGGCACGCCCAACACGCGAACCTTCGTGCACCTCTACCGAGACATTTACCTCCCGTCCACATCGCTACCGGAGCCAACTACCACCCCGCCCACCCTGCTACGCAAGGAGCTCGAAGATCAGTACAGAAAGCCCGAGGGCATGATCCGCGATGACATCGTCGACGAGTTCCCGGCACACCTGCATATCGACATCCTACCATCGCATCAGCGACATGGATGGGGCGGGCAGCTGATGGGGCGCTTTTTGGGGGCGCTGAAGGAGAGTGGTGTCAAGGGCGTGCATTTGGCTGTTGGGAAGGACAATGTGGGCGCCGTGAGGTTCTACGAGAGGTGTGGGTTTGTGGAGAGGAGGGTCGAGGAGGGCGCGAGGTGGATGGTGAAGGGGCTGTGATTTGGATTTTTGGGGTCGTGTTTCAGGTTGTTACAAGTGGTTAGGATACTCTAGGTAAGTGGGGAGTAGTTAGAATAGTTAGACTGTTAGTAGAGTGGAGAGGGGTCAGTAGGGGCTCGCCGTGCCCTCACTGGTCGGGGGCGTAGGGCGCCGATATCAGGAGATATGAGGATATCAATTACTTGAATGAATTCTAACCAACCACCCAATTGACCAAAATTAAAACCTGCAAAGAAAGAAGAAAAGAAAAAAACCATTCCATCTCTCGCCTCATCAGATGAGATGAGCAGTTCGCACCACTAGATATCCTTATCTACAGACAGCCCCCACCACAGACTAACTAAGTAGCTACTAGTACTTTAGAGGGAGTAAGTAATTACTCTAATTGCACCCCCCCCAGGCCTATCAAATCAAGTTGTCCCACCGCAAGCGGTATGAAACAACGGCACTGACTATCTGTCTGTCGCTTAGGTGCGTGACATGAAGAACTTCCCATCCCGCTGCCTACGTGACTGACCGATAATCCCGCTTTTTTCTTGGGGGAGAGGGGAAGGTGGGAAGTGGGAAGTGAACGGGTGCACGTGCGTGCGTGCCAAAGGGTCCAATGGCAAATTCCAAGGGGCCGTTTCGAGATGTCGAAATCTCGGAGACGGAGAACCGTGTTCTTGGGTTAGTTAGAGGTTTCTTTTTCTTTTTTTCTGTCCTTGAATAGAGTATCTAGGTATTTCTACGGGTAGAGTAATGTAGGTCATGTACTCATATACTCTACTCGGTACATACATGTAGGCATCTAGGTAGACTAAGGTACATGTAGGTACATTGGGCGCTTGTTGGGAAGGGAGGGAGGGGGGGGGGATGTCACGATATGGCGACGGGAATCGAAAACACAACAAACGCAAACGCCCACCATAACTCAGCTGAAAAAAAGACCCTTGGACCGCAAATTGGTAATTGTCTACACTCGCTACCCCGCAATTGTAACAACAAACGGGAGAAGTAGCCCGCTGGATGGACGAAGAGAGGCATCGTGATCACACGTCATATCGTGCTGGGGATTGGATAGGTACCTAGCTGGTAGGTACCGTCAACGCATTCCTTTCCTCCCCTTTTGCAACGTAACCGCGTACCACGGTGGTGGTACTTACCTGAGACCCCCCCCCCCCACCCCCTTAACAAACCACCTTATGAGGTCATCAGAAAAAAAGAAAAAGAGAGAGAGGGAGAGAATAGCATCGGAAGCAAAAGAAAAGAGGTGACAATTGGTGGCGCTGCAAGTGAAGTGCGTGCGTAAATTTCCCGAACCTACATGCTGCAGCAGCCAGAAAGAGCTCGGGGGAGGTTGGGTAGGGTTGGTAGGTGGGCAAAAGTAAAGTAAAATGTCACCATCACCTCCACGAACGACGACAAGGCGGCGGAGGACGGGAATGGTGAGATATTACATGTAGAGTATGGTTTTTTTTTTTTAGGTTTTTGTTTTGCGCGTAGAATTCTAGTTAGAACCATAGTTTATGATACGACGGAAAACAGAAATGCTTATTGCCGTACTATTACTACACATTCTCGCCGCCGGCTATCAAGTGACCGGTCCCAGCTAGTCCAGCTGAGGGGGTGCAAGAAAAAGTTATTTTCAAACAAGTAGGAAAAAGTAATAGAGACTTACATAGGAAGTATGTATTGATGTCTTGTCACGGTAAAATGGTACCACCGGTAAACCCAGGGCTTACCTGCCGTATGGTAGGAAGATACCGATCTGGGAATCCCTATATTATTACAATGCCCTATTTGAGCCTCGTTCTAACCAATAACTAATATTTGATGGCTTGTACGTGCCTCACTCAGTCGAGTAAAATGTAGGGTCCCTACCAAGCATGAGCCGCAGAGGCACCGAAACGGTGAGAGAAAAAAGCACTGTACTTCCGAAATAGGTTGATTTCAACGATGATGAGATGATGATGACCGGCCGCCGGCCCTGCGTATGTGCGGCGGACCTCAATCCTAGCAGCCGTCTGTTCGCCGATATATTGTTCCTCGGTGCATGGGGAATAATAATAAGGCGGGCATATGTATTATTTATCGATGATGGGAACTTTCTCGTACGTCATAACACTTCTGCGTTGCATTAATACGCATAGCGTTTCTTCTGCGTGTGGACTGTAGAGAAGCGTTTCATTCTCCCCGTCGTACACGGTTCAGGTAAACAGATCCCAAATAAATTCTGTAGGTACCTAGATATGGTGTAATCTATATATCTCCGTAAGTGAAAGGGCAGAATTTTTTTTTTTTTCAGGTGAGGGGAGCGATTATACGAATAGATATTCACAACAGCTTCCTGTAGGGACGAAGGGGAGTCTGGGATAATGCCATGTGGGGTAGAGCTTATTCCCTCAAAAGCTGTCCGGAGAGCCGACTTTCGCGACCGTTTCTTTATGCGGAGGATTTTTTGTTTCCATGCGGTGTTTACACCCCATTTTCGGAAGCCTCCCCCGCCCGATCTGGGAATAAGGATGCCCCATCAAGGGACCCTTTGTAGATCTTCCCCTTCGAAGGTGGCTGCAGTCTTGTGTAGCCAAGCCATCATAACCATGCATCGCATAAATCGAGGATGTGTGGAGCTGCACAGAGAGCACAGGCCTTCAAGCTTGCTCTGCCTTTTTTTCCGTAGAAAATGATAATGATTTGGGCGTAAGCTGTAGGATTCCTTTCACCCCGCTTTTGGATTTGATTGATTGACTGTAGTAGCTCACGATAACTCTGTGGCCTTTTTTTTCCCCACCATTTGTTTGTTTTGTGGGGTTGTTTTTCATATTTTATATTTACGTTAACTCCAAAAGCCGTCGTTGTCACACTCGGTCCCATCTCGGCATTTTTGCAAAGAAAAAAAAAAAAAAGAAGTGAAAGGAAACTACTTCCTTGCTGCCGGTGAGGGATAGAATTGAATTCGAGAAACTGCGAAAGGCGAAACTCAGTCTTTCTTTTCCTTTCCATCTCGTTGTCGTCCCCTGGCCGCGCTCAGACAGAGGAAACATTAATCACTCACTTCACTGGCGAACCCAGCGTTCGTCCATCATCTGTTGATTCCAGCCCGTCGTTCTGTTCCAACCAAGCACAGCAGCAACGCGAGGCAGGGTTGCCGCCGGTCTGAAACCACAAGAAGGATCATAAAGCAACAGAGAGGGATCTTCCAAAGGGGAACGCCAGGAGGGTCACAACGAGCATCGTAGGGTCGAGTACAGTAGCTACATACGCATACATTGCACACATAGGACAGACTTAGAGAAACACAGAATCAGAGCATTGTACAATTGTACAGACACATACAGGCAGACAGACAGCTTTGACCTTTTTAGGATCTCAGGGAGTGTGCTCCCCGAAAACAGCCTGAGAGGGAAGAGGGAAGAAGGAAGGAAGGAAGGAAGGGTTGAATACAGTACAGGCAAGGAAGAGGAGGAAGGAAGGAGGTGTAACGAAGGAGGGAAACAGCGACCACCAAGAAAAGAAGAGGAGATGCATCATACATAAGATAGTAGGGACAGACCGACCATACAAACAGCTAGACACCACCTTTCATTACCTACTACTACTACTACTCTACTACAGCCTCCCCGGTCCATCCAATTTTCCTCCACCATTTCTCACTCATCTCTCCATCCGTTCCCAAAAGAGGCACAAAAGGAAGCTAAAGAGAAATAAGAAGAAGCAGACGAATGAGATAGACAACAGCTACCTCTATACAGCCCCCAGCAGCACTCTTCTTTATTTTTTCCGGGTTCATATTGTTATTGAAGTCACGTCACCTGCTGCCCTGTAACTACTACATTCTATTCTTGACCAAACAGCACAATAGCTAGAGATATCTTTGGAGGAGAAAAGGAATCATAAGAAGAAGGAGAAGAGAAAGAATTCGATTTATTGTTCATACAACTATCCAAGCGCCCGGACTCGACCAACCTCGCCTGTTCTTCCCCGCGCAACGGGCAACTTTGGATTACCCAGATTCCTCTCGCCAAATCAGATAATTCCCACCGACGCGGCCCAATTTAAGCCTGTCAGTGGCCTCGTCATATCCCCTCATCCATCAAACCATCAGCATCATCATATATAACTTTGACCGAGTTTTAGGGCAGAAAGCTCACGTAAACTGAAAATATGTACGCCGATGCGGCGGTGGTGAGTTTCTCCTTGTTCTCTTTCTGGTTGGGCCCCGTTCGTTGAAGGAGTCAAGCCCCCTACAGCACAAACCCCCCCCCCCCCAGACAACCACGCTGCTGCTGCTACTACCCACCACGCATCCCCCCCCACCTTCCCTCTCCCTCTAATATCGCACCTACTCTATCCCTAACACGGTTTCTTCTCGAACCTCTTCTTATCTCCTTTTTCTTCATCCCCCCCCCCCATTTCCCTTACTCACCTACATACCCATCCATCCATTATACATACAACCACACGCGCGCATACGCACACATATACCTACATTCCCGCGTCGCCTTAAATCGATGCAAAAATAGCAAAACGCAAAGTGTTACTTCTGTACGGAATCAACAAGAATACCTACCCTACCCTACCCCCTCACCTATACCTTCCGCGCTAGATACCCCCCTCCCCTCACCTCCTACCTTTCCCAAGAATCAAATTCCCACATAACGTCCTACTAGCTTCAAATCATCAAACTGACTTCTACTTCCACTCTCCAGTTCCCTTCTGCGAGGCTCAAGCCTGCCAGGACACGGTTAATGACTGTGGAAATTGATCAGAGTTCACTCCTCAGAGCTCATACTGCCCCGGCCACAATGAACGGTACTGTTCACGTTCCTATGGGAACACCATCAATTGTTTCGTCCTCATCATTATCCGTTGCGAGCGCAGGTGGAGCTGGCACAACATCTCCAACTGTCAGCCTTTCGACCCCCATCGGCAACGACTCTCTCATAAACAGAAAGGCAGACCCTTCTCAGGGGCTGTACCAGACATGTGTAGCTCTCCGGGAACGATTGCTTCTGGTGCCAGATTTTGAACAATTCTTAGAACCTGCTTCCGGGGAAGGCACGAGGGAGGATCCTGTCAGCCAGCTATGGAGATGCTTCCGTATGGGATCGAGTCTTTGTGTGTTGTTCAACGCAGTTAGGCCGGTTCAACCCATCGACGAAGAACATTGCAGGCTCGACCTTGGGGCCGTATCTAAAATGAAAGCTGCAACTTACCACTTTCTTCAGGGAATTAAGAAGGAGCTGGATATCGGCGGAGATGATTCATTTATGATCCACAATCTGTATACCGATGATACGAACGGTTTTGTCAAGGTGAGTCGATTTTGCCTTGGAGACACAGTAATCTGGGGAATACTCTTTAGGTTTCGCGGTCAAAATTATCCGAATGAGGCTAAATAATTCTTCGCGATAAGGTGACAAGAACCGTCAGTAAGATATTGGATGTTCTAGCACAAAAAAACCTTCTTCTCCACAAGAACCCTAGTGACAACCGGAGCTCGTCAGAGCAAAAGCCGTTGAACAATCGCGCGCGTGTTGTCCAGGAGCTGGTGAACACAGAGCGCAAGTATGTACAGGATTTAGAAACACTGCAAGAGTACATGAAGGAATTGGAGGCGGATGAAATCCTTGGGAAGGATCAGATCCACATTTTGTTTGCGAACTTGAACGGGCTGGTCGATTTTCAGCGGAGGTTTTTGATCAGAGTAGAGACGCAAAACGACCAGCCTCTTGAGAAACAGCAATGGGGAATGCTTTTTGTTGAATACGTAAGCTCCCAAGCCCTTCAGGCATGAACCGGTCTCTAAAACATCAGGCAATCATTAGTGTCGCGAACCTGAAGAGCGAGTCCAACGAAGCGGAGACCCAATCGGAGGACCAGCATACCAGGAAACATTCGCCATCTATCAGCCTTATGCTTCAAACTTTAAGAACGCCCAGGACTTAGCTCTGGAAGAAAAAGTTAAGCTTGAAAGGAAAGCACACCCTGTATACCAACAACTTAATGGGTTCCTCATAAAGCCTATCCAGAGAATAACAAAGTATCCGCTGCTTCTGCGAGTATGTTGACCAATCGGAGAACGTTCGGGGGAGACAAATCTAACAATTTACCACAGGACTTGATTAAGCAAACGGATCCAGTTGAAGCTGAAGACCAGAAACTCCAGCTAGGTTTAGAAGCCATTGAGGAAATCAACCGTAAGATTAATGAGGCAATTAGAAAGACCGAAAACATTGAGAGTGTGAAGGATCTAGAGGGTCGAGTCGAGGACTGGAAAGGGCATAAGCTCGAGCACTTCGGCGAGCTCTTATTGCACGGGCAATTCTCGGTGATCAAGGGCGACCAGAAGGGTGACGTCGAGCGCGAGGTTTGCTACCCATTTCCCTGTGTAACACAAACACAACTCCGGCTAATTTAGTAGTATTATATCTATCTTTTTGAACGTATATTGTTATGCTGTAAAGAAGTAGGGACGGGTAAGAAGCAAAAGCAAGCCATGATGGCAAGGCCGAAACCTGGAAAAAAGAAGTCTATGCTGCAGCTTAAGGGTCGAATATTTATGCAGAATGTAACGGACGTCGTCTCCCTGGTACGGGGTGGTACGTGTTTGTATACCTTTTTATTAAAATATTCATTTTTTATTGTTGGAACCAATGTTGACTCCATCTACAGGGTCATATACCTTACAGATTTTTTGGAAAGGCGATCCAGGTGTAGAGAATTTTATCATCAAGCACACAAACGAGGAAAGGTTAGAACAATGGAGTAAGGCTCTTGAAAAACAACGAGAAGCCTTCGCCAGAGTTGGAACACCAAGCAGCCGAGGAGCGAGGACAAGTGAAGGAGCACGATCAACAGCACTTACACAATTTGCTTGGATGGCCAATGCTGATACTGGAGACCAAGGACAAACTGCTGCGCTTTCAGAGGATGACGACGATGATCTAGAGGCCCCCCCAGAACCACAAGTACAAGGACTGCATTCTGGTTTCAATCTACCTCGAAATACATCTAGTGCAAGCATTCGATCTCGGTCCGCTACAAGCGAAAGTGTACAGCAACAATCAATGCAGCAGCAAATGCAACATCAATTGCATCAACATCAACTGCATCAACAACTGCATCAACAGCAAGCGCCATCAGGTGCGCTTCCTGGCACATATGCAGCGCGGCCAAATCAACAAAGGTATCCGAGTTCAGCCACAATCCCAGGTCAACCGCCACTTACTTTGGTTACCGGTGTTAGTCCTATGCTGCCAGCTTCTCATGATGCTTCGTATTTCTCGCCCGTATCAGAAACGCCGATGAGCACTCGGATAAGTTCGTCGTCCAATCAGTTCCCGTTTCCCAGAACTTCAACGCCAGGATATTCCGAGGATAACCGACGATATACGCCACCGAGTGGATTCACCCCGCCAAATATGTCGAGGTCTACATCAAGGGAGGGCGCTGCGATTGCTGCCAGTCAAGCCCAGTTTGCCCACCACCACCAAGTACAACAGGCGAGTAGTCGCCTGCAACGACCTTCATTACCGGGCATGGCCCCTCAGCCAACAAGCTCGATTCAACAAAACAGGATGCGGTCTGCCAGCAGCCCTAATATTCATCATCTTCCTAGTCAAGCACAACTTGCCCGGTCACCAGGCGCCTCAATTCCTCCTATCCCGTCAGTACCTTCAAACTATGTTGCTTATAGCGGTGGTCCTGCAGTAATAAACCGGAGCCAGAATAATTCACCTACATCACCCAACTTACCTATGCAAGGGGGGCCAGGGAGGAACTCGCCTGCCATCCAAGAGAATGGCCTGAAAACTAACGGTATAAATGGAAATACACCCCAGGTCAAACTGAAGGTCAACTTTGGTGATGACAAGTTTATTATTATCGTACCCGCAACCATTTCATACAGCCACTTGCTGGAACGAATCGAAAATAAAGTCAGAATCTGTGGTAATACGGGTGTAGAAGTGCCTATAAACCTCATTAGGATAAAATACCAGGATGAGGATGGCGATTACATCTCGATGAACTCGGACGACGACGTACAAATGGCATTTGATGTCTCGGGCGATCCTGGGAAGGATGGTAGCTCAGGAATTGCCGGTGTTGTCACTCTTTACGTGTCGGCTTAAAGGCGATACTAAAATTTTTTTTTTTTTTTTTTACATATTCGGAAAGAACTTTTGCGGGGTTTTGCTTGTGCATTCTTGGCGATTGATGGGTGGGTGTGGCGTTACGAATCTTTCTTTCTTTTTTCATTTTTTTTTTCAAACCATTTTCCTTTGTCATTTCCCCCATGTCCTCGAGTTTCCACTCGCCTCTTTCTCTTAAATGGAAAATATTGGGGATTCAATTGTTGGTGTTGCATCATCTCTCGTCATTTGGCAAGATTTTTTCAACACCCAATATTAGCAATAGGGTATTAGTTGCCCTCAATTTACGGGGCTAGGATGATAGTACAAAAGTGATAGTTTTCGGGATGGGAATCAGGAAGACGACAACATAACGAATTAACTCAGCGTGGAACCCTTGGACATTGTTGTACCTTTTTTTGGTTTCTTCCCTCATACTTTCCTTTCCTTTTTTTCCTTTTCTTCTCAGCCAGGTTGGATTCAAAGGATCATCTCTCTCGATTCAGCGGAAGCAAGTTTTGTTTAATTGGAAAATTATTCTTTTTTTATATGCGACTTTTACAGCTTTCTTTTCTTTTGTTTCCTTTTCTTATTCTGTTAGAGTTGGGGTGGGTCCGCGAGGGCTTGTTTCGTGTTTGTAGGATTGATTTTAAGTGCCAGAAGCGCCATGTCAGAGACCAAAAAAAAATAGGAGTACATACTTATGATGTCCGAAGTAAAATGAAGCATTTCCCGGTGCATGGCTGGAGCCTTCGCCTGTCCAGTGGTTGTTTATACAAACGCCACGTGCGCAAGAAACACAACACTAAACAAACCAAGAGTACGGAACATACCAGCGCTCCTATAGAATGTCGTGAAGCTGAACAGCCCATAAACCTACTCTAATGTTTGCCTTAGCTTTTGTATGTATGTACTTCCCCTGAGATTTGCTTTTTTACTTACTTTTTTCTAGCGTGTAGGATTCTAAATGGGTGGTGATCTGATTTTCATGGAATGCAGGGGTTTGCTTTTGCTATTTATTAGCATTAGGGCCTACTATAGTGGAGCAGTCTGTGCAGTTATGCAATGCAGCCTAACCCGCTGGCTGCAATTGCGGGTGTGGAGCAGTGGTTGATTGGTTGGCTAACAGGGAAGTACCTAGTGAAGTTGAATAGTTAGGCGTAAGAGAGTAGGGCACACATTTGGATCCATTTATTATCCCTTGGATCACATCCACTATTTTAGCCACCCGTGACAATGTGTACCTGAAAATCAGGGTGGGGAAAAATGCTTCTCTGGTACGATAGGGTCAGTTCCAACCAATTGAGTACGGTACCGTAAAAACATATTTCCAGGTATCATACCTCTCTAATAAATAAGTTCGTGCTTGAGGGCTGTGCACTCTGTTGGTTGGATTTCCGGATGATCAACATTGACTTCTGCAGTTGGGTTTTGGATGTAAGGGGGATCCGCGGTACTCAAGCACTGTCGGTCTCAGTGAGGTTTTGCTCATGAATGGTGGTATGATGAGCGATTATGCACTCCCCTAGAATTCGTTTCTTGATATTCGTGTAGGATGAGGGGCGAAGCAGTCGAGGCGTTTTCGCGCGCGTTATCCTATCCGATAAGGGCCCTCATCTATCATACGAGTTGAAGCGGGTAGAAAAAGTTCTCGGTAAGAGTGGGGATATATTCAAAGGGGTTAATTAATTAGGGTTTGTAGTGGATCGATGGAGTTGGGGGTGTCAGCAGTGAGCAGCGAGGGGTGAGGAGTGGGCTTCCTCACATGTTTGCTAGCTTCTGTTTTTTGTGTGACGGGACAAGTGGAAAAGTCAATGATCGAGTGGATGCTTGTCACTCTGGAAGTGGGGCTGTTTGTTGGTGTGCCATGCAAATTTGCATTGCGTCATGATTTCCACAACCTCTAAAACCAAGCTTTTGAGCCTCCCGTCATAATAACGTGGGGCAGCAACGGGCACATAAGAACCCTTTGCCCACTGGAAGCTTGGCCCCAAGAACTTACTTTCTTCTCGTCAATCAACCATTGAAGTAAACTCCTGCATATATCTCTAACCCAAAATGTCTGCAATTGAAACTGGTACGAATTCATGCTTACTAAAAAAAGAAAGATCATACTAACAAAGGGACAGAGAGACAGTCGACCCCTCATAAGAGGTTCAGAGAAAGCCAGAAAGGTGCAGGACACAAGCATCCTGGACTGGACCCAAGTCGATCTTCCACGTAAGTTGTTTACCGTATGGGCTTAACCGATCTTGTTTGACTGACCTATCAAAACGATTTACCAATCAATAGTGGTGTTGTTTGGACTACTGAACGAGCTTATGAGCACGGCTTTCTCGAAAATCCCCAAGAATGGGGTAACCTAGGCCAGGGAGCTCCTGAAGTTGAAGACGATATTCTACATGCATTTCACAAACCTACAAATATCGACATCTCAGTCTCCTCTCGTGAATATGGCCCTACATCCGGTGTTACCCCTCTCCGGGAGGCGGTAGCGAATCTCTATAACGTCCAGTTTAGAGCTGAGAAGCCCTCAAAATATACATGGGAGAATGTGTGTATCGTTCCGGGGGGACGCGCAGGACTGCTACGCGTCGCTGCGGTATTGGGGAACGCTTATTTAAGCTTCTTTATCCCCGATTACACGGCGTATAATGAGATGCTTGGCCTGTTCAAGGGCTTTGCAGCTGTTCCGTCACCGTTAGACGAGTCGGATGGATATAGAATTCACCCTGAAAAGATCAGGGAGGAGGTGAAGCGAGGTGTTAGCGTAATCCTTACAAGTAATCCGAGAAACCCTACGGGTCATATGTTGAGAGGTGAAGAGCTGAAGGAGGTGTTGAAAATTTGTAGAGAAAGATGCACATTGATTATGGATGAATTTTATAGCGGGTATTTCTTCTTCCTATGGCTCCATTTCTAGGTTACGATGCTTACTGAACATGACCCCGCAGATATAATTATGCCGACAACTGTGATGGCACTACTATCAGCTCTGCGTCCTACGTTGAAGGTCTGAACTAAATCTGCTTTCTCTGAACATTTCTTTACTGACTTTAACAGATGTGGACAATGATAATGTCCTCATTATTGACGGCATGACCAAACGCTTCCGTCTTCCTGGATGGCGCATTGCCTGGGTCATTGGTCCAAAGGCATTTATCAAAGCAGTTGGATCCTGTGGTTCCTACCTCGATGGCGGTGCCAACGTTCCATTTCAATTTGCATCAATACCAATGTTGGAGCCAAACTTTGTCGTAGGAGAGATGGCAGCGTTACAGGAACACTTTAAAAAGAAATTAGATTTTGCAATCAAGAGGTTGACGGATATGGGTTTCAAATTTCCTGTAAGTAACCCCGCACCAGTGGAGAATATTCGCTTATTTCGCTATGGACAAGTAGAATTTACCTGATTCAACTTTCTACGTAAGTAAACCACTTCTACAGATCAAAGAAATAGATACTAATTTCTTCGTCATAAAATGTAGATTTGGCTAAACCTCTCCCATCTTCCTGAGAAAATTCGTACCGGCCTTGGGTTTTTTGAAGAATGTTTGAAAGAAAAGGTAATTGTCGTACCGGGGATTTTCTTCGACCTTAACCCAAGCAGCCGAAGAGACCTGTTTGATAGCCCTTGCCACCATTTTGTCAGAGTGAGCTATGGTCCAAAATTGGAAAGCTTGAAGATGGGCTTGGATGGGATCGAAAGAGTTTTAAGAAAGTATGTTTCTGCTGTTGAGTCCCGAACTTCGGTAGCTTCACTATCTAACAAAAGATAGGCATGGTGCAATCGAGTAATTAACTCTTTAGGGCGAGGCGGAGTCTGTGTTCGTTCTACAAACCCAGCTGGTATGGAGCATAAACCTAACTCAGGCGTTAATTGGGTCCTGAGAAATCTTGGCAAGGGTCACCTCGCAAAACCTCTCAGGTTGAATAATACGCTAGTAAAGGTTACGGAACTTTTAACGATATCAAACTCATGGAATCTCACTCGATTATTATTGTGGTGCTAGTGCATATGCCAAGTCTGACTGCATACATGTCATTATTTGACACTCTCTGGGTTTAAAAGATAGACTGCTAGAAATCTGCAAAAGTGAGTCCTTACTATATCAAACGACCACTGCTTGGTACTTTTTCACTGGCCTTGCCAACAGTAAATAAGTCAATTTAGGCCCTAAAAATAGCAAATAACCATGTATGAAGGCTAAAAAAACGCTATATAGGATGTTTCTCCTATACATATCACTGTCCGTGGGTGCTGCTGTTATATCTCCTAAGCCTATGACCTGTTCATTATAGTTGTAATTGGACCAACATTTTGGGGGCTCACGAACTAAAGACAAGTTTCTACTGGAATTACAACCTGGTATCTCCGTGTTGCCATCAAAGAAAGATCCCTCCGGCCAGTGGTCACGGCATGTCGGGCCCTAAAATAGGCACGCCAGGCTTACACTAGACTTGTCAAGTCCGTCGGATCTAGCCATGTTTCCGTACCCGATGCTGGGTACACACGCAAAGCTAATGTACCATAGTACCATGCTTTGGGTAAATATCATTCTTATCCAGTACTAGCTCAAGCCATGTAATTGTCAAACCAGGATGTGGGTCATCGGCACAATATAGCTCTCGACAGAAAGCCCAAATAAGCCTCTAGTCATCGATAATCTTCCACCACAGCTTTATCAACAAACTTTAAATATCCCGAAATTTACAGTCTATGACCTACCATGGCGTCTAGGTTTTCAGATTCAAATACCATAGGTTCTAAAGAACTCATAAGGATAAAGAAAATTATGCTAGTTGCAAAAGTTTTAGAGCCACGGAGGCGGGGCGGATTCTACTATACTTCCGCCAAAGGTGATCTGAAAATCGAAAAACTATTTTATTGTGCGGTGCTAGTCACCAACTGAAACAGTCCTCTTGATCGGCTACCTGATGATTTCCGGGTGTTCTGTGCTTATTTATACCAATATAAAATTTCATAAATTATAAAGATCAGGAGTGTCAGTAAGGTATGGCTAATGCCTGCATGCATCATTTATTTTGTAATGAGATAGTAAAAAAAAAAGGTTCACGATAGTAACTCTTCTTTGGTTCTCGTCAATAAGATGGGCTAGGACCAGGTCTATTGTAACTTCCGCAAAAATGTTCTATGGCAAATACTAATATCATAAATCTTGGGCGATTTGTGGTGACAACTTTGTTTAGGTGAGAAAAGCCAGTATAACCCCCAATTTCTTATGTTTCCGTCTTCGCCAACTAGGAGCTCTTTGGCCAAAAGTTAGTGAATCTTAATGTTTGACATATCTCCGGTACGGGGGCAACGAAGCCCAGCTACTATAGTTCGAAGCTACCAAATACGGAATAGATACACCCCCCCCCCCTCCAACTCCCCGGAATCCAACAATACAGCTAGGGAGCCGTGGTATCAGGAGATCGATAGAGACAGCACACCTGAATACCAAAACCTTTGCAAGGTATATAAAGCACCCCTCCCCCTGGAACCTCGTCTCTTGGGATTACCGATATTCGGGCTAGAAAAGGCTATTGAAAGTTGATAAACTGGCACCAAAACTCATAGATGGGGTCCGCACAGCCCTTTTAGTACCGCCCAAGCTGGCATTTGGGCCCATCGCATCACTTTTACCTCCAATTGGGCCCCGTGCCAACCAAACCGTACGGGAATCCTCTTCGGAGATACAAGGAAGTCAGTAGCTATGGCTAACCTACTGGTGACCGAGTTAAGAGATTGCCCGATTTGCTATTTTCCAGCTAGTAGATTCAACTCTACTGCCCTTCCTCATGGCTTAGGTTGAATGGGTGTAGCATTTTGATGCGTCTATTTGGGAATGCAGCTCCAAGAAGTCTTAGTGAGCCCGAAAACTTCTACATACACAAGTACAGCCCCTTAACTTACCGGTATGCAGTTGGCACCTTTGCCTAATACCAGAGTATGCGTCATTCTAATACGTTCAAGCCCCCTCCCCAAGAGGGACCCTAAAAAACAGATACCGATGAAACTTGGGAAGCTCCAATTGGCCAAGCCTATATATGCTTGAACAGATCGAAACCTTCGAATATTAGTTACTTCAACGTAAAGTCTGAAAATGGTTAAATAGGTTTATGCCACTTAGTTTTGTGAGAAGGTCCTTTGTACTTACTTATTTGACAACTAAGGATGGTTGGGTAGAACTTCACCAAACTAACTGAAGATAGAGCCCGAAATGGATACCCCAGCCAAACATCCATCGAGCTTTTGCTCTCCGAGTAACAGCAATGTGCCACAGTACCTGAGCATTACCCTCAGCACATCAAATTAGGAGGTAAATGAGTCAAGTATATAGATATGCTAGCGAAGCCAAATTCCCAAATAAAAAAAAACCAGTGTTGACCAATGACCATGAACTACCGCAAGAGCGCCCCGTTGGATAAGATCGGTCTGTTCTTACGAGTTCACGGCATAAGCCACAGAAAAATGGTGTGGCTTACGCTGCGGACCTGAAAAAGAGACTGGTCTTACTCAACGGACTTTTAGAATAATCAATGCATTCCGGGGTATCCTGACTTCCTGATTGCTTTCGCTGGCTCCTCATCCAATACGCGTTCTTTAGTTGTCACGTGTTTTTTACTCGTTTGTTACCTAAGAAATTCTCCTAGCCTTTCCACCTATTCTGCTAAAGTCGTACTTCTCCCTCTCTATTTCTCTATTTAAACATCCCTCAATTCAATACCGCCCACGCCACAAACTTTAAAACCCCAGAATCACATATACTCACCACTATATTGGCTGCCATTATCATGGCCCCCCCAAAGCCTACAACCCCGTCAATCAGTTATGATGACTGGGCTCTCCCAGACCTTGAGGCCCAGAAACAGCTCCCGAGAGGCGCTCTCAAACAAAAACAACCTGAGCCCGAAGTCGACGAGCTACCGAAGCCTCAAACATTTCTGATGTTTGCGCTGGAATTCCTCAAGAAGGTGCTGCGCACTCTCTGAATACTGGTCGCTACTGGATGCTGGAGGGTGGTGGGGTTCCAAGGTTCGGGTTGCCTGCAAGGCCAATCCTTTTCTGCATCTTCGTATATTAATGGTGGAATACAGAGCGTGCTTTCAAATCTTCAATTCCCATATTCTCGTCATTTTCTTTGTGCTACGGTTTTATTCACACCGGTGTTTTTCGGTACTATCTAGTCATGAATCATGCTAGTACTTTTTCCGCTTCGTTTCTCTCTTTTCATTTTAGACTTAAGGTAACGGCAATGGTAATGGTTGGTGAGAAACAATAGACTTTTGCAAATTCTACACTCTAATTACGATTCTACACTCCTTCGAGGTGTCGTGCAAGTAAGGCCAACGATACTACTGTAGCCACTAGAGGCCTTGGCAGTGTATTTACAAACAATACCACATACCCAATCATCGGTCTTTGTTAGTTGTTAGGTGGACAACCCATTTGTCGACAACATATCGATATGAGGGCTTGTTCGATCGATATGTAGTTAAGAAGTACCGAGTTCTTTAAGTCGATCGAGGTAGGTTCATAAACTATCACTCGCAGCTAAATAGTAAGGCAGGCAGGGGTTGGGAGTCGATATGAGCTCATCTATGGCGTCAATGGGATGCTGGATGCTGGAGTGAAGCTACATTGTAATAACTCTAGAAGCACAGCGCTACTTCATGTACGTATTCATGTAGCTGTGGTGCACTGGCTGGTGGTGGGGTGTCGTGACTCCGTGAACTATGGGTTGAGATATCTCAGAACGGCCGATATCACGACATTTCGTCACACCACACCACACATACATAGCTTGAGGTCTATAGATGAACTACTCGGCCGGCTGGTCAATATACATAGAATATCACTCGCTGGCCTACAATACCCTGCCTCTCTCTACATACATGGTCGATCCACTCGCAACTGTGAATACGTACACGAACGTCGTCTCACACTAAAAGAGGGGGAAAAAACGAGCCCACAACCAAAAAAGCATATATAGGTAAAAGTAAAAAGAGAAAACTATAGAAACCGATATAAAAGCGAATAAATATATAGACAATGATGAAGGGTATATATAGAAAAGTCAAACCGCAGTGGATTTTTTTTCCCCCGCCACATAAAGTATTAGTATTTTCTTTCCGTACCACACAGTCGACCAATAATCTTGGGCATCACATCACAGCACTCACTCGACAAGGAGAATCCGTCCTTCTACATCCGCTCTAAGGCAAGCGAGGAGGAGTAAAGGGGGGGTGTAAGAATAGAAAAAAAGGTATAAAGTTCCCCCTTCCGACCCCTGATCCACCTATCCCTTTGGTAGCAGTCAAGAAACTGATACCAGCTACCGCTATGAATGCAAACAATATAGATATAAAAGGAAATGGTGTAAGAAACAAGGAAAAAAAACTCCATCACTCCACGACAAAATGACACCCACACTCCCACCTGACTGACTTACTAAGCTACCCACCCTACCGCAAAGTAGAGAGCAAAAATGAAAAATGAAAATGAAAACTGCCCCCACCATCCCGTATGTCCCCCTATTGGGCTTTTTATGCATGGTATATATAAAGAAAACACAACTTAAGTATAACGCATGGTCTATTTAGCTGATGACGGTTACCCGCCCTTGAAGAAACGACTGGCCTCCATGATGCTTTCTTCGTCTGCGGCATAGTCCCAACCTATGATCTTGCTGTCCTGGCTGCAGCAGATGATCCATCGCGCGTCAAACTGAAGCTTGAACACTCTGTGAGTTCCTGAGCTCCCGCCGTGGGCCCCCTGGGGGAGGGCGGCTTGGGGAGGCAGCACCGGCCGCGGTGGGGCATTGTGGATGTTGTGGTGTGTCGGAAGCAGCTGCGAGGCGGCTACGGCGCCGGCAAGACCAGCCTGGTTGTTGACCTGCTGGATCTGGTGCATGTGAACTGCGGCTTGCGGAAGGCCCTGGTGCTGATAGAGAGCGGCAATTTGTGCGGGTACGTTTGCGGGAATTCCGGCGCCGGCAGCTGCTGCGGAGCGGAGGGCGGCAGGGGATTGGCTCTGGTGGAGGGTGTGACCGGGGGACCAGTGCTCTTCTTGGTCTTTGTGCCAAATGCGGACGGTCTCGTCGTAGGAACCGGAGACTATCCTGTTTCTGGTGGCTTGGACGGTGCGGACAAGAGCGCCATGTCCATGGAGGGTGGCGATCTCGGCTTGGGTGTCGCAGTCGAAAACACGGATGGTTTGGTCGGATGAGCCAGAGACGATTGTTCGGCCGTCAAATTGGATGCATGCGATACCTTTGGTATGGCCAATAAAGGTCTTTTCACAGGCACCTGTACGGAGACTCCATAGCTTGATGAGACGGTCTCCGGATGCTGATGCAATCTGGTCGCCGTGGAGCTGGATCGCATTTACGGCGGCTGCGTGACCTGAAAGATTTTGGACTATAGTGTAGGGGGGGAGAGTTCTGGGGCCACTCTTGGGTGGCGCCCGAGTACTGGCACCAAATGCACGGCTGGGATCATCGCTGCTGTATGGATTCTGAAGATTGAGCCCAGAACTTGCGGAAGGCTCTTGAACGGTCCAGGTAGCCCAGGCTGCTTGTGGGTTCTTACTGATATTATCTGGGTGGTGCGGATGGCACTTAACATCGACAGCATTGCTAGTTCCAGTGGCCCACAGAGACTTTGATACCCATGGATAGTCCTTACTTGTAGTCTCCAGTTGCTCTCGATTCCAGACTCTAACTAGCTTGTCCTTGGAACATGTTACTAGCCACTTCTTCGAGAACTTCAAGTTAAGAACAGATTCTTGGTGGGCTTTCTCGATAGTCCTCAGTTTTTCGCCAGTGGGGAATTTCCAGATGATGACACTAGCGTCTGACGATCCAGTGATCAAAACCCCCTCTTCTTCATCAAACTGGAGACACAGAACACTTCCGTTATGACCCTTCAATGGCTCCCCCAATAACCTCCGGGTACGCATGTTCCAAATTCTAACTGTTCGGTCACGCGACCCAGATACAAGATAGTTGGGTGAGTATTGAATAGTGTAGATACACTCAGCATGACCCTCGTGGGGGTAGTTGGGATGGGGAATCTGAAACGTCGTATACTGATTGTGCAGCCAATTATCCTCAAGTTTTTTGCGATTCTTGTAGAGAAAGGCCCAGTTTAACCGGGGGTGGTTGTAACCAGGCATTGTCAATGTGGGCCGGATTGGAAGTGATGGCTCCTCATACGCCTGTGATGTTATAGGCCGGCCCATGCCGGTCGGATACATATCATCATCATCCGATATGGTTGTACCCGGGCCACCAGAGACCCCCGGGCGGATAGTTCTAGACGACTCGGGTGGGTATGGGAAGTACTCTGCATCCTGATTTGGGGTACTGTAAGCTCCAGAACTTCCCTGAGAGCAATCACCACTCATATCCATAGGGCCACCAGATGAGTCCGATGTAGAACCCTCACCCTGGCTTCCGGCCTGCCTAAATCTTTCCATGTTCCGCCTTGCCAAATCTCGGAGCTTCTTCTCCTCGTCTCTTTGTTCTTCAGCCTTCCGTTTGGCCACTACCTGCTGCTGCATTTCAGCCTCAAACAATCGTACTTCGACGCTGTTTTCCTCCCATCCAGTGCTGTGGTAGAGATCTCTCCAGAGCCTCGGCTCCATGGCGAATCGGCGCCATGTGCGCGATGCCAGCGATGCATTGAGGAGCGATCGCACAGGTAGGTACGATAGAATCTGAAGTGACAGCTCAGAAGGGAGCAGTTGGATAAAGTCGAGATGGAGAATTGGGACCAATCTATCAACCAGCGACGCAATGTTGGATGTCGGTAGGGTGCGGACGAGTTTGTAGGCGTATTCTAAAAGACCGACATTAGCGATCACGAACAGCTAGTATGTGACTCGAATCTAAAGAATCATCGCTGAGTAAACCAAAACATATGGAGATGTCATGAGCTGTCACTGCAAATATGTGCCACAAGAATGGAGGTGGGGTGGGGGGAGGTAGCAGGTATGTCAGGTGGCAGGCCGTCAAAGAAGAGTATTCTCTTCCCCGCTGAAACAATAACAACAAACCGTTACACAACGGTAACAAGGCCCTTCAACCGGCCATGGGAGGCATCAACCGATATGGGAATTTATCGAGTATAATGACGGATGGATTGGAAGATAATCTCGATGTTATTGAAGGAAATGATGCATGTATCTTGTAGAAGGAAAAAAGGCATCGAGCAAGGAAGTTTTTTTTACAAACCTTCTCTTAACGCATCATCAAGTCCTGTAAACCAAGCCGGAACCCTCAGCTCTGCACTCTCTCTAATCGATCGCAAGTCCTCCCTCTGGTTCGGATCCTCGTACACACTGGGCGTCTCCTCACCACTATAGCCTTCATCCACCCGGAAGCTCTGCGACGTTCTCAGGGGCTGTTGCGTATTTATATTCTCTCCTGGCTGTGGTGGTTGGTGCTGTGAAGCCACTCCCGCTGCTGCACTTGTGAGATCCTCCACATTGAATATTGGCGGTGGAGTCGTGGAAGCCATAATTGGTGATATTCACTCCTCTTTCTGTGCTGGTAGTGGAGTGAGATAGGGATAGTAGACTGGTGTAAAGTTGAGGCGATCGCGAGACTGGATTTACCAAGAAAGTAATGTGGATGTGCGAACCAAGTAATGCGGATGCGCGAACCAAGTATTGTAGAGGTTAGTTTTTTCTGTCCCAGAAAAGGAAGCAGATAGGGGGTTATCTATCTACTCGCGGATACCCTGTTGGATTCTGCTGCAAAAAGTCGTGTCAATAAGGATATAGAATGATGTGCGATAAGGAGTTGTTATGAAGTGGGGGGGGTGGTGTTATGGAAGAAGGAAGAAAGTAGCTGAGACGATGTCGTGTGTTGTAATAGAAGAAGGAAAGGTTGTGAACGGCAGACGGGGGAGGAGGGCGTTAAGCACACTACATACTGCAAGTTGCAACTTTCACTTCCTCTCCAACTCTTACATAGGCAAACTACCGCGCCTACTCCACTAAACCACATGTGCTCTACAGCGGGTATCCTACTACTTCCTGGCAAACCATCCATCCAAGCAAGCGGCCCAGGGTGAGGAAGGAAGAAAAAAAAAAAAGCCTCTGCTCTGCACCCATCGGACTGATAAAACAACAACAGACCTCTTTGATCTGATTCTACTATCTGCAACACGCACCAGATTGTCGCCCCTAAGGTCCTCTACGTTATGATGATGATTCCTTCGATCGGCATTTTTCTATTCGCCTTTTATCCTGATGAGAAGAATGTGTGGCCTGTGTTGGAACCCCAATGCTGGCTGCCAATCCAACGAAAGGGAAACAAAGGGGAAGAAGTGTCAATAGTAAGCTCTCCTTCTTTCCTTCTTTCCTTCCTTTCTTTCTTCCCCCCCTCTTTCTTTCCCCCTTCCTTCCTTTCTTTCTTTCTTTCAATAGTCTCCCTAGTTAACAGTTAGTTACTCCGCTTCCATTATCCCCGAAACCTCTATAAATCATATCCAGTATTAATTTGACAGTTTCCCATAGTGCAGGCACATACCCGCTTGTAATACCTACATCGTCTACATCTAGCAGCAGCAGCAGTCCCAGTGAGGGTACAAGAGTACAAGCGCACACAGCACCATCTACTTATGCCTACATCAATCTATATACTGGTTGCCTGACACTCTCACGGCGCATCTACCGTTTCGCGCACCTCTCTCCTAGCACCTCACCCTTCCTCCCCTCCTCGTTCATTCCCTAGCCCTATGCTATGCCGTGGCATCAGACGTCTGTGCGAAAACACAAGACCCGTCGTCACTCTTGGCACATCAAAGAGGAAACGCTTCGGTCCTTTGCGTACTAACGCCATGCTCCCACCCAGAGGCAAAGTGGGGCAAGAAGCTTCTCGTGCTGTTCTGTGCCTGGGCTGACTGAGCTCCCTGATTCCCCACGCGACTCTTGCTCCACGATTTGGTGCAGTACGGTTCGATACGATACGATACGATACGATGGACTGCGCGAGAGAACGACCCCTTAGAAAACCTCCCCGGGAGTTATGGACGGACGAGATACACACCCTCGTATGAAGTAATAAAAAGACGTGATATCAAATATTACACCCCCTCCCTCCGGAATGAAGGGCGTAAAAATAGTGGTACAAGGAGGCCAAAGAACCAACCCCCGGATACATGGAAAATTTAAACCCCCCCCCCCCCCCCCCCACTCACTTTGCTGGTTGGTAAACATGCCTCCCGCAGTAATCTATCGGGCCCAACGGGCTGGTATATCACCAGATCCAGAAATTTCCTCTCGCCCATTTATGTTTTTGTTCTCGTCAAAGCTATGACCTTTGTTCGTTCCCATCCCCTAGATTTATAATTACTAGCCGATACACCCGTCGATTGGCAGCTGCTCATTTCTTTAAAGTGCGCAAAACAATCTCGTAAATTGGGAGCACCTCTAACTATGGGCTCTTATATAAAATGTGTAAACAAAGCGCCGGCGAGTTCTCCGCGGGTACGCACAGCGCGGCGATATGACCTTCTAAAACCCGGGTTGAGGGGAAACACCTAACCCTGCAGTAGGTATCATACATACACACGCCCTGGGTACATGTATTTTTCCGGAGTGTGAAGAAGTGACAGCGGGCCGCTGACGTAGCGTCGGTCGTGATGCGAATATTTACACACTTGTTGACTACATAAGCGATCGGGGTCGTTTCAGAATCCATGCGGGATCGACGGTGTGGTGTGCGGATGAGGGGTTGTGGGTTTTCACCCCTGGATACATACTTAGCGAAGGGAAGTGAGGCGTTGACGGGAGAAATAGGATGGTGTCTCGTCTCGGTAACTGGGTTGGGTCCTACTGGGCTCATCATCATTCATGGATCGTCACTCGGTTTTTCGGGAGATCCGAGTGAAATTTAGATATCCGGCCCGAACCCCAACTATATGCAGTAGAACTCAGTCGGAAAAATCGAAACAACCTTTGTCCCTACCGCCGCGCCCGATACGTAGTATATCCTATTCTACCCTGGTCCCGTAGCACTCAGCACCTAAATCCTTGGCTTGTTCTAAACGTGGCCATCAGTATCTGGTGCGAGCCTCTCCCTCATTAAGCCGCGTGCTCCTCCTGCTGGTGAAGAAAAAAAAATACCGTACCTTAAGTACATGTATGTACCTACTCCACCTCCCTAGAATCCACCTCCGAGTCCCTCCGCGCCCAAGATTCCGACCACCTCCGATCCGAACCCGTGAACGGAACAGAACGAAACAACAAACAGAAAGAGAAGAAAAAGAAGTGACATACACCCCACATGATCATGAGAGGGAGGTATGCCACAGGTGATTTTGGTTCCAGAGGGGGTCGAACCCTCGACCTTGGCGTTAACATTCCCGACACTGGGGTGCCGCAATATTAGCACCACGCGCTAACCAACTGAGCCATGGAACCGTGGCGAAAAAGGCTAACAGCGCGTTTATCGCGCTAGGGCGTGGCTGTTTAATGGTCGGATTGAGGTTATTGTAGGGCTCTGGGGGTTGTGGGGTAAGGGACCTATCACGGGTGGTGTTGGCTTGAGAAGTGAGTGAGTGATAACTGGTGACTAAAAAGTCATAATGCTGAATTCGGGTTTTTTTTATGGTCTCACATACATAATTGACAATTGGTATAAAAGCTACGTCAAATACATGTACCTCATCCTCTACTTTCCACGATGCTTCTTGAACGCATCATAGATCTTCTTACCGTTACGGACATCTTCCATGGCCTTCGCATCTGCAGCCACCATCTTCGGCAGCATCCCTACCACCTCCACCAGATGCGCCGCCGGAATAATCACCACTCCATTCCTGCTATCGGCAAATACAATATCGCCCTACATCGAAAATTCTAGATTAGTAGACATGTTAACAAGGGTCCAATAAGAGCAACACATACGCTCGCAACCTCCACTCCCTGCACCGTCACAGGATCATCCACTGCCACAGCCCTCGCCTCCGCTCCCGCCCCAACGGCACTAACCCCCTTTGAAAAGACCATAAGATCCTCTCTCTTCCCCAACTCCTCCAGGTCGCGCACCCGCCCGTCGACGATGATCGCGCGCGCTCCGAGCTGGTACATGCGCTCTGCGACGATGCCGCCAACGACGGCGCACCGCTGCCCTGGCGGCTGCGAGATGACGACAGTGCAGGACGGCGTGATGAAGTCGGCGAAGTGCGTGTCAGGTGGGAGGGAGCAGATGGGCTCGGTGCTGTCTTTGGGTGCGAAGAGGACGGTGGTCGCAACGGAGATGTGGATACCGGAGGTGGGGGTGCGGGGCACTGTGCATGTTAGTGGGGTAGTGTAGAGGGGACGATGGTGGACGGGGGTTACGGAGATCGACGAGAAAGCCAGCATTGGGGACTTTGAGCTTGAGAAGGGCGTCAGATATCTGTAGAGTATTTGGTTTAGTTAGAGCTGGGACTTTTACTGAGATGTAGATAGAAGATAACTAACATCACAGGCAGTGTACTGTTTGAGAGTATCCATTAGAGCTTCTTTATCGCCCATTTTGAGTAATTTCTGTATGATATTGGGGAGGTACGAATGTGATGTGTAGTTGAATGAGGTTAAGGGGGGGGGGGGGTTTAAAGCTCTCACATGCTAGGGTTGAAGGGATGACGATTACGGAAGTGAAGCGAATCCGGGGTTGCGGCTTAAAGAGTTAGCCGAGCTTATTGAAGCAGGGGCCAGGGTTTGTATGTAGGGTTTGTAGATACATGTATGTAGTACCTACAAAGTGCAACGTCACACGATATCACTCAGGGTACGAGTGGGCTGCAGTGATTCCATGGGAAAAAAAAAAAAAGAAAAAGAGAGAAAAAGAAAAGCAGTTTGAATTTCGCTATCGATGTATCTACCTAACGCCCCAAAGTAGTATCTGTCCTGACAATGACAATGTCAGAGTGGTCAACGCGGGCACCTCTAGTCGGAGGCGCCTGCAGGTACATAGCGTAGGTACACCTTCTATGCCATGATGCTTGGCCGACCACCCTAGACACTCTGAACTCAGTTGACTTGACGTGTTGTGTTTCATTCAGGGTATATAAAAAGGGCGAGTCCCCTTCCCCCCCTCTCTCGCTCGATTCGTAATCCCAATTCACCACCCCATCGCCAACTCTATCGCCCTCGAGATGAAAACACCTAAGTTTCCTGCCCTAGCGAATGAAGCATAGTCTAGGGTGCAATCATAATTCCTCTTATCTAATCTAGCCGAGCTCTGCCCCCCGATGGTGCATAGCGCTGTTTAACCACGGCGTGATGGAAATATACCATATTCCTTTAATTCCAGATCTTAGCTTACTGGATCGATCATGGCCGTACTGGTAAGGTTGCCCTATGGTGTTTTCTCTGGCAACAGGTGTTGTTGGTATCGGTAAATGGTTGGTTCTGATGAGTTGTGATATCCATGCGTTGTTGTAAGTCGCTTTCTATCTAATGGTGCTCGTCGTCGTTGATTAATGTTTTATACGGAGCGGGTGTTTGTGCAGTCTTCGGTGGGGGCATCATGCAAAGACTATTTTTGACGAGTGCGTACCATCCAGGAGACCTCCAAAGATCCGTTCTGGTGGATTGAAGCCCCATTTCCCACCTACTAAATGAGGTCAATCAAAACAGGGTTGTCTACAAGCCCCCGTTCTCCCAAATGGCCCTAAGTAGAATATCCTTTCATCTATAAACAGTATCGGCAGCTTTACAACCCTTCCAAAAATTGGAGGGGGGGGGGTCATCTTATGCGTGGGAATCTCTTCATTTCCGACGGTTCCTTATCTACGAGCCCAGAGAAAGGGGTGCTAGTATACCTACTGTGCACCAGTCTTGGTCTGCTGGTGGTAAACCGTCGGTGGGGGAGCTCTACTCGCGGCGGGCAATCCATACCTGCTACGAGTAGGTAGCGAGCTTTTCGAAAAAAAGTAAATATCTCTAGTGAATAGATTGGTCAACTCACCCGTTTGTTGAATCGGTCGCTATTTTTCCGGGCAGTTAATCGAGTTGTATCCGCTCGAGTGAAACTAAACGTCTAAACCCGCAGAAGAAGAAGATTTCTTAAAGTTAGTTGCCAGGAATTGGCCAACTCTGATAGGTAACTCGGGTCAAACTGCTGCCAGTAGGCTATGGGTTAGATAATTGTTCTTCAGTCGCCTCAAAACGGCCACGGCATTCTATCCTATTCCCGCGGAGTGGCCTGAAATAAAAGGATTACAATACGGAATGACACAGTGTGAAAGGTATTGTAATGAAAAATCGCTCTCTGGTTCATTCCGCGCTCAATAATGTTATGGTAACCCTCTTTATCATGAGATTTGCGCTGTCCCGTTGAGTTTCACTAATACAATTGCGGCAGCAATATATATTCGACAGGCCAAGACAACAATGTCTCAAACGGATTCCCCTCTTTGTTTCGGTCAACACATTTCAGATGCCCGTCTAGTCAATGGCAGCCGGTGGACTACGCTTTCGGCCGACGGTTTCTTCCGCGTTGCGTGCATGCATGTGGACACAACCGCAGATGCCGGAGACGAGTCGTCGACAACTCAAGCCCCAACAGTATGTTTGTCTACCATACTCGTAGTATCCTAACATTTTTGAACGCGACTAATATTGCATACCACACAAAAATATGCCAAGCCTCTGATTTTTGGTGTATGCAATAGCAGCCCAGTTCAAAAACGTCAGCGCACTACGAGTACATCGAAATTGGTGCGCTTCGCGTTGATAGGGCCCGGGTAGGAGAGCCGCAAGTAAGGTACAAAAGAAGCTTCTTTTGACGTCGGTTTGTTGGTGTGTTTGTTGGTATAGCGGTGGGAGCTATAGGTGGGGGGATGTGGATGTGGAGATCTTGCACACGCACAGCAACGGATGTCTTGGAGGAGTGAGCGGTGAGTGTCTTGGGTGCTTGATGCCCCTGAATTGAATTGTAGAGTAGGTAATACGTACCCTTACGATAGGTAGGTAGGGTTTCTGGTTGTCGGGTGGATCAAGAGGTGGAATATGGATAACGTTGTAATTGGTATTTGGAGACGTCATAAGGAGGAGACCTGTGCAGATAGATGGAGTAGCAATAACATTTCTCCTTTCTCTTTTCTTTATTTTTTTTTTACTGTAGTTTCTGTTGAGTGAATGAGTTTGGTTTCGAGGGGCGATGGCGAAGGGTGTGGTGTTGATGATGTCAAAGGGAGGTTGAGATGTTGCAATTAACGGAGCTTGCGTTACCATTTGGGCATGGCGGCTCGATTATTTGTATGTCAACAGGCAAGCCACAGTTCCCTAGTGTAACCAGCATATCCCTGCGAAAGTACTAAGAAAACCCAATTGGGATCTGGATGGGCCAGGGGCGATGATCTTATGCAGGTTGCTTTCGTGTTAACGACTGAGCAGAGAGGTGATCTGGAACAGATTTACATAGGTATGTCAATCAACTCGTATATATCTACGGATGTTTACTGACTTGGTTTATAATTTACTCCATAGCGACGGGAAGCTAAGGGCTTCGGGGGCGCAGAAAGACGTGGACTGGTGTTCAGGTTCCGTCAATAAACAATTCACCGAGAGACGAAACGTACGGCCCCGGATTCTGTGGGCCTAATTGTCTTGCAAGTGGCCATTGTGGCGGGGCACGGACTGCGGCTGGGAGATCTTCAGGAGTCTGTATTCTGCTCTGGGAAATTCATCAATTGAGGGAAATGTCGAGTTGTATGTATACGTAGGATTGGTGGTGATCAGAGGTAAGTATAGTTGCTCTAATTAATAATGTAGGTACAATACAACGTGCTTCTACTAATTACGTACATGGGGTACCTGCGTAGTCTGATACTCCAGTAATTGCATAGGATGTAGGTGCTCTTACATAAGAGTACTTTGAGTTGTTTGTGTGAACTCTGCTCAGAGCCTAGTCTACCAGCTCATCCTCTGCGCCGAGATGTTCTACATATCGTCTACATCTGCCAAACTGGCTCTTTCGTTGGCTAGATGGTTGGTCTTGGCCACCCTTGTGAATCAGAATCACCGGAATCCTAACTGCACTGTCCTAGACAACTTTATCCCCCCCTCCTCTTCGCTCGGGGGAGGCAGCTCAGTTGGGTAAAGCGGAATGAATAATCGTCTGTACCTACGTAACAATACCAAGACGTATCAATTGGGGAGGGTGGTGTAGAGGCTTGATATGATATTGGGGGGGGGGGGGGCTTCATGGCCATGACATTACTGTATAAAGCGCCCCCCGAATCCGCCTCTTCTTCAGCATCCTCAGCAGTCTCTTTCTCCCTTTACGATACAATACCTTATTGTCCCTGAATACTTCTCCACAGGCCGACAAACACTTTAATATCTAATACACAATGCGTACTTCAAGCATGAAGCTCACTTCTCTCCTTCTCTCTCTTATGCTGGCTAGCGGTGTCCTCGCTGCCCCTGTACCGGCACCCCCCTCCGGCGTCCCCGGCCTCAACACGGATTCACTCACGCTCGGTAGCCCTGTGGTTGACGACAGAGCTCCTGGCACCATGGATAAGGTCAATGATGGTCTCAAGGGGGGCGTGAAACCCCCTACAGAAGAACCAGCCGACCCTCTCACCGCCACAACTCAGAAGGCCGCAGAGGGTGACCCTAACGCCGCGAACGGACTTCATCGCCGCATAATCCCCGAAGACGCCGCAGGCGTGGACCAAGAGGGTATCGACGCCGCTATCGCGGATGCCCTGAGTGGCGCCTTCATCAAGCGCTCTGATGTCTCTCCTCAAGTGGCTGGTGCGGCTGCCATCGCGGACGGTATTATCAACGGGGTTAAGAAGGACGGACCGAACAACATCAGTACCCCTCCTGTTGGCAAGCGCACAGCCGGTCCTCCAGCACTCAGCCATGCGGGAATCAACGACGAGATCACCCGAGCTTCGGGGCGAAGTGGCAAGCGCTCGCCCAACGGCCCTGTTGGTGCCACTCTTTTGTCGGACTCTCTTGTCGCGGGTCAAGATGTGGGAGGAGCCGCCAATGGGAACGCACCGGGATCTGATATTGTTGGAGCCGCCAATGGGAACGCACCGGGATCTGATATTGTTGGAGCCGCTAATGGGAACGCACCGGGATCTGATATTGTTGGAGCCGCCACCTCCGGTCTCACGAGACGCGAGAGCCCCGAGAAGTGCGTTAAGCCGGGCGAAATTAAGGAAGGCGTCAACTGCGTCGTTGCGGAGGTCAACCCCAACGAGATCAACAAACTTAACGAAGTCCCCAAGGGTGCCACATCTGGCCCTACTACGGGGAGCCCTGAGTTTGCTGGCGTCTCGAGCCCAGCTTCTGGTGCTGCGAATGGAGCTACCGGTGGAGTGCCTAAGGCCGGTGATGTGACCAAAATCGCCGACGGTGCTACCAAGAGTCCTTAAGAGTTGTGATTCGGATCTGGGTGGGGGGATTTGTTAATTATGGATGTATGATCATGTATTTAGTACGGGGTAAAAATGGGTAATAGCTGGGGACTTGCTTGTAGTGGAGAATAATAATAATAATAATAATAATAAATAATGATAGTTGTTGTTCTCAGAAACTTATCGTTTTCCTTTTTTGTTGAGCGAGCGAGTGAGTGATGTCGATGTGGTTCTAAGCTCAAGTCGTGATCTCTTTGGGGTGATAACTTAAGTAAATACATAACATTATGTTCGCTCAGGTCTTCTAGCCATACCTTTCTCCGCCCCATTTGAGAATAATACTTCCTTTCCCTAAAAACAATATCAGTTGGCCCTCCTTCTAAGATTTACGAATAAGTCTAATGCCGCATTAATTCGTCTAAGCGGACTTTTACAGAAGATTAGGGGGCGTACAACAATTCTTTTGTGAAGGGGGCTATAAAAACAAAAGGAAACGGAGTTATCCCGCTGCCATACAGAGTTGCCCGCGAACTCCGTTTTAACGAGAAGGTTTGCGATGTGAATGAATGGGGCACCAGGCCTGAACAGCAGGGGAGGGCAACTGTCGGGGACTGACAAAGAGCGCTATCTACGCCCCGGGTGAGAGACAAGAGCAGGAGGGAGTACTTGGGTTTATATATGTTTAATAGCCCCCGCGCTCTGTGCTGCCATCCGAGTGACCATCCGAGTGATCACTGATGATTTGCTCTTAAGCCCCGCACCCAACCCATCGTGGAAGGTCCTAAAACCACGCAAATAATATGGTGGATCGTTGAACGAACCCTATCTAAGAAACTACGAGTCCTTTCTCGATTGCCGTCTTGAGGTCTGCTGGCCTTCTGTGGGGGTTGCTTGAGATAATTATACTTGAGATGATGAGAGGGGGTTGCGAGTCAAACCTCCCCTCCTTTATACTAGCTACTACTTGTTACATCAACATGTGGTCACTTGGCTGTGACCGTCTACATGCGGTCGACAGCGGAGAGCCTACACAGAGTGTAATAGTCACTCCCTCCATCCGTTTCATAACGGTCGCCGTTCCTCTCGAAGGGTATGATGTTGAACTAACCCAAGCGCTGAATTATTACCAGTGTCGGGCTTTGAGCTTATCCTGTAGTTATATAAGCACAGCCCCGCTGGGAGGTTTGTGCCCAGCCCTCCCAGGCCGGCGTTCGATAAGTGTTCCGCCTAACATACTCACGGCTCCTGAGGCCTATGACCTACAATCTGTATCTTTCATAATCCAGCTTGCATGACATAGTGGGGCTTCTGGAGTCCAAAGCCTGACGCAAGCCCAGGGCAAAGCGTTATAAAAAAACCTTTGGATGCAAAAGGATCTACATCCAACCATGACGCCGCCCAGGGCGAAGTGCCATTAAACCACCCGTATTACAATAGGGACCTTCAGTTATATATACCGGGTTGAAGAGATAGATGGGCTAGAAATTTGGGAGAGGATTACATCCTTATACTGTGCCAAAAGCCACTGGGCGATTTGCCTTTTTATTGAGTGAGTTCGTGGTCTGCGACTGAATTAAGGCCTGCGTACCACATGCTAAGGGCCCTCCCATGACCATAGCGGCGCCCAATTCCCTTTGAGGTGGGGCGAGGCTTTTGTTTTGTTAACTTGAGGAGATCAAGAATGTCCCTTTGAGCGCGGGTTGGTGCGCAAGAATTGAGGGGGTGGTAGTGCTACCTCCGGCATGGTGATGTTGCGATGTTGCGTGAGATGAGGGTTAGGTTTAGCTACCGAGTCTCGGTTGGTCTAGTGGCACTATAGTCGCTTACAAAAACCTGTGGAGTCTCATAACTACCAATCCAGTGGTTCATCGCATGGCCCTGTTGGTCTAGTGGTATGATTGTCGCTTCGGGTTTCCTCCCCGGGAATGCAAATTCTCAAATGTGACAGGTCTCCGGTTCGATCCCGGAATAGGGCCCATTATTTTTTTTTTTTTCGCCTTTTGTTTCCGGGACCCAAAGTACGCTTCAATAGAGTGTATTGGCCTGGCCACCCATGATTTCAAATTTTGTGCCCAAATATCAAAAACCAGTCACCAAGAACTAAATATTTAGTTTGACTCAGAAGTTGTTGGCCGACACACTCCAATATAACTTCAAGATAATAAATACGCCCCGGATGGTCTAGCAATACTTATTCCTTTCCTTTGGGTGTTTGGTTAAACATAGTCCCTAGTACCATTGTATTAAGCCGCAATACCGTGACTCTTGCTATTGCTAGAACAGGGTTCCGGGATAAAGAGTTGCCTAATCTGCAAGAAGGCTTTCCTGTTTATTCTTTCTTGTTTATATTACTTTACTCCCTTATTCAGGTCCCCTATTTCTTTATTCGGACAAAATTTTCTTTATCCAGGCGGTGATTTTTTTTTATTCTTTATGCAGAGGGTCATTTTCTCTATCTATAGAAAGAGAGCTATATCTACAGACTAGAGCCATCACTCGTTCGTGTGCTCTCTTGGGTGGTCGTGCTGGGGGGTCCTGATGCCCTACCTGTCAGCTGGAGCCTATTGTTCGGTCGTGGGGCTCGAGATCAATAGAGAAATAAAACTGAAGCTTCCGGTCTACTTAGATGTTGGATATGTTTATGTGCTAAGAGTTTTGCCTGACGACCGTCAGGATGCTGAGGGTTTTTTGCGGATGGGGGCGGAGGGTAGCTGTACATATGTCCACCGGGGAGTCATCTATACGGTCCAGTGCTATCAGATTCGTAGTGTACATGTATTGGAGGAAGTTTACGAGAGTAAAGACAGCCTCAGCCTTCCATTTGATCACTAATCCCCCTACAATCTGATAAGCGTCATGCCATCATCAGTTTCCTCAATACTGGTTGGATGGATGGGGATCCGCACTTTACATGCTGCCTAAAGTGCGAGTTCCATCAGCCTTAGTATTATGGTGGAGGAGTGCTACAATGTCTGTGAGGGTACGTGTCTGCTCAATAAAAATTAATTATTCACACTTATCTGGTACTCCGTGTATGCATTGCATACTTACCTTCACAACGAAATTAAGCTTCCACCCCGGTCCCCTCCCCTCTTCTCTGAAACCTTTCTTCCCCTCCCCCATATTACTCAACTGCTCCTAAGAGATTAAAAAGCGGAGATAACAGAGGTTAGTTACTCTCTCCATCATATTGTCTGCCAAGCCGGATACGGCAGATCAGATAAGACACAACCAACCATCCGGGAATATCGGTATTCGGCCGATATTGTGTGTTTTTCTGCCGGGGTAGCCGTTACAGGTAATGCAATTCTACTTACACATACATCATCCATCATACGTGGGCCTCCGGAGGGTACATGATGTAGGTAAATATGTAGGTAAGCCAGAGTGAAATTAGAAGTAATTGGGTAGGTTAGGGGGGGGGGGGGAGCTGAACGATTTATAGCCGCGTAAGCATCACTAATTTGCTTTCTGGTTGTTGCTGTGCTTTTGCTGCCAAGGCTCTCAGGGGAAGAGTGAGAAAAGGGATGGATTTCTAACTGATTGATAAACCACCACGGGGGCACCACACAATATTCATTCACTCATTCACTGAGCAACTTCACAACCGGGTAACGAGAAAAAGAAACATAAACATATAAATATAAAAAAAGGCTTATTCCTCCCCCCGTTTATAATTTCAATCTGATAAAGATCCTTCAACGATCAGATAACGAAACACCCACCCACATACTTAACAACCAAACACAATGCCATTCGCCGGCCTGCTTCGACGAGGAACATCCTTTTTCAGTGGATCCGCAACAAAAGTCGATACATCTGACGATTCCGGAAAAGTAACAAAAGATACCCTATTTCCGCTCGTCACCTGTGAACACGATAAAGATGCACCAGACGCCGAGGACTGCGACCATGATTGTGCGGCGTGTCCACAGGTAGCGCCGGATGGAGCGAGCGGGTATGGAAAGGCCTTCGACAAGATGGGGGTCGAACAGGACGAGGAGCTGTGGGGAGGTGTCAAGAAGTACTCGCGACATGTTATTGTGGCTACGGGTGAGACGGATTGGATTCGAGATGTGGAGGATATCTCGGGGAGTGTAATGGAAGCGTTAAAGAAGAGGGTGAATAAAGGGGCGGTTGAGGATAAGGATGGGGTAATAACTCTTCTTCTTCCCACAAGTTTTATTGGCTAATTAATCATGATTTGTGAATAGAGACTTATGGTTTCGGCATCTAATATGCCACCTCCAAACCACCACCACCATACCGACAGCTCGAAGCCACAGCCCACTTCCGTGATCCTCCTACCATCATGGACACTGATCGAGAACGTCACTGCCGCCACCACCCCCGAGCTCGTCTCACGCTTCATCAACCCCTCACCCACCAACCTCGACCCCCTCGTCCCTGCCCCATCATCCCCAGCGCCCCCCTCTCCCGGCGGTCTCTCCCCGCCGCCCGGCGAAGAAACCGCTCGCCCCAAGTCCCCCCTAACCCTCCAAATCCCCGCCGGAAACAACACCCCCACCTTCACCGCCGGCTCCCCCACCCGCGCCCCCGGCAGCCCGCTAATGTCTCCATCGACCCCCATCGACACCTCCACGCTCCAGAACCTCTCCCTCTCGGAGGTGCCCTACTCCTGCGACAGCACCGTCACCTCCTCCCCCTACCCGCACGACACCCTCATCCTCCTCTGCTCCCACAAGCGGCGCGACGCGCGCTGCGGCATCAGCGCCCCCATCCTCAAGAAGGAGTTTGAGCGGCACCTGCGGCCGCTCGGGCTGTGGCGCGACATGGCCGACATGCGCCCCGGCGGCGTCAAGGTCCTCTTCATCAACCACGTCGGCGGCCACAAGTTCTCGGCAAACGTAATCATATACCGCAAGGGCGGGGTCGAGGTGGACGAGCACAAGAATAAGGAGAAGGAGGGCGCCAGCGCCGGCGAGGTCGCGCAGGGCGTGTGGTTGGCTAGGGTCACGCCGAGGCATGTAGAGGGGATCGTGAGGTATACGGTGCTGGAGGGGAAGGTGTGTGATAGCTCATTGATCCGCGCCGGGTTCGATAGGAGGACGGGACTGAGTAGTTGGTAGTGTACATGTTTTTTTCTTTCTTCCTTTTCTTTCTTCCTTTTTGTTTGTAACTTGTGTAGAGATGACGACTAGATGTGGTATAAGAAATAGGAAATATATATGAGCAAAAATACCAGTTATAGTTATGAAGATTCCAAGTGTGAATATGGTTTTGGAAAAAAGAGTAGGATACAGTTGTATCCATTACACTGCAGCGCGGGACATGGTTGCCGCCATCGAAAACCACCAAAACCGAGTGACACCCCATGTGCTGACACACCCTCCCCAACGCCACCACGCACACTATGCGTCAAGTAGCGCACAAACGAGCTGTCCTACAATCCGTTGTGGTGTAATGGTTAGCATCAGTCGCTCTCACCGACTAGATCGGGGTTCAATTCCCCGCAACGGAAACATTGAGTTATCTTTTTTTTCGTTTGAATTCTCTTCCCCCCTTTTTTGTGCAGGGTCTTTCACGCGTGCTTTTTTTGGTCGCCCTGTGCAGCTCTAACCACAAAAAAAAAAGGTTGTTTCATTACTGCCCGACAGCCACCCAGGCCGAGATTCAGGCAGCAACAACAACCCTGCCCCACGGCCACACACCATAATCCGTTGTGGTGTAATGGTTAGCATCAGTCGCTCTCATCAAGAACCGACTAGATCGGGGTTCAATTCCCCGCAACGGAAGACCTCATTTTTTTTCCCTACCAACTAACTAGTGGGGGACGGACGTGGGGGTGGGGTGTGTGTGTGGGTTAGGGTTTTGGTGGGATTATTTACTGCAGGCATAGGGTAGAGAACCCACACATCATATCGATTTTCATATCAGTTTGCCTTCTACCATCTGATATCGATTTCATATTAGTTTGCCTTCTATCCTCTGTTGGTCCTCTTTGGTCGCCCGTGGGAACCATAGCCCCGTGAGGGTCGAGGTCTGCTGTGGTTGACTTGGGGTGTAGAAACAGTTGACGGGGTGGGTTGTGTAGAATGGGATTGGGATCAGGGGTTACTTTATGACTGGTGATATGTCCAGTACTTGCGGTGAAATCAAGTATTGATAGCAGCGCAATTAGGACAATCCTTAATCCCACCCCAAGCCCTGTTCGAAAGGTCGGCGCCCTGGCACCCTACTCTACTGTGTCTGCTCATGGATTCTAACCCGCCAACTCGGTATGGGCTAATGGAGATGTTGTATCGAAGCTCTCTGTTGTTATAGTCACATCAGTGGGGGAATTGGGGGCACCCTCGTGCTTTTGGCCCGGGGGTGCCAGGGTGTAGGAGGTTACGCTCAATTAGTTCAACTGGGTTCGGGGTATTCACGGTTTGCAGTTTCGGGTTTTAGAAGGAAGCTTGTTTTCATGTAAATACATTTATATTGAACTACATATCATAATACAGCCACTCCCGCCAGTCACAAAGACTCACTCGCCCCCCCCCCCCCAAATTTCCCGTCAAACCAATCACTGACCCCATATCTACTTCCCCCACACAACCCCCAACCGGTCAACCTCATCCCCCTCCCTTCCCCAAAAGCCCACAATCCTCATCCCCGCCTCCGGCGGGCTGAGCACCGAGCACTCACTCGTTGTCTTCCCCGCCGCCAGCTCCCGCCCCGCGCTCGTCACAACACGGACATAGAAGACGCGGGTGTTCCCGTCCTTCTGGCCCTGGCACGCCTCGAGCAGGACCAGCGTCTCCCCGGCGGCCAGCGAGAGCGTCACCGGCGTTCCGCCGGCGCCGCCGTGGCTCGTGGTGGCCCCGGCAGCGGTGGTAAAGCTGACGCTGTCGACGCGGTCGCCGCCGGCGAGGGTCACCGCCGTGATGGTTGCGGCGCCGGCGGTGGTGGCATCATTGAAGTAGTCGCCGTGGGGCCCGCCGACGACCGCGTCCGACAGCCGCAGCGCCGTGGTGGAGTACGTCAGCGTCGCCGAGAGCGGGTAGTGGTCGCTGAGCGGGCCGCCGTCCGTCGGGTGCAGGAAGCTCCGGTGCTCGTTTGTCACGGCGGCCAGGGAGAGCGTCAGCACCGGGGAGCTGCGGAACAGGATCTTGTCCACGACCTCGCACGCAAGCATCGTCGCCTGGTCCGTGACCGTGTCGGCGAACGGGAACGGACACGTTAGTGCGCTGTCGCCCAGGGGCGGCGGCACCCCCGCGCGGGTGCCGGCCACCCACGCGTCTGTGAAGCCGCCGGCGGAGGCGAGCGCGCGGGCGCTGTCGCCGCTGGTGGTGTAGCGCATGTTGGTGTCGCCCATGAGGAGCACGGGCATGCCGGCGGAGAAGGAGTCGATGTAGCTTGCGAGCTGGGCGACGTTTGCCGCGCGCGCGGAGAGGTCGCCGCTATCGCCCCCGGCGTCGGTGTGCAGGTTGTAGACGTCGATCCAGCCGCCCCCGGGGATCTGCACGCGCATGGCGCTGAAGCCTTTGGGCGTGAGGCAGTCGCCGGAGTTGAGGTTGCAGTCGTCCCATGCTGTGCGCTCGAAGTCGAGGTAGGGGAAGTCGGAGAGGGTGTTGAGGCCGTCGCCGAAGGGGACGCCGCCGGAGGTTGCGGTCCGGTAGGCGTGCGTGTCGGATGCGTAGAGGGCGGCGTGGGAGTTGAAGTCTTCCTGCACGTTGATGATGGCGTAGGGGGAGAGGCGGGCGGAGATGTATGGCGTGTTTTCGACGGGGTCGGAGGAGGAGAGTGCGGCTGCCCGGGGGTAATGATCAGTGGGTGGGTTTATAGTAAATGTATGGATGGGGCTTACATGGTAGGCCGGCGACATTGTAGGTCAGTACCTTCAACGAGCCGGTAGTAGCAGCGGCGCCGCCGCCGAGGAGGGAGGTCAGCAGGAGGAGGCTGGGGCCAAAACCCATGGGTCGGTGCTGGGACATGTCTGCTGTAGTTAATTGGGATTCGGTCAACTGTGCTCTGTGCTGTGAATGTAGGCTTCTCGCGCGCAGGCTTTATACCCGTTCCTGAAGATCAGAGATATCTCCTATCTGGTGGTGGTGGTGGGGCCCAATATCTCCACCTGCTCTCCCCCCCCCCCCCACCCCGGGGCCCGAAGCTACATACGCATGGCATGGCTGGGGTTGGCTGTTGGAAGGCTGGCCAGGATATCATTGCGCTCCGTGTATATCAGCAATATATATATATATATAATTGCGCACCCCCCTTGCAGGCCAGGAACCCGGAAGCAGAAGGTGGCCAGGATCAATGCCAGCGGCGATATGCTTAATTCGGCGCCCTCCGTAGTATAGCATCGCTCTAATATCCTCCGAGGCCTAGCCCGGGGGAGCGTTTTGCAATCTGGTCCCGCTAGAGATGGTGGCTGGCCCGTAGTCAAGACCGCACGTTCCCGACCTGACACTGCCGATTAGCTGTCCTGTCGCCGAACCCGGCCGGTGGTAGCTACAATGTGTATGTATACTAGCTAGCTAGAGAGCGAGGGCTATCACGGGCCCCCAACGGTTGGTGTTTGCAGGCCCGGCATGGCATCCATGGTGTATATGTATATTAATTGCGTCGATCCGGGCCTCTCCATATTGGGCGGTATGTATATATATACTTATATTATATATAGAGTAGAAGAGCGGTGCTATCAGACAGCTGCAGTGTGCCCACGTGTGTTGCGCCGAGTGAGCGTTCATGACTGGCGCTTGTAGTGGAGTGTTGGATATCACGTGTGCCGAGGTCTCGGGGTAGAGGAAGTCAAGTAAGTCAAGTCAAGTAACAACAGATTAAACACCCACTTAATTCAGATCAGATCTTGATGTCAGCCAGCCACGTGCGAGGGGTCATTAAACTTCTGTGCTTTCCAACCCTCCGGGGTCGAGACCAAGTGCAGTATCCTGCCAACTACGGCCATACCTATCAATTATCAAGTATACACGGGCAATGATTATTGTTGAGCTACAGTTCACGGACAGACCCAAGACAGGGTGCCAGGACTCTTCGCACACATGTCCGTACTCGGTTTACGGGGGGTCTCCAGAACACCCCCGACCCAAGTCCTTTATGATTTAGTGAAGCAGAGTGAACTGCAGTATCCCATCCTATCGGCCTGGCGTTGGTGATAACGAGACAGCTCTCTACATGTATAGTGCACCCCTACCAAGGGCAAGAACAAGTATTTAGAGGCGAAGGCACAGATCATACCTACTGTCCAGCCCACGAATACATGTACTACGGCCAAGGGTAAGTTCTACCCACTCACTTACCCTTAGCACCGGGGTACATATGATACCCACACGTACCCAGGGTGTTGGATCGAAAGTGGTGCACATTTTGAACCACAGTATCCGTAAAGAACCTCTCTACCATGCGCATACACTTGATTGATGAAGAGCACTTGCACCGCTCACATTTGCCTGCCTAGAAATAGCCTTGTGTGGGAACTGTTTCCCGTGCGACTCTGAAGGCATCGGATGTGCATCGCTTTCCGGCACCATGGGTACATGTACATAGTCAAGCCCATGACCACCAGGACCGAAGGCGAGAGGCAGACCCCCGCCCACGTCCGCGTACATATCTACGACCAATTAACAGAGTTAAAAGAAAGGAGGGACTTGCCTTGCTTCCTTTTGTTGTATAAAAACCAATATCTGTATATATGCCAGTTGTGTATATAAAATCGACAGACAGTAGACACCCCCCCCCCACCCCCGGAGGGTACATATCCGTCCCCAAGTGTAGATTGATATATACACATCCCATTACATAGACCCAATCGACAGCGAACAGGAGGCAAAAGAGACATCCGGCTCGGTATCACCCAACCAGACACGTCTACTGCCCCCCATCCCATCCACCACACCGGTATATAAAAAAAAAAGGAAGAGGAAGAAAGGAAAAAAAAAAAACCTACTCCCCGCCCACACCCCCCTCCCTGACCCAGCGCTCACAGATGCTCCTCGCCCTCCCCTCCACCCACTCCCAATTCCCCCACACCCCCCACCCGCCAATAAACCTCATCCAGTCGACCAGCGCCCACTCCCACTGCCTGCACACCACCCCCCAATCCCACTCGCCCCCAACCGCCACCCCACGCGCCGCCAGCGCCGCCACAACCGTCTCGTAGTACATCCTGAGCAGGCGCTCCTCCCCCTCCCCCTCCAGCAGCCGCACGTCCACCGACGTCGCAAGGAAGTACGCCAGGTCCTGCACCCCCAGCCCAACACCCACATACTGGAAGTCGTACAGCGCGCAGCGCACGCCCCCCTCTTCCCCCGGCGCGCCACAAAAGACGGCATTGGTAGCCTTGCAGTCCCCGTGCATGAGCGTCGCGCCGGGGTCACCGGGGGCCACACGCAGCCGCTCCGCCACAGCCTGCACATGCGGGAGCAGGAAGTCGCTGTCGCCGGATTCAACAAGCTGGCGCATCTCCTCCGCCCGCGTGTCCAGATACCAGTAGCCGCCCCTCCTCCACACGCCCGTGTCCGACGGCGCCGCCTGCAACGGCGGCGGTATCAGTGCGCCCAGCTCCCCGCGGCCCCAGAACGCCGCGTGGAAGTGGCCGAGCCACTTGACGACCGCGTGGGTGTGCGCGGGCGCGGGCGAGGAGTATGGATGCGAGTCTGGGAATGCCGGGGTTAGGTCTGCGAGGAGGAGGGCTGTGTCGGCGTGGGCGGGGGCGACGGGGTGCGGGGTTGCGATGGGCGCGAGCGCGGGGTCTAGGTGCTGCGAGAGGTGGGCGTAGAAGTGGCGTTCGGCGCGGTAGGAGAGGAGCTTGCGCATGTGGGACTCGGAGGCGCGGGTGGTGGGCGGCGGCTGGATCAGTTTCAGGATTAGGGGCGGGTGGGCGGGGAATGTGAGGCGGTAGATGTGGCCATAGTTGGACCAGAGGGAGGTGATGAGGGTGTGGGAGGTTGGCTTGAGGTCTGGGGGGAGGATCTCTGTGAATTTGGGGGTGGGCATTGTTGGTGTAGTTGTGGTGTTGGGTTCTAGATGTAGATAGCTGTAGTTGTAGTGGTTGAGAGGGGTATGCAGCTACAATAGACCGGGGGGCTGTGACAAGGTTAGAATTTGTATGAATACACACAGCTTTAAACAAGTATAGGAAACCTTCATAGACAGACCTCCTGGTAGCAATAAGCTGAGATCCTCGACTTGGGACATGCGTGGAGTGGAGTCACTTGTTTCTGCCAGGAATGAGAATGGAAATGCCCATGGAGGTACTCGGACGATACCTAAGTGAAAATCTTTTTCAGTGCATAACTATATGCAACGCATCATAGAATGATCATCGCATGGTGAGCTGTGTTGGTAAGGTCCTTCCTGGTAGATGTGATTGGGGGGAATTTCGGATGGGTATGTTTGGTCTGGGAAGACGTATCCTGCATCAGAGACTCCACTCAAAGACACGTCTCCCAAGGTAAGTAGATAGAGGCATCACTCACATAAGAACTGCCTCTTCTCTTCACTCTCTAAACACAGACACACAAATTATCAACCAATCGACATACCAACGGGCTGAATGCATGTATGAAGTATCAATCGACATACCAAAGCTCAGTGTTCCGAGTGATGAACCATGACTCCAAACTATACTATTGATTGATTGCTGTTTTTGTTATGACTCCACACTGTTACTACTACCAGTACATCAATCAAAAATTATGTGTTTCCCCTTTGGCTAACCGTTCGTAGTTTTAGAGCCTTTTCCAGTTGTTCTTGCCCTTCTTCCCCTTCTTCTTTGACTTGTTCTTCCCCTTGTTCGCGCCCTGCTTCTGGATCGGCTCAGGGATATGTTGCGCCTGTTCCTCTTCCTGAACAACAACCGCCGCCGCCGCCTCCTCGTCCTCATCCTCATCCTCATCCTCATCCCCACCCTCATACTCATCGTCATCATCCTCGGGGTCTTCAATTGTAAAAGTAAAGTCAGCTCCTAGTATGGGTTCTGACCACCTTGCCCGCCTTGGGGTCTCCATGATAAACTCCACCCCCTCCACCATCACCGTGGCGGCTCTCCTACGCCCTGTGATCACCGTAGTCGTGAAATTATCTTGGGGTTTTGGACCTTTCTCGGGAATATTGGAGTTGTTTGGCTCGGCGCTCTTTTTGGTGGTTTCCGCCATCTTACCCAGAGAACCCTTACTCTTTTTGGTGGTTTCCGCCATCTTACCCAGAGAACCCTCACATCTTTTTTGGGTGACCTTTGCGGCGGCGAGTTGTTTCCTGATTTTCCTAGCGCTGGCTGCGGATAAACTTTGTTTCTTCATTTTTTCAAGTAACTCCTACTCAGGTTAGCTACACGGAAAGTCTCACATGTCTACAGATAAGCCATCGCCGGTTTTTCGCAGGGATTGGTGCCTGAAGGTTAGGAAGCTGGCCCTTATGTCATACTATGGAATCGAATTCACAAATTCCAAGTATGCACATTAATTAAGCGGGGGGGGGGGATAATTTTCCTCACCTTTGTTTTATCATCTGGACTGGACGAGTATGGTGATTCAGAGTCCTCGGTATCCTCACGGACCTCGACACTCTCAGCGGTTGTAGGACCTTTTTCATCGACGCCATCCAATATAGCGTTTTCGTAATTCCGTCTCCTACGAACAAATGCTTCCCAGGCAGGATCCTTTCCCTTCCGCAAGTGCTCAGTATTTTCTTCTCCCGCATCCTGTGCCTTTTGCAGGAGGATCGAGTTTTCACAAAACAACTCAATATCGATGGAACCTGGTGGAGATCCTTCGTTGTACTTCATTTTACCAAGCTGCGACGTGACCTTCCCCAAGAGGGTCTTGCACTCGGGGTTTTTACAAGCTCCAAACAACCCACATGCCGTCCTGAGAATTGAAGATTGACCCATCAAGATTTGTTGCTTTGTAGGGACGGGGACCGGGCCACGTTCCTTTAATGTATATTCGCCGATTTGGAAAAGGTTATTGGGGCCATGTCCAAGATCTCCGAGAATCCAGACTTCAACATAGGATATAGACTCAATGCAGCTGACCGAAAGGATTATTTGTAGTGTTCTATTTTCCCAATATAGGAAATTGGTAAAGTGGAAACCTGTCGGGAGGAGACGGTTTGACATCGCAACATTGAGTTTCGGCTCGCGTCTGAACCAGTGCAGAATCCTTTTCATGATATCATGAACTTTGACTTCAAACAGATCAAGAGATATATGAGGTTGAGAGTAGATTTCAGCGGTAATAGAGACAAGGCTCTGATATTGCATCAAACTGACTCTTGAGGAAATAATATTCATGAGATCGGTGCACACTTCCTGTTCGGTCATTTTTAGCCAACGAGCTGCTATAGCACCGATCTTCTTGTTGGTAGGTTCCGTTGATGCTTTATGAGGATCAACGCTAGATATGACAGGCCTCTCACTAATATTAGTTAGCATTAGTAAAACAAGTCAAGTTAAGATTTGATCTGGGTAGATAAGACCCACCCGGACGCCGGTTTTTCTGGCTGATTCCAGTGTTTTACGTTGCTATGTTGGGTTTCTGCACCAGGAGAACTAATCTCTTTCTCACTAATATCAGTTATCATTAGTAAAACAAGTCAAGTTAAGATTTGATCTGGGTAGATAAGACCCACCCGGACGCCAATTTTTCGTTGCCATGTTGGGTTTCTGCACCAGGAGACCTAATATCTTTAGCAGAGGGTTGATATCCTGTGTTGGTGGGGAATTCGTGCTTCTCGGCACAAGGCAAAATTGCTTCAACTGGCGGCCGTGGTGTTTCAGCAAAAGGCCTCATGTTCTCAGCATAGGGATGGCATATATCTCTAGCACGAAGCTCATGCAGAGCTTTTTGCTTGTAACTGGGTCTAGAGCTTGGTTTTAGCTTCAAGGATGCTAGGAAGGGCTATCAAAAGAAATTGAATGAATGTGATAAAACTCCTACCTTTCTGCTGCACTGTTCGCTAATGTAGGGATAGCATTTTTGGGAAAGATTCCACCGGAGTTACACCCAAGTATCTTATCTTGGCCCATTGAAGAAGGTGGCTCCGGCATAAACAGAGTCTTCGGTGGAAAAGACGACGAGCTTATTGGAGAAATCAATGGTGCAGCCATGGTGGACGGGTTAAAAATGGGAGTAGCAGGTGTCGTATCTGTGTGAGGTTGGGGGGTAACGCTAGCTACAGCACGGCTATACTGGGATAAGTTAAAGGAAAATGACGAGCTTATGAACAGCGGTGCCGCTGTCGACTTTACTGGTGGTGATTTGAGAGGCTGTGAAGAGCTGTCGGCGGGCGGGCCTTGATTTGTGCTATTTGAAAGAATAGGATGTGGTAGCCATGCACTATAGTCAGCCTATGCGTTAGTACTTATGGTAGAGGAGCTAAAACGGGTTAGTGGTTTTAGTCTTACGGAAGGATCACTGGTCCTGCAGTCTTAAGAAGAGGGAGAGGAGAAGGTGTAGTTTTTAGTTCTTCCCTGACACCTTGAGTGGGTTTCGAAGAAAGATCAGAATGATTAGACCCGCTGATTTGGTCATTATTTGTGCTAATATAACGGTCAGCATTTATCAATACAAGTGAACTGATGGATTAGAGTTCATATTACTTGGATGTTTCAGGATACCAGGGGAAAGAGGGCTTGACGAATATTGGGACACTCCGGGTCTTGTTTTCCATGGGGCCATGGATGTCGGTCTGAGTAGATATAGCAGATGAAGTGACAGGATCTGGCGCGTTGGATTCAAATAGACCCCTACTAAATTAATAAAAATCAGTCTCCATTTTTTGGATGATGCCGTCAGTGGAGTTGATTCAATTTACCTAAACCAGGGAAGCGGCTTGACTGGCCATAGGGCCGTCGAGTTCGTTTGAGCTTTGTTTACTCCTGGGCCCTGGTTGCAAAACTGAAAAGGTGCTGGAGGTGGAGTGGTTGTATTAGATACATAAGCTTCATGGTGATCAGTACTAATGTAATGAATATAAGATCAGTACTTATTACGACAGCTAGACGTGCAAGTGGATCGAGAACTTGCTTACTTAGATACCGGAGAAAATAACTTGACAGGGTTTAGGTTCTTTTGGACATTTTTCCCTCCCGTGCCCTTTTGGGTTTTATTTTCCGTTGATGGCCCATAATTTCCAACTTGAGCAAATACAGGAGGAGATGATTTAGCAACACCAGGAATATCGGCTTCCCGGTAACCTTTACTACTAGAGGTTAGCAAATTTACCACCCTAATGAACACGCTGGCGAGTTGGAACTCTGATTACGTTAAAGCTTCCGGAAACCAGCTTTGGGTTGAGCGGGCCTGGATTGTGTCCTTTTCAGCCATTATTTTCCTTGATACTTCTTTTTCAAGTTGACTCGACCAAAAATCTTCTCCCTTTTCAACCTTGGACTCTTCCTCAACTGAAGGGAAAGAGCCTGGAATGTTTTCGATTGAGGTCACCAAAGAAGTACCATTTTCCACAAGACTTTATTGATCACACAGAATTGACCCCCATCAGTAACGGAGCACCAAATAGGATTGATGGATATAAATGGACAAAGCAAATCGAATGAGAAGTTACTACATACGTCGTGGGGTTTGAGTCTGGAGTACACTGCTTGGCTGGAAGCTCAACAGCTGCAGGAGCATGAGGCGAAGGCTCCAGAGCTTTCTCTTCTTCATCAACTTTTTTAATCTTTTTCGAATAGTAAGCAGACTTGATCGCCGAAAACATGGCGGCAGGGGCTGAGCCGTTTGTATGTCTGTGATGGAGGTGGAAGGTATATGTATGTGCGATGATGCTGTGCTTTCAGTGATGGTAGCAGTGATGGTGTGTGGTGGTGTGTGGTGGTAGTTTGGACAGTAACCCGGCCAGACAGTTGAGCTAACGGGAACCTATGGGCAGTCTTCAGCAGCCTCTTAAAGTTTAGGCGCTAGGAATCTGTGCGCACAGGTAGGAAGCTTTTTCCTTTGACGGTACATTGTACTAACCCACATCTAGACCTGTCTATATTACTACATACATACATGTACCAGCTCAGTTCCCGGATACCTTGATTAAATCAACCTCTGAAAGAAACAAATCAACACAGGCGCAGAGGAGCTTCGGCAGGATTCCGGCCATACATGATGCATGATTTTTGTTTTCAGCGGAAAAAGAAGAAGGAAGGTAAAGAGAGGGAAGCCCTATTACCCTGAAAAGTTCAACCATCACCTGGGCAAAGGTTTTAGGTCTAGGGCTATGACTGTTTTCTGGCAACTGGATATTTTCTTATCAAAATACGAAGATTTATGAACATCCCACAAGCCTAAAACCGGCAGGACAGGGTGTTGGAAAGTATGTGCGGGGGAGCACAACCCTAACTAGCTGTTGAATGCTCGTAAAAGGATTTAGCTATAGAGTTTAGGCACGTTCATATATTTAAATTTCACACAGAATCAGCTGTATTTGCGGATCATTACTTTCATGAACGCCAAGCCCCGCAACTGATGAATTAAACAGCCAAGCCTCGCCTGACTAATGAGTGATATTCTGTGAAGATAAATGGATACTCTCTGTATCCTTAGCAATAATGAGGATAAATTCCTCGTTGGGGAACGGTCAAGGGTTAGACGTGTTATTTTTAAATTTAAAGAGCTCTTCCTTGCATACTAGAAGTACGTACCTACTAAGTATATGTGTGTGTAGGCAGGACTTTCTGGGGTTGTCAATTGTCGCTTTTTTTTTTTACCGAATTAATGTATGGCGCGTTTCCTAAACAGCATAAGCTTGTTTCTATTGGCCAAGATGATTTACATGTTAGTGATATACTAGAAGCATACATGCACTGAGAAAAGGTCGCTCCCTTGATTGGAAGGAAGGTACATATAACAAAAGGGATTATTGTACACCATTGCTGTACCAAACGGCATAAGCAAACACTGATAAGTATGTCTATAATACTTTATATAAGTACATGTATATATCATCTCTAGATTTCTGAATCCCTCAAGCTTTCCCAAACAGAATCAACTGAATGGACGAAGCAGTGCCATTAAAGATATATATCGGCCGGTCATGGGCAGGGACGGGTCATTACGGCCTGGAATACACACAACTATATATATATTCCACTTGTATCGATATATCATTATTACATGTATTAGTATCCACCAAGCGCCATAGACGTGCAGGTAACGATAAACGTCCACCTCCCTCCGACCTAACTTCTACCCTCAACCTTCATCCTTTTGCTTACCCCCGTCGACTCTTTCTCATTTTTACCTTCGGTCATTGCTCAATCTCCTACGCACTCATCGTCTCCGGGGCAGTTTTTTTTTTGAAAGAAACCCCCCACCTTCCAAAATGCCCAATGTCAAAGGCATCATTGACGTCAGCGTAAAAAGCCTGGACGGGCAATCTCTCACGGAGTATGGCCAGACAAGAATCAGAGGTCCAACTTACTCGTCGTACATCATGTCCTCAGACAACACTCCATTCGAGATCCACTTTCAGCCGAGGCAGTCTCCTTACAGCTCCCTTGTGGATGACTATAGGGTTGTGAAAGACGATTTCCATTGGGATCTTGTTGCGCACATCTACATGGATAAGAGCGTCGAGCCAGAGAAGGATTTGATTGTGGAGCTTCCACAGATCGATAAGCCCCCAAGTATTCATGTTGCAAGAGGCCGCGCTATCATAGGTGATGATGGCTTCCCAATGGAACAAGGATGGGTGTTCAACCAAGTCGCTGTTGAGGACAGAATGGCTGGTCTGAATATCGGCTCAACTGAGCAGGTCCTGGGGCGAGGCTACGAGGCCGAGGAAGATGATGACTACCGGACAGAACTGGGCCAGATAAAAATTGTTTTCCACCGCATTAAACAATACGAAGTAGAGGAAAACCCAAAGCTCAAAGACTATTCAGGTAGCCGCGAAGCTATTGCTAAACTTGACGATAACATCTCACACCTTGTTGGGTAAGATAATTAATCTAATTACATTCAGTTTTTATTTTCGAAAAAGCTAATAAGACAAATAGGTTCGGAGAGATAAAGCCATACAAGCACGTGCAAGTTGATGTTGATATATTGGAAATGAAACCATGGGCTACAGTGGTCTTTTGGTATAGAAGCAAAAGTAAATTTTGATCTCTCGACGATACTTCAATTGTTGTAGCTAACTCAGTGGCTATAGGGGAACTGGAGAAAGCAGGTTTCCTTGAACCAGAGAAACCTGCTAACAATGGGGTCTTGAACCTCCTCAGCCTCAATCGGAATTTAGGGAAAAGGAGTTACACCAATGCTGCTTTTACTGAACCCATCGGCGCCAAAGGTTTACCAAGTTCCATCAACAAGCTAGCTAGTACCACGGCTCAGGTGAAGAGGAAAAAGAGGGCCGAAAAAGACACAGACGAAAACGATAATATGGTTCTCGACAATCCCTTCCCCAAGTTGGAACAAAAAGGTGAAACCAGTTCCAAGGCTGGGTCAAGTATCCGCTCTGGGAATTTGGAGTGGGGTACCACCGATGACAATGCTACGCCAGCAGATTCCTTCTCCAGTATCGATAGTAACTATAAGAAGAATCTGGCCAGGAAGAGCGTAAAAGTTCCTCCTAAGCCTAAGCGGAAAAGCACCAACCCTCAAGACGACGACGACGACGACGAATATATCGATGATAGTGAATATAACGGCGATGAGATATACGGTAGACTCTACTCGACAAGATCAAATACCAAAAACTCTTGAGATTCAAACGACAAACGGGCATAAGACGTTGGGAGTGGAAGTTGAAGCCTAGTTGGAATCATAATAGCCGATCCTGTTGGAAACGAGTGTGGTTAGCATCTGAGAAAGAAATTTGGTGCATAAAAATAAATTTGGTGTACGATGAGTTTGTTAGTGTATGGAATGAGAACGTTTTTCTCTTAATCTAACTTATTTGATCGTGAAGAGGCGGCGATGTGGCCCTAGAGCCTAAGCTTAAAGTGAAAGTGTAGATACCACTCGTGCATTGATCAAATGTTAGGAGCACTTAGTAAGGGTTTAATTGGCTGCAATGATATCCGATCACTTAATGGGGGCCCGGGTAGGTTTGAAAAAAAAAACATGAGGGATCCCTCAATCTGCCCAAGAGCTTGTCTATTTTCTAGATTAACATTTGTACTTTGTCGACCGGCTGTTGTGAGAATTGATCCAGGAATAATCGGCCTAACATTAACTGGTAAGCAAATTGATTTTTTTTTTAATAAAAGGATTAATCTCTAATCGTTTTCTAGCCAGTTCAAGAGCTGGGTTGTAGGGTTTGGGTTTGTGACTATTTTTTGATAAGTATCAGGCCGTCTCTTTATATCATAATCCTGAAGGCGGAGGGAAAGCCTGAAATAGATACTAGATCATGTTCCCTAACATTCTAGTACAGATGCTTCTAGTAATATCGGGTGTCGATATATATCGATATGGAACTCGCATGGGTGATTTGTAATCATAAAACTGCTCTCAAATACCTTCACCCGTCGGAAGACAATTACATGTAAGTGATTGCAAAGGTTTCCTAAAGCGGCGCGCGCTTCTTGTGCAGTTTTGACACAAACAATGGTATATCCGGAAATTCGGTCCCTTGGATCATTTCCGTATACGTATGAGAATAAGTAAGTACATGTAGTATGGTGGATATTGTATGTACGTAGTCTAACGTAACGGCGAATTGCAAAGTCCATCTTGAGGGGCTTTAAAAATTTGAGTTAACAGGGGGACTTGATAATGTGAATGACCTTGAATTCCCTGCAGAAACAAACCCCCACACGCATTATAACCCTTGTAATGGAAATCAACTACAGTTAACTAATTGGTCGTATTGGGATGGAAAAACGTGCATGGCAGGCATTTAGTACATGATTGTAGCACAACAGCTGATGACCAAGAGGATTGCAGTAATAATCCCCGTGACAGTGGGTTGGCGTTACTGCGCATATATCAGTCCGGTACAGGATATCCACAGGTTTTGCTTTTACTATATCGGGCCACTCCTGGTCTCGTGATAACGCCCCGTTCATCTTGAATCGAGTTTTAGGCTGAAGGGGGTTCATTGGTTTGTTGAAAAAAAAAATCGTATAGGTTCTTCAGCCGTTCCGGAGGATTTCTGGTTGACGGTCAGCTTGGAATATCCGCACGGTGAAATGAGTTAAAGCTGAGCCACGTTCATTTGTTTCGAGCTCGGGTGAGAAGCGTCATCTCTTGAGCAGCTAAGAAAATTACTTTCCCGTTCAGATTTGAACATATCATTTCATTGGTAGGTTTTGATATTACACACTTGCACCTTATTAACTATGCCTGGTGGTGGATCTGAAGCAAGACATAATTTCAGTTCCCACCACTACTCTGAACCAACCACTTTGGTAGATGATAGGGCGCCGAGTTTTTTTCATCAATTTGCTCATGCACCACTTTATCCATCCAAGGGGACGGCGTGCCGGTGACCACGGAAGATAACTGCGAAAGAAATCCTGGAAGTGCGTATACGCCCGACCGAAGATCTGTTGACAAGCCAAGATAGTAATCTTTGCAAAGTTTTCAATGCATGTAGAACCCATCACAAGGTTATTCGGAGGTATGGCACTGGTAGATAAAAGTGCACTGATGAATGCCACTGATGCCGACATATCAGTTTACCATGTGCTTTATCTTTGGCGGAGAAGGCTTCTCCTCCTACCGAGATAGATAAGGCTTTGTGGGTTAATCCGTGTTCAGCTTTATCCTGGCTGCACATAATTCCGGTCCTAGTAAACTGCCTCATGGAAAGATATCCACATACTGTACCCGTATCTGCCTGCGCAATGGCTTAAAATTACCCCCAGTTCATGAAGTAGGTTGAGATACAAAGCGCAGATTATGTCAGTACCGTACTTTATATACATACCGACAAATATTTTAAACTGCCTAATACATCAACAACAACACGCACAGAAAAGCGGGAGGACCCATTCATTTGATCGCCCCCGCAAATGGCCATTTTCCTTCACTCATGTGCTTTCCCCTCGTCTGAGAAAAGCAAAGATCAACACGACTGGATTCATTCGTTGTGCTGGCTCTCCCGCCGCACAGCTGCAGCTCGGATGAAGGGTCATGCGGTTGCATCGCGTTCAATGTGCGTCGCTGGCACGTCGCACAAAATCGGAGAGCCTCAAAAGGCGGAGAGAATACACAAATGGCATGTGTAATCTACCGTAAGGTACCCCATGCTCAGGAGCCTCATTCTGAATTTTGTTCATGCGTATCAGCTGGTCCAGCTTTTTCTTGTTGGTCTGACTTTTTCTTTTCTTCTGGCTGAATTTCGGATAGCCGCGACTAAGAACGGCTTCTCGCAAGATAGTTAATTAACTGTTGAAGTAAAATTTTCATTACATATTCTACCGGGACTTGCCGTGCAAAGGCAATCCGCAGCCCAGGTTACAGGGTCGATGCTCCGTGCAGATCTTGAGGCTTCACTTTCAACTGATTGGTCAGATCTTTGACTAGTCGTAAGTTTTATCGAAAATCAGCGATGGATATATGTTTCTTCGTCATCAAAATCGATCTCCACACCCAACATCTAGCATTGTGTAACCAGTCAGCATGTACTTGGACGACAACGCATTTTAAATATTAGTGGGTAACTGTTTAGGGATTCATACATGCATGTGCCCAATAAGTTCAATACCTATGAGGATAAGCAGACAAACGTTATTACTGCTCGCAGATATTATAACCTATTTATCATTGACATTGTTCCCAAGTATCTCTGGAGGATGAAATAACGAAACCAACGACGTTGAAGAAGCCACGAACTCTAGTGCATGGAGTGATGTTGTGATTATCGTAATCGTTCTAGAAAGCAATCAGCCACTCTGCACCGCTTCTGCCAGAAAACTTCATAAGGTATAGGTGCCAATATAGGAATTATAAGGGGTTGAATGAATGTCCTAGGCATGATCCGATCTACCACGTCGCATGCCACCGTGACTCCGTCGATAGAGCTACTAGTAGTGGGGGGATAGACAATGAAGCCTGAACCGATGTACTCAATGTATGGTAACTGCGAGGGTCGGTTCTAGCATTTTTCGGTTTGTAGGGAGACACGAGGTTATGGTGGGCGTTAATGACGAAACCAGGATAGAGATGAGGGCACCGGAACCTTTATCATATTCGCTAGGCTGGTGTATATTGTAGTACCCTAAGGCTAGGCTTAGTGAGAACTCTAAACTGACTTCACAGCGTCGACTATTACCCCTACTTACATGTACTTAAGCAGAATTTACAATGGCTTAAAAATATACGGATGTTTAGAATTATCCTAGTACCGAGAGGAGGGGCTTTTAAGTATAAAATTTGCTCATTTTGATGACCGTGTACAACATACAATGTACCCCTTACGGCAGCGGATGGCCGACTCCAAAACAAGTAATACATGTATTACACATGAGCTTATATCATCGGAGAGTTTGTATGTTAAAGTATCAAACTAGAAGCGTACTCTACCTAACCCACGTATTCCAGCTCTCCGTTATGCGCATATTGCCAAAAATGGACCCATTTCCCCAGAGTTAAACCAGGTAAACACAAGGCAATTCGCCGCTGAGCTGCTTTACCTCTGGTACCGGTAGTTAACAAGATGTATGCATGTCGCCATTGGCATGGGTTACAGATGCCAGCTCTGTAATTAAGCTACTGCGCAGTACTCATAGAGTGTTTTTCAGAAGCTGCTGCCAACCCAGTACCTTGCAGTAGATCTTAGACTAGTCGCTAACAGGAATATATTCGGGAGCTATTGGAGCGGAGTCGGGAGATATAGCACCCGGCGGTCAAACCTCCTGTTTTCCCGAATTCTTCCCTCGGCAGCGATCCCCCTGTTCCTCTACTAGTATTATCCTCCGGTTCAGGAGCATGGTTTTGACTAATAATTTAGGTAATAAATCTTCGGTATTAGGCCCCATTTGCTGATAAGCTTTTATGAATAACTACAAGTGGAATGGTACCCTCTCGGTTATTACGGGCTGCAGCTGTCGTCGGTCCGTAATCTGTAAGGTGCATGCCGTACCTATTTTGTTTATCCCCCCTTTTCTTCTTCTTGGCAATGTTGTTTCAGAGATTTTTGTTCCATCTTTACATCCGTATAATTATCAACATTAGACATTACAAGACGTCTCGAGCAGGGTCAGGGAAGGAAGGAATGTCTCTTACTTATATATACCTAAACGCCCGTACCCCTCCGAGTGATACTCGATGACACGAGCTCGAGCCCTCCGTGATTGGAGGTCCAAGCTTTGTAATAACCCCTCATAAAATTGATCTGTGTTAAATTAGTATCAGTTATTTTTGTGGAGATGATCGGATCCCAAGGCGGTAGAAGCGAGCTGAGACATCGCCGAAGAAATATCAATGGTGGGGATGTTGGTGTGCATTATTATATTTTGGGGGCGATGCTGAGAATGAATGTGATACAAAATACGGCGTATCATGATAGGCGCTCTCATGCTCATGAAGCAGGATTTTTTTTTTTTTACATTCTTCAGAACTGCCGTTATCCCACAGCCCACCCCCTAGTTATTTATCAAGGGACCAAGTTTTTTTCTTTGCATAGCTAGATATCCGCGTTGTCGCCTGTAATTGTGGGAGTTTTACGTTCCTGAAGCTGCGCTTCGTCATAACTGGTTGCAATGATATGTGCCTCTTCCCCATCGAGATAGTCGGCTTAAATGGCTTTGCGCGGGCACACAGATGACTTGTTTCCCGTGCACCTTGGCGATCACCGAAACAAATCAAACACAAATAGCCAAAGACATTGGCCCACGTTGATGCACGGTCGCCCTAACCCTGAAGCCACGTCTGGTATGGTTTGGTGTCGTTGACGGGCAGCGTAAGGGCTGCAGCCAACAGCTTTCAGCTGCAGATGTCTGTGGCGCCGGGTCCGAGATACATATTGCTTTGGCTCCCCTCCTTCTCCCCTTTTTTTCTTCTTGGATTCGATCTGAGGGAGAGAAAGGGTGGGTGTGTACCATACTTTTTTTTCTATTCAAGATGAATTCCCGCGATGAGTCTCTACCTATGTCACCAACAAAAACGAAGCAATTTGTGACAATCTTTGGAGCAACACCCACTTCCCAGAACGACATGGCTCGATCTGATCATTTGCGAGGTGATGGTGATTTAAGTGGGGATGAAGATGATGAGGACGATGGCGAGGAGGAAGTGGAGGATGAACAGGAGGAGGAAATACCAGAAGAAGAAGCTATTTCTTGGCAGAAGAATAGCAATCCTGTTGGATCAACTTTGGGACTTTTGGCAGCTATCAAGGAGGAGGAGTCGGGCGATGAGAGATCACCAAAGCCCAAACGTACAGAAAGAGTCAACCTGATTGAAAACGCCCCGGCAGAGAAGCTTACATATGGCTATTTCGATTACATGTCATCAAAGAAACAAGCAGGAGCAGCAGCAACAACCCCTATAGAAGAAGCAGCGGACTCAACTGCTGCCGACATCAATACCGACCCCTTTGGGCAACCACTGAATACCGAAAGGGTAAAGACCCCCTTGGCTGAAAGACGAGAACAGAAACAGGATGAACCATTCGTGAGAACTACTTCACCAGTTTGTATGGATTGCATAGTCAATGGAAATGATCATCACCATGGAAGGACTCCTGTTCAGTCTCCACCACCAGCGAGGGCCACCTTTCCTCAGCCTTCTTTAGAGACTTCCCTGAAGAGGGCCTCAAGCGAGTCAATAGGATCAAGTGAGTCCCTCGCGTCTTCGATAGATCCCAAGCCAGAAAACCCCATCATAGGAACACCAAGCAAATCATTCGGTCATCCGGTTTCGGCGGGATTTTCGACTCCCCAGAAAACCCCGTCCGAGGCTCCGCCAACTCCAGCTGCAACCCCGAATACTACCCCCTCACTGAGGAGGAAAGGAAGTCTTCCCGTTAAAGACCTTACACCTTCACGGGACTTGCGTTCACAAGGGAGCTTTTCAGATATCACGCCTCCGCGGGATCCGGCGAGCTTGAAACTAGCGATACCAACACCACCAAAAGAATCTCAGTCGACTCCTTCCGAGCGATCATCACCAACTAAAAAACTCTTTAATCCAGGTACACCTGCTAGACAACGGGTGCCAGCCATTCCACCAACTCCTCCAAGTACACCAGCAAGGAGAAAAAGCCTGCCCCATGAGTTCTCAAAATCGTATCTTAACCTTCCAACTCCTGTGGAAGAGGAGCCGTCCTCAGCTATAGAACCAGACCAAACCCATGCCCAGGCGGAATCTCAAGCCCAAGCCCAACGACAAACACAAACACAAACACAAACACAAACACAAACACAGACACAGACACAGACACAGACACAAACCCAGGCCCAGGCCCACCCCCAAACAGCGAGTGAGATCAGGAAGGGGCGTGGTCATAACCGAAGCCATAGTGAAAGCCATAGTCACAGCCATAGCCATAGCCATAGCCATGGGGATGGGGATGACGATAATTGTCCATTCGTTAGCAGAGCCCGCAGCTGGCGGGATATGCACCAATCAAAATCATATTCAAACAAGCCTAGCGTACCAGAATCGGCGCGGCGGTTATCACACTCCTACAGTGCATCAGATATCCATAGCCAAAGACGTTCATCCAGTCTTCCCCGAAACCCAGAACCCTCATATCTAGGGATGCCAAATGGCTATAGCCGGTCCACATCACCAGAGCTCTCGCGTCTATCTTCATACACCCAACGTCCCGGTTCCTCTGATGGTTATAGACGCCCGGGATCTTCAGATGGATTTAGGCGTCCTGGCTCCTCTGATGGCTTCAGACGACTTGGCTCATCCGATGATTTCAGACGCCCTGGTTCTTCAGATGGTTCTAGATTGAACTACAGTTACATACAGAGTCGACCCACAACTCCAGATATTGGTTATAGTAATAGAGTTCCTTTCGCGGAAGGTTCCGAGTCTGGTTCATGGCTACCCCATCCACCGCCGCCGAGTATTGCATCCTCTGTTGGAACATCCGCCAATTCCTCTATGCTGCTAAACCCCCTAGCGCCGGCAATAAGCTTTAATAGAAGAGAGGCTGCCCAGCGAACTGTAAATCGGAGTATTTCCGAGAACGATTTGCACAACATAGGGCGTTTTTTCGAGTCGGTGCTTACGCGGGGGAAAACCGATGAACCCGAATCACCCACAGAGGAACTAACTTCGGAATCAAGAGTGGGGACAGTTGTGCCAGATATACCAAAAATAGAGATTACCGAACAAGCAACCGAAGGTGAAAAAACGAACGAATTGGATGAGAAGAATCTTATGACGGAATATATAATACCCCGAGTCACAAAGTATTATCTTCAAGGCAAATACTTCTGGAACTTTCTCATCTCTCTCTGGATTTTCTTTCTTGTGCTTGGATCATCGATTGGAGTAGCTACAGGATTTGCATACTGCTTTGGAGATAGCGGTCTAGCGGCTGCTCTTTTTGGTCCAGGGAGGCTTTTGGAGGACCTCAGTCCCCACATTGCGCTTGGGGTATGGTTAGGCCTTTTCCTGTGGGTTACTGTCTCAATCAACCGGGCAATTAGTCCAGAGGCCGATGAGCTCAAGAAACAAGGCCTCCTTGCCGAAATTATTGGATTAAAACGGGCTACAACATTCAAAAGACGACTCAACCACAAATGGACGAAGGTGGTTTTGTTGTTTTTTCTTATTACCGCCGGAACGCGCGGTTTATACCTTGGTGGACAGATCGTTATACCTCCTATAGCGGCTGGAGTGAATAAGGGAGTTTCAGTAGGAATACAGTATTTCGACACCCTCCGCACACCCACCACGGAGGTCGCAACTGAGACAGAAACTGAGGTGGACCCGGCAATGCAAGATCCTTGGGCGGATATGGATATTATGTACTTCCAATCTGCTGAGGATATGGAGGCTAAGCAGGCCAGCAACATGGAAGGAAACCAAGGGGCATACTCTCCGGGTGCAGATGGAGGTTACTTTGGAGATGATAGGGAGGTCAGTTGGGGAGAGATCTTCAAAATGGGGATAACCGTGTTCGCACCACCTATGGGTGTGGGCGCGTTGGCCTGGAGAAGGGGAAGAAGTCAGTGAAGTGGGTATTTCTTTTGTTTTATGATGATTATGAAATCGGTATGACGTCGTTTAAGAGGTTTCAAAACAAACCTTTTGATCATTTGGAGGAGAGAAAGATTTTTGGGAACATTTTTATAAAAATTGCTTTTGGGGTTGTATTTTAGCGGTCGGATTCGGTTTTCATTACATGCCTTTTGGGAGACGGTCGGCATTCGGAGTTTTTTTTTTTTATATATACCATTTGTTTTGTATTACATCTCATATTTGCGGGCTTTCAGTCGATATTTGTTTATATTGGGCTGTCTAAATTGTTGTTTCGGTTTAGCCTGTTTTTTTTTCTTTTCCCTTCTCTTTCTCTTTATTTCTTTTCTCTGCATTCTTCTCTCCTCCTTATGATTACGACCTGTCATGACGATTTCTATCATCTTTTTACGACAATAACGATATCGCGTTTGGCCTTCATTATATATTATTAGAAAACATTAGGGGTTGTTAATAATGCGGTGTACTGGAGTTGTGAACGTCGGGGAGGAGTCGGGGATGGTGCGGTGATGGTGCGGGGAGCGGGGCGGGCGGGCGGGGCTTACTAGATAGTAATGAGATACTATGTGTTGAAGAGCAGTTGACATTTGATTTTAATTTTGATTTTAATTTTTTTGTTTCATGCACGATGTTTTTGTTTCTTAACCTGTTTTTCCTTTCGGCTGTCATGGACGCTTTCTGCTCAGCATACGCGCGTATTTGCATCTTTTACTGACCGATTGCATATCTTTACTCTAGGCCTCTTTTTCTTTTTCTTTTCACCTCTTTCCACTCGTGTCGCTCTGCACCAGCAGCTGCTCAGCAACGCTCCGTCTCTCCGGGTGTACGGCGCGGCGACGGCTTGGCTTAATTTCTCCAAATGCCTCTCTGCTTCACCTCACTCACATTATCCCACTTCCCATTGCAAGGATATTGTTGGCAGCTCATCACGATCTCATTGCGATGGTTGTTGTGGGGGTGATGGTTCATTTCATCTAGACTACATTGCTTACTTACTCTAGGTACATACCTGCGCTGCAGGTTTGATTTCTTTAGCTGTTAGTGCGGTTGTGTTGGGCATCGCGAGAGCTAATCAAGTCCCGTTCTTCACATGCAACTAGAACCACACCTCAACAAATTCCTGCAGGACGCCCTGCAAAAGTAACAACAACAAACAGACTCTTTCAGAGTAAAACACCAGGAGACGGAGACGGGACCAATCACGATCGGCGTGCAAAAGAAGATGTACCTAATATCGGTACCTGACTGTTCCCGGGACTGTATGATGGATGTATAAGTGGATGGATGGAGCCATCCAGTTAGCCAGGAGTTACAGTTGCAGTTTGCAGTAGAGTAGCTAGTGGCCCGGAGTATGGAACCTACGTGGGAGACAAATTCGCGAGCTGTCTCTCTCTAGCTCTCTACAAGCCTAAGAGTCTAACTATGGCTTTTGACATGCGTTCCCTCGCCAACTACATGTAGCCAACTACAGTGCTCTGCCCTGCCCCCATACTAATCCCCCCCTTCTCCCCTTCCCTCTTCTTTCCCCTAAACATCCTCCACGTCGTGGAATTTTGTGGTTGTTGCTAACTAAATAGGTAGAACATGTTGTAGAACGCCTAGCTGACACGTAGAGAGTATGACACTCTACACTCTACGTCGACTCTGGCTTAGAGTAGTAGAATACCCCAGAATCCGGCCGGACCCCAGCAGCCCTGCATGTCCGGCGTGGCTGGCTACATTTACCTAGTTTCTTTACTCCAGGGTAGGTACGTCGAGTCCACTTTCTTGCTGTGTAAAAAAGCCACATGGATATGCGTCTTTTCTGGGGAAGGTGCTGGGTTTACTTGCGATATTCAAGGCCGGTACCGTACCCTGCCTATGGCAGTTATGGTATAACTAAGTAGGTACGCAGCAGCTGCTGATGCACAGTGATATGCGTGTGTGTGTGTGCGTAACTCAGGAACGGAGAGCAAGTGTCAATCAATAGTGACGTCCACCTGGCCATGGCCACGGGCCATACTAAGCAGGTTAATTCCTAAGCCCAGTCTCACCCTATAGGAATTTGTCTTATAAGAACACTCAATACGGGCTCGGGTACCCGTTAAGGGGTTATTTTGGGCCACTTCCTGCACCCATGTACCTTTCACCTCTGAGAGCTCTCTAAGAATAAATAGCTGCCTTATGGACTGATTTGCGGCCCCTTCCGTATGTATTCCTACAATCGGGTAGGGCAGGCGTTCCAAGGCGAGTGGAGTTTTGAGCATTGCCAACATGGCCCGTGCTTGTTCTAAATTTACCTGAGAAACATGTTTATTATGGGAATGCGGGGTGAAAAAGTGCCTCCAATCAGAGAAACCCTAACCCTCAGTGGAAAGGCAGATTTATATGAAATCGTTATAATCCCGCGTGCGCCGCGGAAATGTCGTGGGCCCATTGAGAGTGCTATAAAATCTCTCAAAATTTCCGATCACCGTACAGGAAGCTCTAGAATAGTATGAAAATGTAAGCTAATCGGCACAATGAGGTTTTTGAGTTTGTGTTGACATGCTTAGATTGCTGAGGGGAAACTACTGGCCGTCAAACCAGGAGGTTGGAAGGGTTTGGTGCTTTTATGCCCCCACTTTCGGCGCCGGCGGGTTGCGTTCCAGTAGAGAGGGTGCTGTGGGAGTAGGGCGTTTTGATTTCCTGTGCTTGATCATTGGGTTGGCCGCCCGTTGGCCGAAGATGATGACCTTGTGCGTCGAGGGGGCTTTAGCTAGCTAGGTAACTAATGGTAAACCGAAGGCTGGGTGGGGTCTACTTACCTCAGACACCTCGAGGGTGGTTGGAAATGATATTTATCCCTGCAAATTTCGATCAATGATCATAACGTTGAATATTTCCATCGGCGTTTGTTTCGGTTCTCCTCCAGATCTCAAAAACCTTCTCCGCAGTTTTTGGGGGAGAGGACCCTACACATGCTGGATGAGACAAGATACACCATGCTCGGATTGTGCATCGATGCCGTGGCTGGGGTAGATTTCAATCTCATTGGTGATGTCGGGGAACAGGCCTAAGGACTTCTGAGAATGATCATTGGGATTTTAGTCATGCAGATTTGATGCAGATTTGATGCATATGTATGGCTCGTTACTACTCGCTGTGTTCTCTCCGCAGAGATAACATGGAGTATGAACATGTTTTTCAGTATCTGCATGATAAAGTGTCAGCGCGCATAGTAATATCCAGGTTGTCCTACTCTATAAAATAATACGCCCTGCACCGAGTTGAATATATGTCTTTAAAAGTAGCCAAGTCTAGAAAGCCCAGATCTAGAATCCAGTGGGCGTGATGATATGAACCCATGTCGCGAATAACTGAGCATGCTATTGTGATTGACTGCTCTGCCCCGTGAAGTCCCAAGGGTTGTACAGCTTCCACACAAAACTTCGGTTATCAATCCTGACCTATGGAATCATGGATTTTATGGTTTGAAGCCAAGCAGTCAAGAGGTACGGATCTGGCTTGGCACACGGGAGATCACTCGGGCTCAGAGCTCACAAGGCCTGTAGACCCGTGAAGAATACTAGCCGTTGGGGGCCGGGAAATACCTCTGGACCTGCCAACGTATATGTTGGTGAGACGATACCAGGAAACTCTCTTAAGACGCCCCGAGTAGAGGTGGTAGCGGCCGCAACTTATCATAATGTCGGCTTGGAGGACGCTATAGTGGGGGCGGTGGTTGCATTCCCCTGGGCTAGGTGACCGCCCAGTGTAGTTGTTGTTGCAGGCTTTTGTATGGGGTCTGGAGCTAGGAAGAAGGAAGACGCCGTTCGTGATCCTGCGAAGGTCAGGGATGTGTTAGATTGTTTGTGTTAAGCTCGACGTGGAGAGTGTCATACATGTAATCGCACGCATATCCAATTTCACAATCTCTGGGCTGCTTATTGCATACATACATGTATGTAAGTAAGTACTCACTAAAGGGTCTATATAACTTTCTCATGGCTAAAATTTGTATTGGAGATCCATTATTTGATGAGTGAGATAAAATGATCAGTTAGTAAGACCACGCCAGATTTGACTTTCCCTGGGATCAGTATTTTTGTTGGCGGGTGAGAGATGCACACAACGCGCCTATGGCCTAACGGTCATGGCGCCACACCGTGTGGGAGATAGGGCTTGCAACTACCGGAAGGTTGCAGGTTCCAGCCCGGGGGGTGGGAGTAGCAGGATTGAGGCATTAATAGCTATGCCTGCGTAGCTTTTTGTCATTCAATTTCTTCGAATTTCTTTAGTGACTGTACATTTGTTTATTTTTTTCATGCATTATCTCCGTTGAAATCCAAGGTTTTGTCCTTAAAGGAGAGGGTCTTCTACAGTTCCCCCCTAACCCTGAAAACTTGAGATGGGCCCTAGAAATAAAAGTCTCATGCCAAGCCCCACTGTGGCCAGCCCACTAACGGCCTGGAGGACATCGGGTTATATAAGTCTCGGCTCTAGGAGGCAGTGGCCGTAAGGATATCACCCTCTTTGTATAAGACTTCAACTCTCCCCCCCCCACCCCCCACAACCACACCCAGGAATCAGCCGTACGATATACGCAGATACGGTCGAGCTAGTTCTCACTCAGGATCCTTTTAGTAAAGAGTTAGAATACTCGGTTATCATGGTACTTACTAGTACTGCACCGGCAGGCACTCCAGCATCTCGACGAGAAGATTGGGTGGAGCCATTCAAGGTGGCAACTACAAGGGAAATCTTTGCCTGAGTCGAGGCGAGTAATACTATCCATCACCTAAGAAACAGAGCGATCATTAATCTATCATCTATCTATGGTTGGTAATTATATGTAAACCCTTCGGCACTAGTACTAGTTGAAAGCAATCCAACCCCAGACACATCAAAGGATTTCTACGCCTGTTCGGTCGGCGGGGGCCGTAAGTAGGTTCTATCACAATAATACGAAAGATACCATAACTATAGGAGCCCATGCGTACTCACGGGGGCGCCCTGTGAAAGCTGAATACGAACTGGTAGCTATCCATCCTCAGCGAGACTTCCTCAACATACAGTAAAACCCGGCATGTCATACCTCTGCCTTATATGCTGATAATTCAACTCTGTTAGCACTTTGCTTCATTATTCTTTTGATTATCTTCCTGGATTAACACATTTTTATCCCATAGGAATGCAAATCACAGATTGTCACTCGGTAGGTCTAGACCAGAAGAACCGCTGCTTATTGATTGGCTGACTAATGCTAAGTGATGACTCCTATCATGCAGTGGTGCTTTATAGGTACCCATGTCTTGATGTAGTCCGACGGGCACCTCCGGCGCCGCGGCGGGGTTGGATAGGCTTACTACCGGCCTAGTCCCCGTTCTTTGGATACTTATTGGGGAAGGTCTAAAGAAACATTTATATAGCGATGCCTTTACTCGGTCTCGGCACAGCTTCTGGCCCGCTCACGGCTTCCATCAATCCGCGGATTAACCCTTGGCCTGGTGTCGCTACTCGATTGCGCATGTACCTAATTCAATCCCAGCTCTATGTACCAATCTCGATGCAACTCCCTAAGCCTTTCTTGGCGCTAACTGAGGTCTCTTCTTGATATTGATGGTGGGGGGTTGTTTATGGGTTTAAGATCGGTTCTGTGTACGTTATTTGCCGCGGGCACAAGCTGAATTTTTACTACAGCGTATTACGCCAGATAGTTGGAATATAAGATAGCGTGGTTAGTGACACGAAGCAGTTCTTCCCAATCTTATAGAGTTCCTCTCACTGAGACGCTGTAATAGGTTTATATATAGTACAAGCTAGGTAGTAGCTTGAGCTCGGGTTTGTTTCCCGCTAGGTCCGTTCCTGCGGAGACTTTCGAGGATTGATGATAGCACATATCACTCTAAGTAGTGATTCTCGAATGCATATTTCAGGAAAATTTAGCCTGAGCGTAGTGATGGTTTGCTAGATGTTTTATTGGTTGCGCCAGCAAAAACTTCCACAATGGAATGACGATGGCTTACATTCCAGCCCCTTTACCCCGCAAGAAACCCTCATTTTAAGTCGGTTACAATAGGTCTTGTTAATATGCAAACCCCTCACCAGACCCCGGCCTTACTGGTATGTATGTACGTGTAGTTATATATATATACGTACCTCTTGATTAATAGTAGCAGTAGTAGGAATCTAGATTCGTCATAATTAGTACTGGTAGCCAAGCTGATCTAGACCCACTAGTCCCTATTGGGAAAATCTACTAATCAACCCTCCACGGACTCGGACTTAACCGGTCGCACATTCCTCCGCTTGTGCAACAGTTAGGATTTACTTCTCCAATATAAATATCAGGCCATTCAACGGGGGAGAGGGCGGAGGTCTAAATAACCCATTTTTTTTTTACACGACATAGCTCTACGTAAACTAGCAACTCGTATATATCATCTCAGCAAAATGGCAGAAACAATTCTCCTCAAGAACGGAATGCTCCTGCTGCATTCCGACGACAACAAAACTATCAACACGGTTATTTCCGACCTTCTAATCCGCGGGGACCGGATCGTGGCCATTGAGAAAGACATAGCCCCCGAAGAGGGGACCACCGTGATCGATTGCACCGACAAGATCGTTTCCCCGGGCTTCGTGGATACCCACAGACATATGTGGCACACTCAAGTGAAGGGTTATGCCGATGTGATGTTGTATGAATATCTTATAGGTAACATTATGGACCGGATTTGGGGGCGTATAGAAACTAATAAGCATTTAATTAAGCCAACCTCATCCAGGGGGCTTTATTTACACCCTCGGATACATTCTGGGGGCAACTGGCTGGGTGCCTTGAGGCGATAGATGCAGGAACTACAACTATTGTGGACCACAGCCATATTAACCACTCCCCAGAGCACGGTAACTATTAAACAGGCTATATAGTTATTTCTCATACCGTATAAACTGATGCAGAAAATCTCACACAGCACCGTCTGCCATCTCCGCAACCCTCACCTCCGGAATCCGCTCTTTTTATTGCTACTGCCCAAACCCCCGAGTCACAAACTGGGAACCCTACACGCTCGACGTCAGCCCAGCGCCATGGTTTTTCAAACAGCTCCAAGAAATCTCCGAAATCACCAAAAAGACAGGCCATACCCGTGTCCTCCCCGGCCTTGCCTTCGACGGTATGTCCGCGCCTAAAGAAGCCGTCACTGGCATCATCACCGCCGCCAGGAACCTCGGCATCAGCGTGATAACCAGTCACCATAGCCACCTGCTCGATTCCATCCGTATCCTAGACGACTACTCCCTCCTCTCTTCGGACCTCATTTTCTCTCATGCATGCAAGATCAGCGAGCAGGAGACAGCGCTCATCAAGGCCAAGGGCGGGTATATCTCGTCGACACCGTCAACAGAGCTCCAAATGGGCATGGGCCCCCCTGTATGCACGCGGCCTGAACTTCGCGAACACTCCTCTCTCGGCGTCGACTGCCATTCTACGTCGTCTGCAGATCTATTCGGGCAGATGCGATTAGTGCTGCAGTCGGCGCGCAACACTTACAGCGAGAAGCTCGGGCAAATTCCGAGCACGACAAACATCACTGTGCTTGAGATCTTCAATATGGGGACCATTGCAGGGGCACGGGCGGTTGGAATGGAGCATGAAATCGGGAGTCTAAAGGTGGGGAAGAAGGCGGATGTAGTTGTCTTTGATGGAATGAGTCCTGGGTTGGTTTGCGGAAGTCCCAAAGACCCTATAGGGGCGATTGTGCTACATGCGAGTGTTAGGGATGTTGAGACGGTTATTATCGATGGAGTGGTGAGGAAGAGGGACGGGAGGTTAGTACGATCTCGGTTTGAAGCCTTTGAAGGTATGGGCAAAGAGTTGAACGTAGATGGGGAGATTGAGTGGAAGAAGGTGGCAAGAGAAGTGGTGGAAAGTCGGGCGAAGATTGATGAGAAGGCGAATGGGGTTGATTACGAGGCGGCGAAACAGGCTATATATAAGCTTTTTGGGCTCTAGGCAGGTTTGAAGATTTGGGTTTTGTAACCCAGAAGGAAACTACATGTAGCTACATGTAGTTATCATCAGCGTTTCAAATACATATAATAAGTGGAGAAAGTCTCAACTCCACTTTTGTATCCCTAAAGACCCCCTAGGAGGTACCGTGAGTGACTAGGCGGGAGATTAATTATCAAACTAGCTCCCTACGTGAAATTTCGCTTTGTAAGGCTGTTTAAAATCCTCCTCGAGACTGTACAAGAGCACTCGGGATCCACGATTAGCTGATATGGGTTACGGGTTGATCATTATTTAAACAGAAAGTGAAGCTCCTTGAGACAAGCAATATTTTTTTCGGCAGGAAGGAGCCTATGGCCAGTTTTACATCAAGTAAATGTTCTGCGGCCGACGAAGGGTTAGGGCTAGCTTGCAGCAGCAATAATCGAGTGATATAACATGATTAAGATCTTATGTGTATCAGATCAACATCCCTAAAGCAATCTCGGGCACTCTCATTATAGGCCCACTATAGCTACTCATGCTTAATATGTCTATAAATGGGGGTGGTTATGGTGAGTATGGTGTGTGGGTGTGACTACCTATGGTTCTAGGGTTAGAGGAGGGGCGTGAATAACTGATTGCATGTAGGATCAGTGAGGAGAAGGTCGTTCTTTATACAGGCAGTGTCTAGATCTATTGACCAAAACCACATTTTATCTTTGGCTAGACATGACTACTATCACGTGTCTTCTGGGTAGGCTACATGTAGTAAAACCAAAAGTTTACGTTATGTAGCTACAAGTACATACTTACATGTATTCAGCTATAGCAGTACTTTGGGAAATACTTCCAAGGCACACATGCCTCAAGACTTTGTCGGATCACGGCACATGCATGTTAGGGGAGCAGTACTTCATCACTTGTCTAACCTAGCTCAGTTTTCACTTAGAAGCTCTTAGCTATAGCACCCAGGAATCTACATGTAAGTACCAATTCTATCATTAAATATACCTTCGAAAAACGGTGTAATATAGCTAGCATTAAAGCTTGCGGTCCCGTTTTCTCCCGATCTAGGGGGAGGCGACGTTGCCGCCGGTAACTTGTGTGCATGGTTTATGGGCACCTTTTCCCACTGGGAGGAATCATCATGATATGAGCTCGGCGGATGTGATAGACTTATAGATACGCTTACAGGAGAGGGTTGGATGCGGGGGTTAACTACAAATTTTCTTGGTGTGATAACGTTGTCTCCTGTACGCTTGTGGCTGTACATAAGGTACCTGTATGCTTAGAATTACGCGCGGGAAGCCCAAGAAATACACGCAGATCACTGGGCAAAACAACCTAGCTGCACGGCAAAACGGCACCGGTATCCATTTTAATTTATAATTGATATGCACCCCCCGCTTTGGTGTATTATTAGTTGGGTTTAATGCTGGGATTTTTGGTCGGTAAGTGTATCTTCTAGTCGGTCTTGACGTAATGATACTGGGGGTTAGGGTTTCGATAATTTACGTCTAGCAAGGCCTTAAGTGTTGATTATATCATGAGAGCATTCCTCATCAGAATCCGGCTATCTGTGCGCCATCGCAAAGGAATTCGTCAAACTATCCCTGAGAACATATCGACCAGGATAGGAACGCAAGCAAGAGCTTCAACAAAACTGAAGCTGCTTAAGGTGGTGGCTGAAATATCTAGAAGCCAAAAATGACCAGACTATATATAGATGCATTTAAAGTATGGAGACACCCCCCTGGGAATCTCTGCAAACAACATATTACTGCCCACACCCTCCAGATACACTCCTGTCGAATTAAAACTCAGAGTTCCTTCCAGGTGGGATTAAATACCCGGGTTTATCCCTGTCAATGATTCAATAAAACTTGAATTCGGTGGGACCGGACAGACTTAGCTTATCAACAACAGTGGCCGTGCACTCCCACGTTTTAAAGTCAAGATATCGGATAGACGGCTTGTATGCATACACTACATGTCTCGACTTTACCGAAGATCTACTCTATAAAACTCTGGGCTTTGCTTAATTCTGCCCGTTTTGATCGAACCGTAGAACTGCAGTCTTTCCCTTACTCCTTTTTGTAGCAGTTGCTAGTTGGCCCCGGCGGCGTTCTTTTCTGTCTTTTCTGTCTTTTCATTCTTTTTTTTCTCTTCTTTTTACGCTACGCTCATTTGTTTTTATTTCTTTCTCACACTCGTTTTGATTATTTCGTTTTCTCATTCATTCGTTCATTCGTTCATTCTATTTATTTATTTATCTCATTCTCTTTCTCTAGATACCCGTTATGAAGATCCCCGGCCTATCTCCCGTATCATTGATCCTCCTCCTCCCTAACCTGGCGCAGGCAGCCTACATCCTCCAAGACGACTACAAACCAGAAAACTTCCTCAGCAAATTCAATTATTTTACCGTAGGCCCCCTCGCGCCCCCCCAACAGAGGAAGAACTCCTAACCTAACCGCAAGTCACATATATATATACAGGGCTCCGACCCCACGCGCGGCTTCGTTACATACGTCAACGAGCAAACCGCCAAGGCCAAGCAATATGTACGCCCTAACGGCAACCAAGTGCACATCGGCGTAGACCACAAGAGCAAAATCAAGTTCAACCCCGCCGACAAGACCGGGACAGGTACCGGCGGTCGGGAGAGCGTCCGTCTTGAGAGCAAAGCCCAATACACCAAGGGCCTCTTCATCCTAGACATCGAGCACATGCCCGGTGGACTTTGCGGGACGTGGCCTGCGTTGTAATTTCCCCCTTTCATTAACAGTATAAGTCAGTCAGTAACTTATAAATTCACCCTAGCTGGACTGTTGGCGGCGGCTGGCCAGAGAACGGCGAGATCGATATCATTGAGGGTACGTAACCCTAACCCTCCCCGCACAAAAAAACCCACAAACTGATCATTACCCTAGGGGTGCACAGAAACTCGGTAAACATGATGGCGCTTCACACAGGCCCTCAATGCGCCGTTAAGGGCTTCAAACAGAAGGCCCTCGTCGAGGCCCCCAACTGCGACGTCAAAGCCCCAGGCCAAGCCTCCAACCAAGGCTGTAGTATGAAAGTACTACCCTCCCTCCCCCCGCCCCTCCCCCGCCCCTCCCCCCACTCCCATCATGTACCCCCTTATCTAAGACCACAGAAACTAAAACCCTCAAACAGGACAAAGGTGTCGCTTCCTATGGTGACGCCTTCAACCAAGCAAAAGGCGGTGTCTTTGCTATGGAGTGGACCTCAACCAGTATCAAGATATGGTTCTTCCCGCGCAGTGCGATACCCAAGGACATCAACACGGCGCCCAACCCCGCCACCTGGGGCACGCCCAATGCCAACTTCGATGGCGGCTGCGACTTCGACAAAAAGTTCAAGAACCACAGGATCATCTTCAACACCACGTTCTGCGGTGACTGGGCTGGCGGTGTCTGGGGGACTGCGGCGGTCGATGGCGGATGGTATGTATTGTTCTTTATTCTCCTTGAGACAAGGTAGCATGTGGGGGGTTAGGGTTAGTGGGATATTACAGTGACTAGTGACTAACGAAATGGCTAATGTAGTGGTACGAGGGCAAAGACCTGTGTCGAGTTTGTTGCGAACAACCCACAGGAGTTCGAGAATGCGTACTGGACTATTAACAGTTTGAGGGTGTTCAAGCAGCAATAGTCGTATTACTTCTACCAGAGGACTATGGCGGGGGGTGGGGGGCTGGGGTTTTGTATTTGTAGTTTGGTGTTTTGTATTGGCTGGCGTTTGGGTGGCAAGGCCTTTATACTTTGGTGTTCTGTACAGGATGAGTGGGGTTGGGTCTTATTTATAGTTATGTTTATATGGGATTATAGATTCCCTCTAAATGATATTATAAGGTATGATGTGCTTCCTCCATGACCATCAAAATGCTCTCACACACTCCCTTCCAGTACAATAAACCCACAAATAAATCTCAGATAATATCTTCGCGTGTTAAACCAAGCAAACTAGCTACCAATTACACCTATATCACTAACTCCTGCTTAAAGGTTAAGGGAAAAAGGAACGAAAACCGAAAAACAAAAACAAAACCTGCCCCTAGACCAATGAAGAAACACAAACAAGAATAAAAACAATCCCGGTCCAATCAAAATAACGCCGTGCCTCCAACTACGTACCAGATACCTCGTTATCGTCGTCATCGGTGGTCGATCGCTCCTCTAGCTTCTTCAGCAGCGTGTCGAACCGGGAGAGTAGGTCGGCGATGCGGAATGGCTTCGGTATTGCGTCGTCCTGATGTACAAATCCATTAGTATCACCATCTACCACCACTGCCACAACTACTGCCATGGTGATCTAGAGAAGCAGGTAGGCTTACCATTCCTGCCTCCGTCATCTTCGCGACCTGCTCCGGCCTCGCATTCGCGCTGATCCCCATGATGGGGACGTGCTTCTTAATAATACCCTGCCTCTCCATCTCTCGAATCTTGAGCGTCGCTGTATTCCCGTCCATCACGGGCATTTCCATGTCCATCAAGACAATATCGATCCTGGTACCGCCACCTTCCTTAGTAAACACGGAGTCAGAAATGACCTTCAGCGCCTCTTCCCCGTTCCCGGCAACGTGTGTTATGCACCCCTCCTTCCGCAGCTGCCGCCGCAACACCTCCTGATTGATGAGGTTGTCCTCAACGATAAGCACATTATAGGATACCTGCTCGCGCGCAGTCGCCGCCTGGGAAGGTCGCGGGTACGTCTTCATGGCGACAACGCCAACCGAGCCGGAAGGGGCTGTGGCAATATCTTCGAATTTTGATAGGCTGCCGGAGCTTGCGCGTGACGATGGCCGTGGCCGTGGAGACATCTTTGGGGCGTCCGGAGGGCCCGTTGAGCGGCGGGCGCGGATGTAGAACGAAAAAGAGCTACCGCGGCCTTCTTGGGAGTGAACACCAATCTCGCCGCCTTGCATACGGCAGAGCCGGCGGCAGATAAAGAGGCCGAGGCCTGAGCCGCCGTAGGTGACGTGCGTGCGCGGGACCTGTTCGAAGCGCTTGAAAAGCTTTTTTTGCCATTCTTCGCTAATACCTATGCCGCTGTCCTAGTGGCGGAAGTTAGAATACCTGCGTCGAAGAGAGCAAGTTTTGTGGGGTAAGAATACTTCAATGGTGATGAGTATATAGACAACTTCTCCGGAACCCCAATCCGCTGCGGAAAAGTCAGGTAGACGGGCCTGATCCCCGTTGCGGTAGACTACGGTACCATGGCTAGTTGGTCTCTCCAATGATGCCCCAAGGCGGATAGTTATCTGGCGCTTGCCAGTCTGGAGAGAGGTGAATTTAATAGCATTGGTAATGAGGTTCATCTGGAACCCAGAGCCATCAGCAGAGCCATACTCACCGGAGTCTATAACAATCTTACCAGAATTTGTGAAAACCTCGATGGATCCGCTTTAATCCAGTCGATTGCGAGCTCTTTGTACGAGTCCTCAATCTATCTCACTCCCGTTAAGTATGAACCCTATAACTTGTGCCGTTCTAACTAGGAGGAGGTCTGGGGACGAACCATATATTGGCATGTGATCCTCTTGACTTGTAGCTCCGACTGGAAGATTTTCATAATCTGGCTCACAGTCTCGTGTACCTGAATGTCTACCGGAACCACGCTTAACGGCATTGAATCCAGCTTGCTCAGCGTAAGAACGTCGTCAATAATTCTCATCTACACCCCCACTCCAGTTAGTAAATTATCCGACCAAATTAAGCACCCCCCCCCCCAACAGGAATCATTCTAAATATGCAAAATGCAAAAAAGAAACAAACATCAATTCCATATATCATCTTATGATGGTGGCTTTGCAAACCTGGTGTTGAACGCAAACCATAATCGTCGAAGCGGAGTCAATCATCCCCTCCACGTCCAACCCATGTCCCTCCACTTCGTTATTCTGGAATTCCATTAGTGAACTCAGGATCCCGTCAGCGCACTGCAACGTTGCCGAAAACGGATTCCGCAGCTCATGTGAGAACACGTCGATAAAGTTCTCCTGCTGCCGTCTCCGTTCGACAGCTTGTGTGGATAGCTGTCGCTGGTACTCTTCTTTCAGCTTAATGCTTGTAATGTCTGCAAGTGTTAGTATGTACCCCGTCAAGGTTTCTTCTCCATCTGGGCCTCTGTTTGTCTGAGGAACGATAGAGCAGGTGCACCAGTACTTCCAACCTTGCGGGTTCGAAGCGTCGTATCCGACTCGAGTTTCCCATTGCATGGAGACATGGGATTCGATGACGTTCTGGAAGTTCTGATACACACGGGAGCGGTCCTCTTCGTAGATGACCCCCCGCCATAAATCAGGATCGCTATCCTTTGGTAGTGAGGTGAGCTGGTAGTAACTATCGTTCCGGAGGAGTACTGAACCATCCGTACCTAAGAGCGCAAGGCCAACAGGTATTGTCTCTGCTATCTAGGTGTTGGGAGTTAGTTTCCGAACTACGCATTTCTCGTACGGGATAAAGAAAAATATATAGATGGTATACACCCACCCGGGTAAAAAGGAGCTCACTATCTCTCAGCTCCGCCGTCCTCTTCTCCAATTGTTCCTGCAACTCTATGGCTTGTACCTTTGCAACGCGCTCAGTCTCTTCACTTATAGCCTTTGCTATCTCTCCCTTTAGTAGCAACACCCTCCCAGCCGTGGTCGCAAGTTCTTTCCTTAGCATGTTGATCCATAACTTATAGTCCCCGTCGTATGGTCTCCGCGGATTCAATCCCAATATTAAAAACCCTTGTGTGGTCGCCTTTGTCGCCTGTATTGGGATGATAACCGCCGACCTCGGCGTATCCCCAAAGCCCCTAAACACGACATTATCCATCTCCTTCATTTTTCCAAAGTCTAGATCCTTTATCACCACTCCAGACATTTCATTCGCCTCCCTCATCTGTTCGGTAAAATACCCGCTGTCTTCGGCCAAATTACACTCCAAGGGTGCGATATAACCGCCCTCCGGGAGACCGGTGTTGCCCATGAGCACACAATTCACCTGTGGAGACAGGCAAGAGGAAGTGAGGGACTGGTCTTCGAGTGTCTTATAGAGTATCAAAAATGGCGAGTCCATATAATTATCGTCAAAGGCGTCGAGAATAAGCGTCCAGAAGTTGTCCTCATCCAGGTCCTTCACGGCTCCCAAAACCTCCCCCATCCGCTGCAGGGTAGCCATACGTCTGGCCGATACAATCTGACGAGTATGCTCAAACGCCTGTTCTAAGACTCCTACGGGAGTCCCTTCTTCTCCGGCCACCGCGCAGATCGAAAAATCAAAGTAGCACTCTTCAATAATATCCCCTCTGTGGAGGCAGAATTGCTTTGCCTCTTTGACTGTCCCTTGGCCTCTATAGTAAGCAGCGTCCAACAGTGGCAGAAAGTAACTTCTGAGTTCCGGCCATCCGCTACTAAAGGTTTTACCAAGCATCTCTGGGTCTTTATTTTGCGCAATCGTGCGCCATTGCTCGTTATATAATATCGTGTAGTCAGAACCCCAGTAGAACGCGGTTGGATATGGCATGGTCATTATCGAAATAGCGACCGATCGAAGTACTGACGGCCACTCACTGTAGGGGCCGTAACTTGTTTTGCTCCTAAATTGACAGATTATCAATATCACTTTTGGTAAATATTTTAGAACGGGAAATGGGTTATATGTACCAGTCAACTTGCCGCAGATTATAATAGTGCTGTGGCGACTGCGTAGGCAATACGCCTCGTGTCCAGTCCATAAAAGCGTTCGGCTGTTGTGACATCTTAAATTTTGGTTCTGGGGAAACTGACAACGCCCCAGACATTGGCTTGCCAGAAATCAAATGGGGATGTTTGGTATGTTGCTCCTTTCCCGAGACTCTCTTCTCATCATCACTATCTGAGTCCGAGGGAACCATTGTATCTGCTACTTGCAGATACTTGTCGCTTCCCGGGCCCCCGGAGGTTGGCGGATTTGGAGCTGCAGGACCGTCATTCTTGTACCCGTTCGTCATACCGGCCACTGGCGAAGGCGACACGTTTGCAAACTCAACGTTCACCTCCTTCGTCCATTTTTCGAAGCCCCATGCTGGCACTGGGATATTTTCCAAAACCACAACCATAATGGACCCTCTCTTTACGGTACCAGTATCAACGGGCACAGCTGTGAACCTCCACTTTCCCAAGGGAAACGATCCTCCACCGCTATTCAGAAAGCCGTCGTTCAGAACTGAAGACATTTTCAGTTCTCCCCGACGCTCCACGTCCCGCAATGCATCATTTGCGAAGAGGACGATACCTGGCTGCTTTGCAGAATACTCTGTGGGAATGGAAATTATGAAAGTGGGGCGGGTATCAATCTTTAGGAAATCAAGAGCATACGTTCCCAGCTGGGTGGCGAAGTATTCGGCGGGCATGGTTGCAGCGGTGGCGGGGGGTGAGCGACACGGCGCTCGAGGGGTAGGGAGTGGATCTTGAATAAGTGTTAATTTCCCTGTGGAATATATAGAGATCGAGAGTGAATGGAAACTTTCAGGAAAGAATTCAGAGGAACAAAGTTACGCTTGGTGTGTAGTATGGGTATGATATGGCTGTCGTGGTATGGTAAGTACAAATAGTAGGTACATGGTAGATATGCTACCATCAATCAACCCCATAGGGGAGTGTTCTTAGAGCTTCAGCTTCTAGCGCGAGCCGGAAAACAGGTCCGCCCCCCCTAGATACGATGGGGTGGGGGGTCCAAGCAAGCTGTGCAAGCCCATTCTCTGATAGAGCACCTAATACAATACCAGCCAGCCGGTACGAAAAACATAATCACAGTCAATGGTTGATTCCCAGGTTTCTCCTCATCTGATCGTATTTTTTTCCTTTTTTCCTTTTTCCTTTTTCCTTTTTTTTTCTTTCCCTCCCACTGCCTCCCTCCACTTCCAATTCGCTTACACCCCCAAAACATCAGCACAGTCACTCTTCTCTAACGCCCCAAACCTTTTTCTCCATTTTATGCTTATCTTCAGATCCGAGGTCTGGCGATTATGCCACATGGGTTATTGATCTAGCCTTGGCAGCATTGATGCCTTCTGTCATCTCATTTTAGAGCTTGCTAAGTTGTCCCAGGATCTTGGATCTCGCATAAGCCCCTGTCGTAGGAGAAGGGGAGGGGGGGTGTCAACAGAGACAGCACCAGCTGCCAGCCAACCTCGGGTCGGTATTGATGCGCTGCGCTGTTGCATTGATAATCTTGGCATCTGGTACAAAATTGCTAGATATGAAACTCTGCTAACCTTTCGTTAACAAAGGCGGGGGGATAGCTACATGTAGATGGGCCGGGGGTAAACGACATACACTATTGGCTCAGTACTTGTGTTTATACAGCTGGGGATCTTGCAAAGGTCCGCTGAAGGAATAGAGTTGCTAGACTAAATTATTGATATTATCCATTGCAATTAACCTCGTTGTCCAAAAATCTAGAAATATTTCAATTTACCTGGCTCAGAGTTTACGTTACCCCCTAGCCTACTGGGGTGAGGTTGGAACGGCCAGGGTATCATAACTGCTGTGGCTGAACGTCTTGGGCGTTCCAACTTCACCCCCGTACGCTTGTACGTGTATGTACATGTATTTCCGCCCGAGTAGGGCTAAATACCGTAATACTAGTACCACTTTTGAGGAGGCCGATGTCACCGGTAACTACATGGAGGCATCAGGACCTAAATATTCGGGATTCTAGTACCTGCTGCCCGAGCGCGAGTGCTCGGGTCGGGGCCCGCGGGAATAGGCATAGACTATACTCGTTTTTCGCTGACGTTTTTGAACTGGGCCATTATTGCATACACCCAAGATCATGAGCTTGGCGTATTTTTGTATGGCATGCAATATCAGTCGCGTCCACAAACGTCAGCGAAATACGAGTAGTAGAGTACGGTCGACTCTATGTCTGAGACCGCGTTAATTGAACGAGATCGATCCGGAGAAAAAAAAAATAGCACATGGCGCTGAAACAAAATAGAGATGACTACCTAATATTGAGACAATACTAGTAGTCGGTCAATATAATGACTGAACTTAAATTTGTAGTAACTACATGTACATACTACTAAGTTACAGTACGGTATACATGCTGCGATCTAAAGGCTGCAATATTTCAGGACTAAGTAATAATCATGATAATATCGCAGTATGCACCACTCTAGATCTAGAGGGAGTAAAGTCATTTTTGGGACGATTACAACGATGAAACTGGTTGAACGACGAACGCAGACAAAGCACAGGCGCTCAGGCTGGTATCTAATCGATTGATCGACTGAAATCTGTGTTTTCGTCGTTGCCCCAGGTTCGTCGCTACCCCCAAATTGACTCTACTATCCTCTAACTCTAGCTGGCCAGTGTTGGACTCACACTAGGAGATATTTCACAACACAAACGACACATAACTCTCTCTCTGTTCTGTTACCTCTCTCTAGCTTCCCCTCACTCTACCCTCTCTCACTCCTCTTCACCCCTCTCCACCTTCTCACTCCTCTTCACCCCCCTCCACCTTCTCACTCCTCTTCACCCCTCTCCACACCTCTCTCCACCACCCCCTACTCTGACTACCAGCGACAACAGAGCCTTTGATACATACTTTACTCGGGATCGATGTTTCATGATCATTATTCGAGCCACTATGTTCCAGTTTCCACATGCAACACCTCCTGTCTTCTGTCTTGGTACCTTCCCTATCGATCACAGGATATCACTCCGTACATGTAGCTTACTAACACTCTCAAACCCCCCAACAACGCCCCCACGCGAATGGCGGAATCCTCCACCCCCCCCCCCCCACAGACCGGAGATTCCCATACAAAAGGAATGCATAGCATAAGCTCTCAAGGTCCCTTGGGTATTGGACCGCCTCAAAGCACTACCTACTCCGCTTCTAGACCGGTCGCAGCCTGGTGGACACCAGGTCCGAGAACCCGGGCTGCAGGAATTGGGGCTGAAATTGCGTATTCTAATTTTTAAATTTTCACGAATCACAAACCTACGAAAGTTTAGCATCAACCTTATTGTTCGCAATCATGTGGCCAGGAAACTTAATCATTCATCATGCCACGATATTGCGCGCCGGGGACTCACAGATGCAGGCTTGCGCATATCGATGGTCCATGCAGTACTATGATTTGTTCTCCTACAAGGTTTTCGTTCGCGGGGGGCCCAGAGCCACCGAAGAACCGTTGGTATCCGCCATCAAGAAACACAAGAAGCCCCCTCCCCCCTCTTTTTTTCTTTTCGCATACCAGAAGCCCCGTGGGTCAACGGACTGTCTCTCTATCAGCCCACAGCCCTTAGTTGTCCCTTCCTCCTCCTCCTCCTCCTCCAAACCTATGCCGCGAAGTCGATATCATTGGCTATGGATATTACTCAAATCAGTATAGACCCACCGCCCCAACCAATTTCACTCATAATATTGTGTTTCTCCTAGTCCGAGCCCCGCAGAGAGCTGGCATACATGTTCCCCGCAGATGATTGCCCCCGCCAATGCCTTATTACCGCAAAATCTCAGTTCATTCGGACGGTTGCCAAGAGCGATGTTGGCTGCAAAAGGCTCTGATCTCTTCCTTTAAGGGGTGATGTTTTTCAGCTCCTCTGCAAGATTGCCCTCTTGGCAACTGTCCGAGCGAACTGAGATTTTGCGGTATAAACTTCCCAAGTCTGGCATCCAAAATACTCAACCACGGGCGTGTATCCGTACGTACGTGAAGCCATTGGCAGCCCGATACGCACGCATGCCTAGCCACCACCGTCTCCGCGGACCACCACAATCATACCATGAGAACGTAACAACTAAAGGACCCCCCCCTCCTTCTCCCTGGGGGGCGTAGAGGGCTGGGCTGCCCGTGAATCGATGAAAAGATGATCCCGGAGAGTTCGAGTGTCACGGCATATCACTCGCATGGGCCGGACGCTTTTGGTTGGAAAGGTGGGAAGTGGGCTCTAGAAGACAAATTGACGAGGTAGTTCTACTATACTAGAGCTGTCGAGGCGGGGAGATAGAGCCTGTCGCGCGGGGAGAGGTTTGGTTGCCTTAGTTGAAATCATAGGTCATCACTCGGATGTGAGTTGAGATGCGCAAGTACTACAAGTTGTGAGAGATAGGTTTATCATTTGGCTCGCAGAGAAGCCACTGCCCACGGATAGATCTAACTAAATCCCTGCGCTGTACGGTGTATATAGAGCGTGGTATCACTGTTCGCTTATTCGGGCCAACCAATAGTGTTGGCAGCCCTCTTTGGGGCCACTAGGTGAGCCTGGGATTATATCGCAACGCAAGGTTTAATCTAGGTGCTGACTCTGGATGTCAGCTTAATAGCTAGCATAGCCGCTAAAGATATTAGGCTGTAATAATGTGATCGTTCTGTGTCTATGCATGGTATTGCGTTCTCGACGGAAAACTACATAATAGCAACAACAACAATAAAGGCTAGGGTGTGCAATACGGGTGAGGCGGATTGGAAAAGGAATAAATTGTTGAAGAGCGATAAAGGGGAGATGCTTGCCGGCGAATGATGAGGCTCAAGACAGTGACGCGCCGGACTGGCTGGCGTTGGGGAGGTGGGGGTTCAATTGTCTTACTTATTGCCTTATTATGTTCGTTCTTAATTATTGACGGGGAAAGTCACGACTGCCATAATCTACTGGTTGCATGCATATATATATATATGAAGTATAAATAAATAAATAAATACTCGTCCCCCCATGACGTTTCCAAACACGACCAATATTACATATCAGACAAAGGGGGGGACTTGGCAACTTTTTGTCTGTATGCAATAGCAGTCGTGTTCGGAAACGTGATGGAATTAGTAAATATGTACTTGCGGCGAGAATAAGTTTCCACCAGGTTTGCGCGAGAAGACGCTGTTGCAACACAGAAGTGGTGGCAGAAATTTATTCTCGCGGCAAGTAGGGCTAGGGGTGGAATTCGTGATCCGAGTGATATCCCATGATTTAAATTCATCTCTCATGTCATTACATTAAAGCAGATACATAACTATAAGAAAAAAAACCTCCTGTAACCCAACACAGGGCCACGCTACGCAGCTCAGAATTGTAGTAAATAAAATCCCGTGTCCTGATAATCTGATCATCCCGTTATCTTATGTTCTTCCCGCCAAACATCCTATTGCACCAATTTGAATAGCTCGCCGCCATCCCAGTCTTCTTCCACTAAACAAAAATGTATGTCAGCAATCTACACCCGAGAAACCGACAAAGCACCGCCAGCTCGAAGAATAACTATACCTCATAGGCGACCACACTACTACTACTAGAAAACACCTGTGACGTGGCGCTTTCATTGATCTGAATCTCCTGCCGTTTCATTCCCACCATGGGCAGCACATATACAATCACCAGCCAATACAGCGCACCAAACACCAGTACACCAGTCCCAACCGCGGGAGAAGCCAAAGATGGGATATTTTCATACGCGGAAGGCCACCAGAGTAGGACATTGATGAAAAGATTGAGAATGATATAGAAGCAGATGAGAGTGTAGAGTTTTTTTCGGCCAACTACAACGGGGTCTAGTTTTCTGGGGATAAGGAGAGTTGCAAGGCCAATTGCGATGAATATTCCAACCCACGTATTGGCGTAGGTCCAAAGGCTGCTGATGAAATTATAAGCTTCATTATTCCCACTATAATTTGGAGCTGTAAAGGTGTGACTGTTAGTGATATGTAGGCCTAATCTACGTTGAGAGGCCGAAGCATCTTTGTACTTACTGGCAACGATCGCGATAACGTTGAAAATCCAATGCAGAACCAGTGCACCAACAGGTGTGCCGTAGTAGGCATGATCCTTCTCCCAGTACCGTGAGAAGGGGAGAATCCGCCGTTTTGCGATCTCCTGCTTGACTCTTGCGCTGGTGTATGTGTTTGCAACGACGTTCCCTAAAGCCGAGAATGCTATGAGGACTGGAAGTCCTCGAGTCACGAGAGAATTACCCCCGAAAACCTGATGGAATTGTTACATATCTTCATCGAGTGGGGTAATAATATGTAAGTTTGGGTCTCCGTTACCTTTTTGAAGAACTTTGCGGCTACTGAGATCCCTATTCCCTGCAGCTCCTCAGTAGTCAATGCTGCGAACTGATTTTGATGATATGTTAGTGGCAACCCCACACCAATTTTTTCAAGGGTTGAGCCCATACATAAGCAGCATTCGCCAGAACGTAAAGCGTGGTGACCAAGAAAAAAGAAAACAGAGCTGCTCTTTTGAATGTCTTTGCCACAGTGCCCCCATTTGGCCGCCTCACTTCAGCCAGCACGTAGTTCGCATTTTCCCAGCCTTGATAGGCATACAGCACGCCTAGCATCGCGTTCGCGTAAGAATAAGGGTTCTGACTCGGGGTTTTGAACGCATCCAAAAAATTTTCGCGGCCATAAGGCGTCCCCTTCTCCAGATGACCCCGCCCTCCTCCTGCTAGACATACGAAGCCAGAGACTACAACAAAAGCCAACAGCACAACTTTGTAGGTAGCCAATGCGTTGCTCATGAAGATGCCCATATCCCGAGAGAAGAAATGTATCATGCAAACAAAGGTGATGCAGACAAGGGCTATGAATTGTTGCAGACGGTAGTCGGGGTTTTGATCCTCATCTCCATTAAACGCCATGATCATACCTTTTGCAAAGGCGATGGAGTTTGCAGCATTGTTACAGAGAAGTATAATGAGAAGGGAGAATATGACGCTGGCAAAGTAACGAGGGCGAGGATAACTTTTTTCGAGCTAAGCTATTAGTTTCAAGTTTGTCGTTTCGATAGTGGTGGAGCATACGTACATAGACAAGTGCACCACCGTTTTTAGGATATTCAATACCAAGCTCGAGATAGAGTAGAAGACTAATATGTTTTAAAGTCCTTAGTAGTAAACTAAAAGTAATAGGCACAAGGAACTGCACTCCAATGAAAAACTCACCCACTTAGCGTCATTAGCCCTCCGGCAAGCCAAAGGAACAGTGCTCCACCCTTTGAGTTTGTCTTCCTCAATATATCCGACGGCTTTGAGAAGATTCCTGTTCCTATCATCTTATTGAGGATCAAAGCCGATGTCGACATGTATCCCAGCATTCGCTTTTCAGGCCTTGGCCCGAGTATTTCGTTTTGAGGTTCATTTTCACCATTACCCTCAACATTTGGGGGATGGGGGGAATTTACTGGAATAATAGATGAATTTTCAATCTGACTATCGCTGCTCAGTTCCTGGCGGCCTGTTATTATTGGTGGTGGTGGTGGTGTGCGCACGAAGACGGCAGGGAAATTTTGAGATGCGGACGACATCTTAATATATGGGTAGCTGTGCTGTCACCCAGAAAGAGAAGGCTAGGCGGTGTGTTTATATAGGTTTAGTAGATCTAGATTGTACAGTTGCAAATATTGATAATTGACCCCAACATACTGGTGGAATTTCCGTACGGCAAGTATTAGGCCCTAGCTAGTACTATAAGGAAGTTAGAGTAGGGGGCACATGAATTCGTATTTCTTAGGGACTAGAAGCCATATCCGGCCTGGACCAGAGCGGAAGGGCTCCGCATATTTAATTTTCACGCCTTCAGAGTTTTATTGGCGTTCGCTATTACATGCTATACAAAAAGCCAATCTTGGCGGTTTTCTGTGTGAATGCAATATCAGCTGTGATTAGAAGTGTTGTGTAGTTAAGTACAAAGTACTTACCTCAAATCCTGAATAGGTAACAAGACCGTGTGACACAGAGATTTATTTGTGTTGGCCGGCCGTTGCATTTGTGGGGTATCATATACCTACGTCAATATGCCAGTGAGGAACAGTAAGCACTTTCATGTATCTTATACTACACGTGCAAAAAACATAGTTCCTATTGCCATATCCCTAAGTAACGAAGGAGCATTCAGTACTTCCATTGTAGATCAATATTAAATTTCCAGTTAGAAAAATACTATTCATTAGTCCCTTTGCGCGAAAGATCGACTCCAGAGTCTTTTTCTACCTGTGCCATTGGTTGATGGGAGGATAGGCGCCAATCAAGTTACCGGAGAAAGACTCTGGAGTCTTTTGCGCAAAGGGCCTATTATTGCTGGCTGTTGAGTGAGCAGGCAACAAGCTGCTGAAAGCCTTGTGTTTGCGTCACATAATACGCAGGTGTGTAGTACAAGTTGGAAGGCTGAACAAGCTACATGAAGTATCGATCGCTGCACTCCTCCGGAGTCAACCTCTTTATTTAAGCAATTATACACCAGTATGAAATATTGTATGAGTTTTTTCTAGGAACATAGATTAAGTAGAGCTACCTTGTCAGCTATCCAGAGAGCCAAAAATCTTTACAATTAAGCAAACATGTGTTTAATTATATACGTTATGAGATATAGCCCAAGTGGTAGTTTGATGGGAGGATTTGACTGCTCCTCTCGCTCCGAAACAAGCTTTTACCCAAGTGCCTATTCGGACCGCCCGCAGGAAGCCATGTCCGATATGGGGCGGTAAATGTGCATGTCAAAAGTAATTAATTTACCAACGGTGGTATCCCTTAATGCTGACCCAGAAAGAAGCAAAGGTTGGTGGCGTTTGCTCACAGATCTTGTTATCTTTCTTATCAAATAATTGATCTCCCATACAAATTCTGGCTCTATTATTATAGGGGCATTGCCAGCTTAAGGGTTAAGTATATACTAGATTTCAGTCCTTGTGCATGTGCCAGTATAAATACTGAATATCAGTCTTTATGCTGCGCTATACTTTATTAAAAGTTTCCCGGCGGTGGTGGGGTAACTGGTGAAGCTCCCGCCGGCGGCGGTGTTCATATATATCTACTGATCACTATATAACCCCTCTTGTATTATTCTCACCACCGGCAAAAGAATTGAATTCACTACCGTTGGTAAAATTCCTTTTGACACATCTACCGCTCAATACCACTCCAACGAGCTAAGGTAAGACATCAAGTGTCCACAAAGAATTTTTATGATACGAATACACTCTAGCAGGAATAGCTGAAGACCAAGGTTGAAACCTGTATACATGTACATGTGTGTAGGGATCCCCATTAGCGCCGAGTTTGATATTCCTATGTGCGAAATTTCAGCCTTAGTCAAAAAATCTAGTCTAATAAAGACCTTAAGTGATAGTACTTGAAGAGGTCTTTATTAGCCTAGATTTTGACTAAGGCTGAAATTTCGCACATAGGAATATCCAACCTGGCGCTAACGTATGTATCGGAGAAGTCCGGCAGCAGGGAGCTTTGAATGGGGGCACTTAGAGACGCGTGTGCATGCAAAGAAGAACAAGGCTACCCAAAGCCAAGCACTCGGGGGTTCGCTTTTTCAGGTACTTCATATGGGACATGTATGTAGGTTGTACCAGACTTGTGTCTGTGATAGAGATAAGTAGAAGCACTTAAGAGTACTTAAAAAGACTCACATTAACTCGATCCCTATCAGTATCTTTAGCTACTTGTAGCCATTCACTCCAACTCCAAACACCAGGCATACATGTAATCTAGATCGATACTTAGGAACATCTTACCTACTTTATTCGTTCTGCGCCCTTCTATGTCCTCCACAATCGAAGAGCTTGGCCTAGGCCTCACCAAGCACCTCACCCTCCTTAATAAACTCCAAGAAACGTACTTCTCTTCCGTAGTCTATGCCCCCACGTTTTACCTCCTACTCGGTAATGAGCTCTCCTCCCTTAATAACTTAATCCATGATGTCGTTTGCGAGTCGGTTGAAATGTCCACCAAGAGTGCTGCACAGAAGGCTGTTCAACTACTCTCCAACGGAATGGATTCTAGCTTAGAGGGCCTTGAAGAGGCATTACGAGGATCAAAAGCGGACAGATGTGCGACTGAAGAGGCATGGAGATTTTGGGCTAGGGAGGTGAGGGATAATGGAGGAGAAGCAGGTTTGCGAAGGACACTGGAGATGATAAAATACCATAATTGGGAAATTTCCGTAGTGATTAAGAGGGCCTTGAAAAGGTTAGTTCGTCTATCCCTGATTAGTCTTAGTGGAAAGTGGCGAGTAGTATCTAGACTAGAATACATGAAGTATTAATTATAATGAAATAAGTATAGAAACGAAATAGAGGCGCTTCTTCTGGCCGCTCCTGTAACCTGTCAGTATCTCGTCAATCTGTTTACTGGACTCCTCTTATCCACAGGCGCCAGAGAGTTTCCTAGCGATCTTGTCTCCAAATTTGCTGCGTCGGCCTCCCTTCCTGGAAGAGCCTTCCCAACGGACATACCTATAGAAAAGTTGCTTAAAATATCAATATACTGGACATTTAAGGCCGTATCAAGCGTAAAAGACAACGCCCGCACCTCACAAACTCTCTCAGGTGAAGATGCCGTTGCCCTCTCCAAGGCATATTGGATTTTTGAAATGTGTAGAGGGCTTATAAACGCGGATATCCGGGAATTTAAGGCGGTTCTGGCGGTTATCGCGAATGTATGTATGGGATTGACTAATACGTTACTCCTTGAAAGTTCTTATTTTGATCGCCGTGTGTCTGGATTATAGGAGCTTGCATTCGCCGCGAAGATACTCCTCGAGTCGCAAATTGGCTTTCCACCCTTCGAGCTACTCCCCAAACACGGCGACTTCCAAATATGGCTGAGTGAGGATGAATTCGAAACCGATGCTCATGAAGTTGAGATAAACAATTTTCATCGGCCACTAGAAACACCAACTCAAGAATTCCTATCTCCAGTTGGCATTGGGACATCAATAGGCAGTACTGCAGTGCACCCGTCTGCATATAACACCTATGAAGGATACTCGGCGAGTGATAGCTCCCCACAATCGAGTGGGAGTATTAAGCATTATGCAGAGTTAGATATCGACTGTGGAGGTAATAATAATACACATGGACAATGGAGACAAGATACATCACCTAAATCACCACCAGAGTCAAGCCTGCGGCACAGCCAGAGCCCGAGTCAAATCGGCGCGCTCAACGGAAACCCTTCATCGCCGGCGACAATACCGGGACCCATAGGGGAAACCGCGCTCCCGTCCACCAGGCGGGCCAGTGCGCCTGTTCATTTCAACCAGAATAACTCGGAGTCTAGCCCAGCACTAGGCCCAGATTCAGCATATACGTCGTCCGGATCGTGGGAGCTTCTCCCAGAATCAATGGCCGCAGATGTACGAAATTATGGGGCAAGGATGGGAGAAGACGAGATCTTGAACAGCCGTTTGCTGGCATCGAAGTCTTTCTCACTGGAAGATGCAAGATGGAAGGGATGTGGGGTGAGAGTCTTTAGGACAAGAAGTGGAGGAGAGTTAAGGGTCTTGACAGTGTGGGATGAAGGTCCTCCAGGAGAGTTAGTTGGTATGTAGACTCTTATATATATTGAGAGCTAAATGTTGAGTACTTTTGGGTGAACAGTGAAACCGGGAGAGGCAGAGTTAGTGCCAGAATACGGCTACCATATGAAAACGGACCTCCCAGTAATATTTATCCGAAATATGGCAGAATGGGGTCCCTCCATCCGATGGGGAAAACAGCCAAAATCTACAAAGATGACGCCAAGTAGAGCAAATACATATTTCAGATTCCACAAGATCGAAGGTGCGTAAAATCCTACAACTACATGTACGAAGGATCGCTGACAGGACCACCTTTCCAGATATGTTCGATTTCCAATGCGCATTCCTCAGTGAGACTGTTCTCGCCGATATTAGAACGATTAGTGCTGTCCGCTACAAATGCAGTTTCTTTGATGGTCCAACGAGCACAAATCTCTGTCGCGTTCAGATATGGAGAGAGGTAGAATGTAACAGTCTGATACGTTCCGGTACTCCATCACCAAATGGGCTCCCAGTCGCAAGTTACAGGGGTATGCCGAAATGGTGGATACTGCAGCCAAAGTCATCAAGAATTGTAATATTTTTGGGCCGCGAGCTGCTGACTATCTTTAGTATGTACCTGACATGTGCAAATTTGTTTAAGGGTTTACTAAAAGGATGGCTAGTTACGGACGATATAACGATTGATGAGAGTGGCGCCAACAGCCACACAGTGAAGATAAAACCTATGTCTTATGGACTATTTGGGGGTCGAGGGTCTGTTAAAGCACGCATAGCTGGTAACCGAGATCTTCCTGGTGGTATTAGACTTGATAGAGGAGGGGTGATGATTGAAGACGAAGATGGATTCGGTGACTTGAAGTGGCTTGAAATTGAGTTTGAGTCTTCCAGAGGTACTGAACCCTTATGATCCAAACCATATGAAGAAACTAACAGTAGGCAGACATGACAGTATTTATAGATAACTTTAACAAAGAATTGCAGGTAAGGCGGAAAGCAAGGGTGGAGATCGATGAATTGAAGAGAAAGTTTGTGAGTAGTGTGAGGAGCTCAGGACATTAACTTATATGTGCTTCTTGGGCCTAGTTTTCTTTCATCTTTAGTATTATTATAATGGGGGGGGGGGTTGTTTTTGTAGTCACGTAATTAATTCTAATCATTTAGTTCGTCCTAGCGGCAGATTGAAAACAGCCATTTTTGGGTAGATGGCGTTAAAGGCAATCATGTACGATCACTCGGCATACCTAGAAGCTCCCAATGCGTTGTGAGATCATGTGTAAAGTTTAATACAAGATAAGGGGAGAAAGAATAGGATGATGAGTTTATCTAACAACCCCACAAGAAAAGGGATATATAGGCATGAGCTAGAACGGGACCCTACATGTAGCTGTCTCTTGCATCTCTTTGCTAGCTTCTATATGCAGATCTATTAATTGGGGGGGTGGGGGGATCTTTATATAATTTATATTTAGTACTTTGCTGCTACGCAATAAAATTTACAAGGGCTTGCAATTAATAACTAATTTGGTGCTTCATTTAGCATGGAGCGGCCAGAGGGGCCTGGATCTTACAGCATGGGCGGCCTCTACATACGAGCATATCCCTAAAATACTTGCTCAAGCTCGCTAACCGCAGCTGTCAGAAACTTCATTTATTTAATCTAGACTATATATTGGCCTCTCTAGTATAATGCAATCATGTGATATCACTCGACAAGCTAGGCCTCAGGAAATCAGACCTAGCTGTAAGGAACCCACTGAGAAAGAGGGCCTAAAATCATCTTCTAGCCGCGCAATCCCTTCGATCCATGTATGGTGCGGCGCATCTTAAAGGTGACAGCAAATTCCGTTGCTAATAACTTTTTATCAAGACATGATATTCAAAATCTGTCTGACAGAAGTGTAGGTCTAGTGATGGTGAATACTTCTATCAGACAGATTTTTGATATTTTCCCTTGTTAAAAAGTTATTAGAGATTGAATTTGCCTGTTTTTGTATGTAGAAAGCGCCAAGACCTGGTGAAGTGGAACAGTATTATACCCATTTATACCCCTACACCACAGACCTGCAGCCAAGATTTAGTTCTCAGCCATAATATGGCTGGAATATAAGGCTTCAATTGGCTCAAGAGCCAATTGGAGTGGCCAAGATTGTTCCAGCTGAAATGCCGGCATGTCACCTTTAAGACGCGCCGCACCATAGCCCATAAAATGTATCGTTGTGCAGAACTTTTTTACCAAGTATGCGCTTTACCTTAATAGTATGGTGCCAGAAACTTAGAGGGTAACGTTGTTAATTATGCATACTAATACCCAATTGGCTCTAATAGTAAGAATATTGGAGACCTCCCCACGGGGGTATGGTGCAACGTCCAAAACGAGCATAGAGAACCCAAGGAAAACAATACGGCCCGTTTGGCAACTAGACAAAGCAGTGTTTCCTGCTAAACGGGCCCTTATTTTGCCCAGAGAATCCTATTCATACTCTATATTGTTTTTATCAATTTGCCTTGTACTCTCTGCGGTCAATCTTGATGTTCTTAGGCGTTGCACCATCCCCCTATAGCTAAGAACCATCCTCCGTGAAGAAGGTATAAGACATTAGGAAATCTCTCTGACAAACCTTTATGACACAATGGTAGTAATTCTAAGGACTACAACTGCCAAATTTCAGGCGCCAATGCATGAGAAGGATTTCCAATATCTCATACGTCCAGGACTTAAGGCTTTTAAAGTCGACTCCTTCTTATACTATATTAATTGTTTCCGGGAGTGTGGTTGAGCTAGTCCTCAGGAAAGGTTTGGCATTGGGATCTTCCTGGGCTTTCTTCACACAGACCAAAGCACTGCGAGACAAACAGAGTGTATCTGGGACGACTTCCTTGGTGATCAAAGCAACTCCCAAAACTAAATACAGATCACAGCAGAGCGCCTCGATATCCAATATCCAAAAATGCACCGACTAGTAAACAATGGAGAGAGACAAGAAAGCCTTAGTCTAAAAACAAGAGCAATCAAAATCTACTAGCCCACAATTAGTGTTTAGTTTAGTTGTTCTTCTTCTTTCCTGAAGATGCGGGTGCCTCCTTCTTCTGCGCAACCAGTACGACAGCGGGCCAATGCTCCTTCGATGTCAAATCTTCCGATCGACCCCATTCGAGGTTGCCAAGAACTGGCATTTCTAGTTCGTCATCCGCCTATTTGCATTGTGTTAACAAAAGGTTGATAAAAGTTTGAATTGGAATATATATGTACCTTCTTCTTGAACTGTTTATGGATTGCGGCCAGCACATCATAAACACTAACACCAAGAGCGGAGGCGGCACCTGCACGGGCGGTTACGTGCAAGCCCATGGGGAAGTAGACATCTAATAGCTTGACTTTAGGGGTAGAAATGGGGATTTGCTTGAGCTGTTTCCAGTCATCTAGGTGAGAGGGATGGGTATTTATTTTCCTTTGCAGTTTGTTAGTATATCAATTTTCGAGTAAAAGTCTCATATTGGATGAAAGAGACAATACCAATTTAATTTAGAAATTTCTTTTGCAAGTTTCAGTTCTCCCTCCGTACCAATGATTTCCTCTGTGGGTTGATTTGTTGTGTTAGCCTCGTGGCAAACTACTCATAGATAAGGCATTCATGGAGCAACATACTCAACTCAGCAGGCTTATATACATCCGTGACAGATGAGCTGCCTCGGCGGTGACCCTTTGCTTTAGGTGAAGTGGGCATTTCAGCCTCAGTTTGGGCTGTCGGGATAGCTGATTCTGTGGAAGCCATAACTATTCTTTGATAAAAACGAGATCTTGCTAGCTACGATGTTGTAGATGTTCAAATGCAATAAAGATCGATGGATGTGAGTGAGAATGAGGAATCAGAAAAAGAGGGTGGGAGGAGAAGGGGGTAAGTAAGTAAATAGAACACAGGCGAGGCGGTGAATGATACCCGTCTTCCGAACGGGCTGACCTCCATCCTCCACGCCATTGATCATGAAGCTGCTGCTCCACTGTGAATAACATGTTATGATAATACACCGCATCCGGCCTAGCGCAGGCATCATCGCTCCACCAACCACAAGTAGTTCCCAGCTTCGCTTCCCATACCACTTGGACCAGAGCGCTCACACACCACCTCCACACCCCCTGGTCGTGTGACAAATTGCGGGGTAAAGGCGCTAAAAAAAACCCAAGTTCAATTCTGGGCGCCGAAACCCGCATTTCTGGAACGAAATGTCTCTAAGTGACCGGTACGCTAGCCTGTGTAGAGTAGAGCACTCTTGTGCTTTAGAAAACTTGAACCACCCACAAAATCCATCGGTGGCTAGCATGCGAAATCTGGAGCCGCTGCTGACTACTGGGAAAAGAAACGGTTTATGTGGGGAAAGACAGGAAGGGTGTCATCTGTGTAACGTCATGGAGCCGGAATTGGTAAATTTAGCGGCAATTGAAGCGACCACCGCCCAACAACTATCGCCCACCACCTTTGAGGGAGCTCACCCCAGGAACACGTGTTTTGGTAACCACACCACCTCCTACGGCCATCATCAGTACACCCTACTCAGACTTTTAAAGCTTCAAAGGGGCAGTCCTCATACTCTAGGACGGTCATAACTACAATTAATAGATGTACATGTATGTACTCTCTACGTAGGCATATACGAAGGGATTCATTTTTACTCCTTATAAGGTGTTGATATATGCTTTACGGGTTAGATGCCGTAATTAAAAACGGTAGATGCCCTCGTGGTCCGGTGCAGCAGCAAATGGATGATATGATGATGTCGTGATCGTCAGTTAATCAGCCATAACCACCCTGCCATATGGCCCATCCGTATTCCTCACCGCGGCATGTTGCACTCTCTCACTCTTTGAAGTTGTGAACCCCATCCCAGCAAGCCATTTTGCCAAGCTGTTGCAGATTGCGACTATATTTGATGCTCATGACGCTGCAGCCATTGTCTATCACAGGAAAGCCTCCGAAATATCCTCAATCGGCGTTTTGACCGAAATCTATCTCATTAAGAATGAAGGGAGGACCGTGCCCAACTGTAATCTACCTGGACTCGCATTTGAGGGTCTAAATAACTTTGAGTTAAAGACACTTTAATGTGTTTAAGGACCCTCAGGTGCAATATAAACTTGGAATATTCAAGTGTAGTACTCGAGTAGGTAGTACATGTGCCAGAATAGAATGTCATTACGCAATTTCTATGTCTTGATCACACAACCTTCGAGAGAGTCCACACCATCTCACCGCCATCATGGTGGTGTGATTTTTCTTGAGCAGTATGATCAGGTTTTGGAGCGTTACAGACCTCCCTTTGTTGGATATATATATTTGTGCTTTGTTTCCTTTGCACCGTAGGCTTTCTATGCGGATTAATCGCTTGCGCTCATTTAATTTCCCGGTTTACTTGTGGTTTCTTTATTCGTACTTTTCCTTAATATTAACTTCGGATTCCTAAGTCGTTTCAATCCTTACTGCCTACATACTGCGAGCAGCCCTCGAATACCCTGCCGAACAACTGATCTTCCAGCACATATCGAGTTTCTGTTGACAAAATTAGTTTACTAACCTTTTGTGCCAGCTTTTGAACTGACCTTGATTTAGGCGCATATCATCGTAACATTCACTTAGAGTAATAACCCACTCGGAATTCCCCGACGTTTCACTGTTATCTCATGACCGCAACCGATCGAAATAACCAAAGACCTCGTTGAATTACCCATGATAACGGCTCAGTACATGACCACACAGATCACTCACAATCGCTCTCTACTATTCGAATTCCTTCAACTATTTTGAGACACAATTTGAACACCACCCCAGTCAAACGTACCTAATTGCACCTTCACACACCCCCCATTCGCTACTTATTTCCAAGCCCATTTAGGTCAACATAGAGCCCCTACCCCGCCAAGTCTCACCATACCTCCCCTACTATTCCAATTGTTCAAAGCCACATCCGTATGTCCCAAACGAGTCGTATTTTCTCACACGCACCCATTCCTCCAATGTTGTATAACCTTTCTCGCCACGGCCGTTCCGTATCCTCTCGCCCTCCACTCCTCAACCCACCAAGTGGCTAGTGTCCCGTCGAAACCGATAGATGCCCACGCAGTAGGAATTCTTATCTCCAGTGACCATAAATAATATGCAGCATTTTTCCACAATAATAGAGTATCTCTGTGACGCCTGATCGAAGATGTAGCAGTAACACGGTCCATATCCTCCGGTCAATTCACCAAATTCGAGTCCATCAACAAGGTTTAAAGGCGGTAGCGGTGGAGCATGATGAAAAAGGTATTTCATATACTCTTGAGAGAGTCTGACCTCCAGCAGTACATATATCTTGGACAGCATCCACGAGCAACGTGTTTAAGCTCGCTATTACCAGTAATCTTCCCTCTTTGCCCTCTCTATCTTGAGTAGCTGTAGGCTGACCCAACCTGATATAATAAGATAGTATATCACGCAATTGCGTCTTAGCAAATTCGAATTCCAGCTCACCGGCAGAGCAAAAGAACCACGCTTACGACTCCCGTGGCGGGATTGGTGAATGTATGCGGCCATGAACAACCCATAAGGACTGGAAGATGACTCGGGGAAACGTAGCCAGTGCTAGAGACGACGACGAACGTTATGGGTCCTCGAGACGTCCAAGGCGAGTGAGTATGGGAGATGGGATATTAAGGCTTGGGTGATGGTTGTGGAAACCTTGTGTTGGTAAATCATGGTAAGGCTCTCTGTGGTTAGGGGTTAATGTGTCATGAGATACTGATGCGATATGAGGTTTAGATATCGCGGGAGAGGGGTGAGGGTTGTGGGGATAAGTTGGAAGGTGTATATTGGGGCAGGGAGGCTGTACGGATTGAATCTAGTTGGTATGGCAACGAGGGAAGGAAACAAGGGTGTTATTTTCAGTATTTACTTGATCTTTCGGCGTTTTGTCTTTTATTCTTTTTTTTTTCTTTTCAATTTGCATCAGGATTTCTGTCTTTAAGTTTCACACAATCTTACCGATGGACGGGGAGGCATTAAACCCTACCTAAGTCAACTTCTTTTCGGCATTTATATTTCCGGTCAAGACAGAACAAAATCAAGCTTGATTCATCTTCACATATCTTTTCACATTAAACTACAATTAGTCCTACTCCGTCAACCTTTACCCTCGAGTGATGGCTACGTATCTCTTAAGCTGGTGAAAAATGTTGCCCATCCTAGGGAATAGCTGGGCAGTATCGTCAGCCTAATAACCCTAAGCAGTTTGTCGTGGCCCGAGATAGATGAATTCATTCAAATTGTTTTTAGGAGATGGTACTAGTGGTACACAGCCATAAACCACATGAGTAACCAGTAATTATAAAAAGATTAAAATATGAAGAATTGAGGAAAATGGGCTATGAAATATTCTCGATCGCAATGTGTATGTGATAGTGTGATAGGAACCGGTATAAAAACAAAGGAACTTATCTTTAAATGTGCGCCGTTAAAGCCGGCCATGCGAACAAAAGATAACGGCGATCCGATAAAGGCCAAATCGATAAGCTGCTACATACATGCTACAAGATGTGCATGCACGTGAGGGCCACAAAGGCTTAAGACTTAAATCATGTAATCATTAAATCCTACATTGCCCGCCAGCGACACACCTCAGACACCCGCTAAAACAACAAGAAACCACGGGAATTAATTGTAACAGCAAAAAGAGAAGAGAAAAGAAAACCCCGAGTATAAAATAAACCGTGGCATATAAACTAAAAACATAGTAAGGGCAGGCCGACTAAGCTTTCTTCCTTGCGCTATCCCCAACGATAACTTGCGGAGCACTAGAGGAACCCTCTATACTACCGCCATCAACACCGTCCAAAAGTTCGGCTGCAGCTGCAGCTGCTTCAGCTTCCAACCTCACCTCACGACCGCGTTTATAGCAATACCATAATACGAACAGCACGACTATCACGCCCAATTAGCTAGCATCCCGCAAACCTGAAATATACCAAAGATACATACCAAATAGGCCCAAACTCATCACTAGACTCGTTCCCCCCAATGCCGCCGGAAACCTTAATTTCAAGAAATTCATTACACTTTTCAACATTCCCATCAACAACCCTGGCTTCGTCACTAGCTCTTTCAATGTAAACATCCCTCCCAAAGCCTCCGCTTCTGCTGCCGCAGCAGGGGACGCAGCAGCAGCGGCGCGCAGCAATTCCGGTGCCATCTTCGCCTGCATTTTCTTCGGGAGTGTTTTTATGATCTTTTGGAGGAATGACGGAAGAGTGCTAAAGGTATCCTCAAACGTTTTAGAGGAGCTATCAAAGAGATCAATGAGATCTTGGTAGGCAGTTGGGACTCCATTGGAAATATCTTTGAGGATTAAGACAAATTTGTCGAGAAGAATTTTTGTCTCTGCGGACATGGAGAATACACGGCCCTGAGATTTAAATCAGTCAATTTCGACGAAAGTTTGTGATGGGAATACAAACATTTTCAGCAGCAAGGTTAAGGCCTTCAAGTGTGGCTGTAAGTTCATCTTCCTCTCGGACTAAATATCTTGTTAGCCTTGTTCCTAGTTGAAAAATAACTTAGTTCGCGAATTCCTCACCCCCCTCTGTTATCGGTTTCTCCACTTTTAATACCTCTTTCCCCTTTCCCTTCTCATCTGCTGAAGCCTTCCCTTTTTTTCTCCTGTCGGCCGCACTCGATACGGTCCTTCTTAGCTCCCCGAATCGATTCTTAAGACCTGCCGCCGACCATTCCCCAATCACTGTCGTTGCTTTACCATCTACCGGTGTAGGCGCGGGGGTAGGCGCGGGTGGCAGCGGGCTTACACCTGGAGTGGTAGCACCCGAGTCTCCCTCACCAGAGAATATTACCACAGGCTCATCATCTGCTTTTTCAAGTTGTTGTTGGATGAAAGCCTCGTCGCTGTTAGAAAGAACCTCTTGTGGGCCAGTGGAGACTGTTTCGGCTGGTGCACCAGTGTTTGAGGCAGCAGCAGAGGCGGCCGCGGCTTCCTTATGAGCCTTAATCTTTTTCCAGGTGAAATACTCGAGCATTTTATTAGAAAGACTTTTACTACTCAGGAAGGTTTGTTGCGTGGGATCGGTAAATGGGGGTGCCTCTTTATCTACCCAACTTGCTTGGTTTGCTTGGTGGTGTGGTTAGAATCAGCGAGACGTCATAGAGCGCCACAAAATGCTCCGCCATGGTTCAGCACTTCGCCACCTCTCCTTCATTGGTCGTCACTCGGGCTGAGGGCCATGACATTTTAGGTTGATTCATAACGCCAACAGTTCTAGGAGGTTTAGGGTGAGTCTTTCAGCTCGTTTAAAGCCTCAATATGCATGGTATAGTTTCAAATAAGCAATATTGTAATTCCCTTTCGGTGACGGTCGGCCATGCTATGCTTTTTCGGGTGCCTTCAAGCCAAGGATAACATTCTTCATAATCAAACCTTTCAAACAACCCCAATGTCTCGAGAGGAGTACGGACTGTTACTAATTGCTCCAACAAAACAAATCAGATATCATACCAAGTCCTTTTCGTATACTAAACCCACCGTCTGCACAGCTACGAGGACCTCATTGCATGTTCTACCAAGCGAGTTTCAAGCTTAAAGCTAACGTATAACAGCTAAAAGTACAAACACAAAGAGCGCAAATTTTTTAGCACACTTCCCTACGTTATGTAATAGATCTAGGCCGATCTTGTAGCTTACCGAGTGATATCCTATGATTCCAAATCATTGTCAAAAGTATGTATTTTTTTTTTATATAAGTCATTACTTATATGAAGCCTCTAAAGGCGTACTCAACCTAAGGATCTAATGGAATATCCCAACCGAGCACTAAAGCCCGCTGCATTCACTTAGCTGCACTCTAATGCATCACCAATCCGCATGCCCCATCAACTCGGGCGCCGGGCGCTCTTCACAGAGTAGAAACCTACCTAGCACATGTCAAAAGTGTGTATAGATTGCCCTAGAAAAACAATAGTATTCATAACTTGTGATTATCGTTTGGTGTGCGATATATCTGATATCTCAAGTGATAAAACATTAATAGGCTAATTCCGGTACTCGGTGTTAATTCAGAGAATTTGTTTGTAATTGTATTAGTAGTTGAAATTTTTCATCAAAAGATTTTACTCCCCTGAAGTATCCCCCACCTTGAGGCTCTGTACATATATCTGGAAAGGACGAGGATAAATTCCCTTGCAGGCAAGTTATCTTTGATAGATACGAAGGGCCTCAAGCTAGGGCCTGCTAGAAAAACTGCTAACAACACTGACAGATGAGCGTCCATCTCTGGAACGGATGGGGTTTCTGGCTGGTACTCTTCTCTGAAGCCAGCAAGTGTTTCCCCGGAGATCAAGATGCGCAAGATACATAGCAAAGTTTAAAGATATTGACTAGCTCACATGACTATGTAATTATAAAGGAATTATTCAAAAACGCTTTTTGATACTACATATCTAATCAACAAACTCAAGCCGTCATGTTGTATTGCACCTGGAAGTCCTAGTAAAGGGGGATGGCACCCTATAGCAGTATATATAGACATTCGAAAGTTTTAAAGATATCTAACAGGCGCAGGATCTGGGCCGTATCGAGGGGCTTTCTGGTGCATATGAAGCTTCCAGAAACCGAATCTGTACGTAGTTAGGCCCATTTATGTAAAGGCCTTACTATGAGGAGGGGATGGCAAAAAATTCAGGTTTTCCTATCAACGGCACCTTGTGATACAGCCCTGGGGGAAAAAAACTCGGGGGTGGAACATTTGAGATCTTTATGAAGTGCAACCAGGAATGGGCCCCCCCAGTTACTACATGTACTATAATTTTAAACGGGATTACACTCATACATAGTATTCATTCTTTTAACTAAATGTGGCAGAGGTACGGAATCGGTTATATCATATTATGATAATGTGGTATACTTATACCTTAAAAAAATACCGACAAAATTTCCTAGGGCCTAATATCCGCGTATATGCATGTGGTTATAACGATAGTTCTAAACAGTATAAGATTGTACAATTGTCCATCATCATCAAGAAGCATTTCTATTGGTCAAGATGATTTGCATATTAGTGATTACTAGAAGCATACATGCACTGACAAAAAGATACCTCCCGTAAATGGAAGGGAAGCTACATTAAGAGGGATTGTACACCGTTGTTGTACCAGAGGGCATGAGCAAATACTGATAAGTACGTCTATAATCTTTTATATATCATCTCTAGATTCCTGAACCCCTCAAGCTTTCACAAACAGACTCAACTGAATGGACAAAACAGTGCTACTAAAGGATTATATCGGGCCGGTCGTGGGCAGATCAGACGAGCCATTACGGACTGGAATGCGCACGACTACATGCGGCCAGAGGCCACATTCCACTTGTATTATAAGGCTGAAGGTTCAAAGATCAGAAGCACCTCGTGCCCCTTTACTTTAGTAAATATGCCGATTCTGATGACAGTTACGTATCCTAATATGGCTAGCTGTCTCGATTGACGAATTCCGAGAAGATAATCAGCGGGTTAGGGGTCATATCTTATCACTCGCAATATTGAGTCTTATCTTGTCACATGCCGATCATTGACTGATCGAGCTTGGAAATTTTAGGATGACAAATACTTCGTTCACCATGACCAGTGGTATATATTGTACGTATCACGAATAACTACTATATTCACTTATAGGCTTTGTGGTTTACGGCTCTGCTGCGCAATTGCCTTTATATTAGCACGTTAAAATATCTGGCAGTGTGGTTCTATGTTGGGGACGATCGGTCTGGTTTGGCAATAGTCCTATAGCTAGCTAGCGCTGGGTAATTAGATCTACCTAGACTGGACCGAATATATCCTGTTGAGCATTAGGCTACGGTAACAGAAAGCTGTCTGGGATATCGAAGCATACATGTATGTTTAGCAGCACGCCCCGCTTTACCGAAGGCGAGGCTTCTATCATAAGTAACAAAGTTCTCCAGCTAGTAGCAAAATATGGAAAGAAAGCCCGCTCATGGTTACTTCAAATTTCCACTCCCACCGGACCACACCCAAATTGAACTATCCATTCCTTCGCTCGTTTGGTTTTAGTAGTCACAACGCGTTAGCCGTCGATTCTAGCTAGAGTCTGGTTGGGGGTATGGTAAGCCACAGGTTGTGACAAGTACGTGTGTTTTTACTTTATGCAAATCATCTCGGCAGGTTTGACGTTACTGTGTAACCAGCAGCACCGTGCATAATCAGTCACACAGATAAGTAACAAAGATGGCGTTGATCGCCTTGATTGGTACCTACATGTAGGTACCCTGCAGACAGAGTACTAGGTACCTGCTCTATGGGGCAGCCGTACGTATCCCTAGCTTGCCGAGACAGCAGCCAATACCTACATAGCTTCAGAAATTGCACCTTGAATAACAAAATAGAATCATGATGTGCTTTAAGTACCTTAAGGGACTAGCTATCACTTTAAAGTCCAATCGCAATGGTAACTAGAAGCCTACGAAAATGGAATGTAAAGTCATGAGACTATAGCTACGAGTGGTATCACCTAATCGGCACTCGGATCCATTCCTTTACGTTTTGCATCATAACCCTGAGCTGTCGCTACCAGGGCTGCGCTGGGATACAGGCTATAAAAGTGGAGCAACAACTAAAGCTTGTCTGTGGCACAGACCAACGAATCCAATCCTCCCCCTCGCCGGACTAAGGCGATATAGGGTAGTACGTGTCGGTTGTGTGGATAATCAGAGCAATCCCAGAAAATTAAAACACTATGGTTAGTATGGTATAGAATTCTTTTCCTAACCGCGTGTAAAGCCAATACGACAATTGTACCTACATTGATTGGCGATTGGCGATCTAGCTCCAGGGTTCCAGGGTTTCTAGGCGTAGGAATGTGGTTTGTAGGCACTGCCTTGCATGGGGGGTTGCGCGCCCACTTGTGACTCCTATACCTCAAATAGCTCAAATAATTAAACCATAAAGGTATTGCTCCACTTTTGGCCATCGAAGATATAGAGAGGATTCCATTAGGTCACCAATTCCAATCTAGTAAATGTATGACTCACAGCCTCAAGTTCACAATGGAAGGTTTCCTAGCTGGTACATGGCCATGGTACCTTAGTTAAACAACGACCCCCCACCCCGGGGTGCATGGTACACTGTACAACCCCGGGTTCCTAATGTATATATATATATATGGATAGATAAATTTCTTAAGCAGCGACTAGGTCCGCCCACAAGCTGGGACGTGTAGGTCGTTCTGGAGAAAGTCTGGGATATTATTTGATATCGGGCGTCTTCTATTGTGACCGTGGAGTATTATCTCTGAATTGCAAATAAGTTGGATATTATACGGATTTACAATATCAACCCCAACCCTAGATCTCTCACATTTTGTTGGTTCTGTTCAAAGGTTTCGTCGAAGCTTACTTCAGCTTTCTAGTAGGTATGGTGTGGTAAGCGTGTCAGAAGTGATTTTACCACCAGTGGTGAAAATCTTACCAGAATTTATACCTTACCTTAAAATGGATAAAAGCACAGACCTTTTGGCCAAAAGGGGCTATATAATGCCAGTATATATGAACATTGTCCACCGGTGGGGAATTTCATCACCAGTGGTAGTTCATTTTACCACCGGTGGCAGCTGTTTTACCACCAGTGTGAAACTGTTGGTATTAATGATAATGCAGATAAAGACTGAAACTCAGCATTTATACTGGAACAAGGACGGAAATTCAGTACTTATACCACCGGTGGTAAACAATTCACCACCGTTGGTAAAATTACTTTTGACACATTTACCGCTCGATAGCCAAAGCTATCCATTACCTCTTGAGATTTACTACCAATTTTTTACGAAATGAATTTCACTTAAAAACAAAAGTATTTGAATGTTTCTATATTGAGTTTTCGTTTCTCGAAGGCTTATAACATGCGCCACTTCCAGACTCACGCTAGTATGTCTCGTGCCCAGCCAAGCTCCTTGGTGCCAAGCCCTGAGCGCACACCCAATCAGAAGAAGGTTGGGCATGAGACAGGTATGACTCCTAGGCATTAACAAAACTCCTCTGGTAGACTTGAGGATAACCTTTTAACAATTATTCTCAAAAACAGTTACTTGTCATAGATCAACCATAAAATGGGCGGCAGCGCATTCAATACACCTAAATATGGGTATCTTCCAACCCCACGCATACCGGATCATGTCTATCAGAGGCTTCTCCTACAGTTTAAACAAATCCTATCACGTTTCTACAGGAATGTCTCCTCTACATTACCTGCGCCCGAGAAAACTGACCACGGAGACATTGATATCCTGGTTGAGGAACCACTTTCGCAAGCTCCGGTATCTGCTGCAGAGCTGAAGGACGCCTTAAATGCAACCGCGTTCATTGAGGCGTCCCCAACGTCGAACTTCGCTATCTGGGATGATGAATTGGAAGCCTACGTTCAGCTAGACATACATGTCTGCATGCGCGGTGGCTTGGAGTGGGAGTGCTTCCATCACGCCTATGGCGACCTCTGGAATATCCTTGGCGTTATGGGCAAGCCCTTTGGAGTCTCAGTCAACGATACTGGCCTCCGTATCTCGACGCAAGGTGTCGAAGCGCGTAACCACAAGGCTGGAATGTTATTCCTTACAGCATGCCCTAAGGAGGCAATCGAGTTTTTCGGATGCGATTGGGAAAAGTATGAGAAGGGCTTTAGGACGGTGGATGAGCTCTTCAGCTTCTGCGCGGAGTCAAGGTTTCTGCACCATCCGGAGACGAACTGGAAGCTTATTGGCCGGAGGGATAAGGGGAGGCTGAAAGACAAGAGGCCATTATGTCGGAGATGGACCACGGAGTATTTGCCCTTCTGTAAGTCCGGAAATGGGGCGGGTACGGTTATCACAAGAGAATTACTACTGGAAGATGCGCTCACGAAGTTTGATAAATGGGGTGAATATAACAAACTCATTGACAAGTGGGATAAAGAGGAGTTTGATAAGGAGATGTGGAGACGGGTCGCGGCATCTTTACCGATAAAGGATACGGAATTGACACTAGTACTAAGGCCCTTAAAGGCTAGATTAGAGAGAGAAGATAAGGAGTTAAATGTTCAAGGTTTAAATAGAGACACAAAGCTACAGAGGGAAACCAGATGGATTGCTATTGCGTTGGGTGAGTGGGAGGTTTTGTTGAAAGATGGGGTAGCTAAAAGTATAAAATGTCGAGAAGAAGGGGTCAAAAGACGCGAAGGGGAAAAATAGCTGTCCCTGCTACTTGTATAAGCATATATATACTGTCTGCTAATTATGACTCGTTGACTAAGACTGTCAGGACTGTCAATGATATCCTGGCATGAATCTCGAGTGCCAAGAACTATTCCAAGCCAAGTCCAGCGCCTTCACTGATTATCACTCGGTAGGCCGTTAGGCGTGAGACGAACCTTTACCTATTTATTTATTTATTTATTACTTCATACGAACCTTTACCTAGAATTGAGTGTTTTTGGCAAACATGTCAAGGTGCATACTGTATGCAGAGCATATGCCCTTTTAATTAATATAAAGAGCCCATGGTGTCCTATTCCACAACCAGCAGGTAGTATAGCATCCTTGTAGACTTGACCACAACCCTGTCGCCATCATGACTATCCTCCACCCTTCCACCTCGCCCACGCAGTATTGCCCAAAATTCAAGAGGCACAATCGAGATTTATCCATAAAAAGAACAGACGAACAGGGCGATATAGTGAAGCAAACGTGTTCGTGCCTTGTAAGTCCTCTTACTAACGGTCTAATCAAGATGTCAGCATCCATCCAGTCACTGGTCACATGAAAAACCTAGAACAGTACCGGAAGGTGACTAGATCTTGCACCATACCCCCTCCCACAAACTACACGTACTACATGTGGTTATTGTAACACTTGATTTCAGGCGAGAAATAGCGCATCTCGGATAAATTTTTCTTTTATTATTTTTTCGCACTTTCCCTTACTTTTTTTTCCCCCTCGCCTTGCTATTTCTTGAATATAGCACTGTTCATAGATCGGAGATGGTGCTGTAATTGACTCCTTTGACTATGGGCGCTTGTGGGGATGTTGCACTTAGTCGCCCGCCGCGCCGCCCGAGGGGCCTAGAGTACACCTACTTTGCCATTAAAGTGTAGTATATTGGCTTTACCATGTAGGTACCTGCGATTTCGTAAACACATGACAAATGCCACTCCACACAGCCTCAATATAATGGAATGGATGATAAAGAAGTTAGGAAGCCTAATTAATGCACGTAGGCCTGTAATTAAGCAATTGTGCTTCTACTCATGGAAACAGATTCATGAACCGTACATATCCTTTTCGCCCCTGCCATACCCTAGAATTATTATACAGGAAAACATAATCGATCGCCCCAAAAGAAGCCTAAATAGTAAAGAAATACATTCAAATTGAAAATTGAAAAAGAGATCAAAGGATTCATGTCAATCATCGTGTAGATTGGCCCCCGGATCATCCAGCAGCCGTTGCAACACGCGCGGGTCCATATCTCGTTCCAGTCGTACCTCTTCACTCCTAACCCTCGAAGTAGCCTCAGCACTCATATCCATATCCCGCGAATCCCTTATCACAAAGTAAGGTTAGCGATCAATAGCATCCCCCTGGGCAACACCCGGTGAACGTATGTAGTTGTGAGATATGGACATCATTGTAAGAAAAATGGGGGAAAAACCATGGCTTCCTTACTCCGGTCGAGGCTCCTCCCGAGAATTTGTGGGTCCTAATTCGGGCACACTCGGTACTACCGGCTCGGCGATCGTCACTCTTTTTGCCGCTGCCGCCGCTGGGGTCAGGGGAGAAGAATGAAGCTCTTGTGGTTTGCTACTATCTGTTGCGCGTTTTAGTTTATCATGCTAACTAGGTATAGTGAGAAAACTGATTTTTTGTTTGATATACTCACCAGGCATCTCGAAAACCTGTCTCCCTTGAGCCTCTACTACCACTGTATCCATCGGATTCTGCGAGATTTCTGTCATAGGACTAATCGTGCCCGAATGTAAATCATATGGGTTCGTCATTTCGGTACTCGGCGTCTGGTCGACCTCTGGAAAATCGCGTTTCTCATCCCCATAAACGCCCAACAACCAACTCCACGTCTGCCTATTCTTCCTGACTGTGCTCGCCGCCGAATCCGTCATTGCGCTTCTCTTCTTCTGCTTCTTTCGCCGTAACCAGAACAAAACTCCGCAGAGAATTGTAATTAATCCCAGGAGTCCAAGAATGGCACCGAGGAGCGGCGGCACGTAAGAGGGGAGACTACTGCCTCCATCACTAGATATTGGGGTAGTGGTAAAGATACCACTGGTACTGGTGCTGTCGGGCGCAGGTGAGTAGGGCCAGTATGTTGGAATTGTTTTAGTATACGGAACATTGAACAGGGCTTTGATATCGTCGTTGTCCCAGGTTGCGGCTTCAAGCGTCCCACCCCCATCCTCACTAAGGATCATCAGTAAGTTGCAATACCCTTAGTCTGATAAGAAAACCCAAACTTACTTCCCACCAATCACTCTTGAAACCGCCGTTGGAACTTTATAACTATCATAAACCGTTGGATCATACTTGTCTTCCCACTGTAAGGTATTCAGATTGAATAGCCTAATCAAACCTCCCCTTAAGCAATCTGCAGAATTGGCCTGTGGTCGTCCACCAATAACCATCATCTGATTATCAGCTACCTTGTGGCATTTGTGGCCTTTTCGGCGGTGTATCTGGTCGGTACCATTGTAGACCAGGGTCCATGTGAAAGAAGGTAGTGATAGTACGTAAACGTCGGCAGAGAGAGGCTTCATGTTGGGGGGATAATCGGAAAGATCTTCGTGTCCGCCATAGGCGTAAATCTAGGATAATTAGGAGTAATCCTTTAAGAGGGGGGGGGGGGGGAATGAGAATTGATATTTCTTACCTGGTGAGTGGTTTTATCTTTTGATGTAGCTACAACAGTACAAAACTGTGCTTTTGGTGCGAGGGTTTCACCAAATGTCTGTTGTGTGTACCTGGAAAGATATTACAAGAATAAGTAACATGTCTTAATCCGCACATACACATTGTAGTTCAATGGCTAGTACAAACCGACACGGGAAAGGGGGAGCCATACCATTTGTCATTGGCTATATCGTACAAATGAACTTGATTTATGAACTCATTTCCCATTGTCTGCGCCTCCACTGAGATATTGGACTGATATGGGTAAAGCGCCCGATTGATTGAGCCGCCGATAGCAACCAGCGTCCCCTCCGCTCCGACCGGTATCCATACTAACTCGGAGTTTATTCGTGAGTGGATGCTCGAGGGAAGAGTTGTGTTATACCACACTTCACTACCCATCGTGCTCATATCAACTGATATGAGCTGGGTGCTATTCCCATATGGTAGATCAGGGCTAGAGCTAGATAATGACACCGGGTCGTAGAATTGACCCCAATCCTTTCCCTATATTTCAAAGACCGTTTTAGAAAGCGAGTACTGTTCGAAAGATATAGCTTTAAGGGCCTTTGAACTTACAGTAGCCCCACTAAAAACGTAAGCCTTATTCTCACTCGGCACATTCACGCTTCCCGCGCTCGCAATGTATCGCGTTATGTTTTCCAGAGCTAACAGCTGGAATTGCCCAGGATCATTCAATGGCGTCGCCCCGTTCTGCACCATATTGCGAGCTAAGCTCCACTTTTGGTCGATACTAGGAGTGGCATCTCTTTGTCGAAGATAACCACCATATATTATAAACTCATAGTCATTGGCGAGCATAAATCCGTCGTGAAAATCAGTACCCATATTTCCTGGAGCCTTGGTAATGTTTTGGATAATATCAAATTGGTAGTCATCCATGGAAAAGGCATATGTGAGGTTTATATAGTATAAACGGCGAAATCCAGCTATGGGGGGGGGGGGGAACTTAAGTCAGTCTATTTTAGAGTAAGAGATATGAAGAAGGACAGACCTAAGTTTGGCAGACTGGTTTCGCCATCTGTTGTTGTCGTTACAGACATATAGCCTCCATCAATGTAAATAGTGTCTCTAAAGATCGCACCTAGTAGAGGAATGATCAAACAATTAATATTTTATATTACCATAGTCTATAATCCACCGCATATTATTTCAACTTATAAAAGTAAGAATAGAACTTACTCTGCGGCCTATCCCAGAAGCAAATATTCTGCGTCGTGTTCGATTCTTCTCGCACGGCTAAGGTTTTAGTGCCAATATTGGGATAGCCATTCGACAACCCCAGGAAGAGAAACGACAGATGAAGTATTGCTTGCGGCGTCCACGGAGGTAAGAGGAGCCACATCTTGAATCAGAAGCACTCTCGAGAGTCTTTGCTCTTGAGTGACAGGCAGTGTGTGGCCGTTAGGTGTCTTTTAGGAACAGAGAGGACTAAGAAGTCGTTTCCGGGAGGAGGCGATAGGGTGGTGGACTAGGAGGAAAGACACTAACGGCATGAGCCAGCGAGAAATAAGGTGGCCCAGGCTTTCAGTAGCGAAACTATTCCTTTCTCTTGTAAAATACCATAAGAGAGGTAGGTTATGCGCTCTGGATAGCTGTCTTACTACTATATGCACTGTTGGGTATTAGCATGCTGGTGTGGGTGAGATGCCCTACTCTATGATCTAGGTCCCCACTAAGTTGATTCTCGGACCTGTGTGAGTGCGTTCCAGTGTGGGTGGGCTTTGCAGCAGCTCGCTGTATTACTGGTGCGGGGGTAGCGGCTGAAAGCAATCTATAAAGTAGAGTCCAAATAAATAAGCCTCGCTCTTAGCTTTCATCAGCGCATCGGATGTTCTTTGGCTAAAATAGCTTAGCATTTTATTTTACACTTAGTTGAGGTGTTAAACCTTTCCTAGTGATTTTTGATGGAGAACAAAATATGACCGTGAGAGGTATACTTTGCTACTGATAGAGCCGGAGGTAAGGTATACTGCTGCCTCGAAGACGACTAATTTTCAACTTCTAGTTCCATTCGGGAAACCGCAGCCCCCGTGAACTTTAGATACATGTATGCAGGATTCGATCACGATCTAATAATTCATTTTTGGCGGGGTCCCTGGTTTGTGTAGCATCAAGTGTATGTATCTCTGATATATACCGGCTTCACCCCCCCCCCCTGCAACGTGATATCCCCGTCTGTGTGTAAGCGACTAAGCTATGGACTTGCTCACAAGTGGGGTGGGGTCTATCATGCAGGTAGGATTTATATTTGGACTTTATGAGTGGTCTAGGGAAGACATCTAGGCGAGTGAGGAAAACATACTCCCCAAGTTGATGTTTCGGGGTGGCGCCGCCGTGGCGCTATCAAGCGATTTTGATTGGAAGAGTTTCGGAGGACTTGTGTTGTGCATAACTATTTGGTTGACCAGTATTTGTTTTTTCTATATGGCTATGTAACTACAAACTACACACAGTTGACTAATTGTCCATATGTAGCGATGAGCGAGATCAAGACTCCGTGAGGCTCTTCTGGACGTAAGGTTGGCGGCCATTTACTATGCCATGTACGTGTGTAGGTAGGTGCGTGTAGAACGGGGTGTGCGTGGGCACTAGTGCAGGTCAAAATGCAGACCCATACTTTATCTAGACGTTTCTCCAAATATGATAGGTTTGAAGGGACCTTTTCCCGTACCTACCTACCATAGTCATAGCTTGGTTCCGATGATCAGTTACTCCGTCTTGTCTATCTACGAAATCTCCCCACCTATACAAACATCCGTCGTAACCCAAGGAGCATTATTCAATGTCACGATCGATTGTACAGGCTGGTTGGGTTGATAGGTTTGTAGCTAGTGGAAAGAGTAACAATTGCATACGGGGAAGGGTTTATCGAGGCTCTAGGGTAGGGAGGGGTTTGTGGTAGACTTTACTGATTGTAAAAAAGGCCCCACAATTGCGTAGAGTACATTCACCGGGGTCGCAATCCTTGATAGGAAGGCTTAGCGGTTGGTTTCTGCTCCGCGAGACCGCCGAGTTAGGTATCGTTTTCGATACCGCCGATTTGGATAATACTCTACTAGGAGTGGAGTATGGTAGAGCATATAGGCAGGTGGGGCAAGGGAAAATAAAGTACCTACGTAGTCAGAAGTGGGTGCTTGCTGCGGTCACAGCCAGCAGGGATTTCCCGGGATGTAATCTGATCTTTTTTCTCTTGGTGAACCTACCGATTTCCGCACCCCCAGCTACATATCTTTGTAAGTGGTACCTACATACATATACATGTACCTCTTTTATGTGTGCCATTTTGGGAATATACTCGATCGTACTATTATGTGCCTTATGCACAGGCTCCCAAGAAGTTAGAACAGGGCAGATATCGTATTCTGCGGTGGTACGGTACCTAGCACAGTCACACATGTGAAGTAATAAAGTAATAAGGCCGAGTCCGCCCTGGAGACAAAACTTTCTATCAGGCTGCTCGAGTACTAGTACAAGGTCATTTCACTATTCCCCTCGTTTTTCTTCTCCCTCTCAAGTGTTGCAAGGACCTCATTCGCTCCGTCCCTGCCTACTAAGAACTACGGAAGACAACATTCGTTCAATTAGGGCTAAAGGGTTAAAATACACTCGTTCGTCCTTAGGTGTCTTCTCCTTGGGCCATAGAGATGGTTTGGGGAAGGATTGGATCTAGGTTGGTGGCAGCAGCGGCCCTCGCCTTACTCTATGGTGGGCAACATCAAGTTGCTGCTACAGCTTACTGCAACAATACTGTCACTGAGGTTATCACATCAAAATGGACATACATGCAGTTGTCCACGGTCTATCAAGCTGGGAAAGAACGTACTTACACTACTACTGAGACCTGCTATGTTACAATAACTGAGCGTCCTCGCCCGGTAACTGTCACGCAGACACTAGTTATCAATTCAACGCATACAGAGACCTTGCCAATCACTATTGTTGAAACGGCCACCACAACTGATTTGAAAACGACTACGGATCTAGAGACAACGGTCAAGACAGATACTAGTACTGAGACTACGGTAACAACGGATTGGCAGACACAAACATACACTTCGTATATTACAGAAACAACTTCATTACCTGGTACTACCGTAACTGCAAATGGGACAACAGTCACAATGCCTCCTGTAACGGTTGTCAACACCTTTACAACAATATTTACCACAACTGAAAAGCTCACCGACACCGAAACCGCAACTGCGACTACAACGGCTACCGCCACTTCAGTAACCACAACCACTTCCGTCTCAACTACGACCTCTGTCTCCACAGCCACAAGAGATGTGACCCGAACCTCCACTATTACAGATTGGAAAACAACTGTAACACCAATATTCATCACAAAGACCACAATCAAATATGTTCCTACAACTCTGCTTTTGACAACCACAAAGTCAAAGACAGTAGTTTCAAGTGAGTATATTACGACAAGCGTCTTAGTAACAGTATTAACAACTATCACATCCCAAACGACACTCACCACCAAGGAGACTTACCTCAGTACTATTACGGAGAAGACGACTGAGAGGATCACTGAGAAGTTCACCGACACAACTACCGCAACAGAGACTAGCACCACGACTGCAACAAGTGTCATAACCTCAGTTACCACATCCGAAACAACATATTATTCTCCTACGACCGTTTATCAGACCACAGTAGAAACGTTACCTGGAACAACTGTTACTACAAGTTACCCTGTGACAACGAGCATTCTAGTGACTGATACGGAGACGTTCACGACTATTCGGACAGCTTACCAAGATGTTTACGTCACGATTGATAGACCCGTTACTACGACTGAGAGGTATACTAGCACAACGACTGCTACAAGTCTAGTGACTTCAGTTTTTACTAGTGAAGTGACTTATCTCGTCCCGACAACTATATATTCTACATTCACGACGTCAACACAACTTCCAGGGACAACCGTCGTTCTCACCACCAGCTACCCAGTAACTACAAGTGTTTTTGTGACTGATTTTGAGACCTATACCACGGTCCAGACGGTCTTCCAAGATGTTCTTATTACAATTGACCGGCCTATCACTACAACCGAAAGGATCACAACAACCACACCTGTCACAGTGACGGAGACTGAGAGAATCACAACTACTACTCCGTTGACGGTCACTGAAAGTTACACTAGCTTCGCAACTGTGACAACTGTGGCGACCTCAATTGTCACTTCCGAGACAACATACTGGTCTTCTACAACCCTTTTCTCAACAGCGACGACCACACTCCCAGGGACAACTATCACATCTAGCTATCCCGTCACTACTAGTGTTCTTGTCACAAGAACCGACACAACCACAAGGACCGACACGCTTACTCGAACCGACACGCTCACAGCAACAGAGACCTTGACCCGAGATGTTCTGGTGACAATTGATCGTCCTGTCACTACAACCGAAAGGATCACAACAACCACACCTCTCACATTGACGGAGACTGAGAGAATCACAACTACTACTCCGTTGACGGTCACTGAAAGCTACACTAGCTTCGCAACTGTGACAACTGTGGCGACCTCAGTTGTCACTTCCGAGACAACATACTGGTCTTCTACAACCCTTTTCTCAACAGCAACGACCACACTCCCAGGGACAACTATCACATCTAGCTATCCCGTCACTACTAGTGTTCTTGTCACAAGAACCGACACAACCACAAGAACCGACACGCTAACTCGGACCGACACGCTCACAGCAACTGAGACACTGACCCGAGATGTTCTGGTGACAATCGATCGTCCTGTCACTGTGGATCGCCCAGTGACCATTACAAACCTTGTAGAGGTGGAGATTACTATTACTAGGCCGGTCACTATTGAAGTGCCAACAACGACAACAAATGTGGTTACTAGCGTTATCACAACGGTTGAGACTATGCCAGGAACAACCGTTACTAGGAGTTTCACAACTACTGACACTCTAGTGGTGACAACGACGAGTGTTCAGAGTTATACCACAACTTATTTGAGCACACTTACAACCACCTCCTTACTGACAACAACTGCTACTGCCACCACTACTGCCACTGGTACAACTACGGCTACCGATACAACTACGGCTACTGATACAACTACGGCTACTGATACAACTACGGCTACTGATACAACTACGGCTACTGATACAACTACGGCTACAGCCACTACCACAGCCACTGATACAACTACGGCTACCGATACCACTACAGCTATAGCCACTACCACAGCCACTGATACAACGACAGCCGTGACTACGGCTACCACCTCGCTATTCTTTACTACTACTCTACCAGGAACTACAATAATCCAGACTCTTCCAGCAGAGACGGTGATAAGTACACTTCCAGGTGTCGTGACTACAATCACGGGCCTGGGTACCACGGTGACAAGCACCCTACCAGGAGTAGTGACAACCACAACACTTCCACCTATTGTGACAACATTTACGTCTCCACCAATAACGACTACGATCCAACTTCCCGGCCTTACACGCACGGTAACAGAATCCTGTACCCGCCGTGCAGCACCAACTGGTTCTACCATAGTTGTGCCGAACGACTATACCTTTGGATGTGCACCGGGCTACATCTGTTCGCCAGTTGACCGCTGTGAAAGTGAGCCGGCCCCAGAGCTTGGGTATGTCTGTCAGCCGTCGGAGTGTGTGGAGGCACCACCGATTTGTCCGGTAGCTGATTGGGGTGAACCAATTTATTCCAATGAGATTGGAGTGTGGCCACTTCAACTGCCATACTATCCTCTTGACCCGACTCTCTTCGGTCTGACAGATGCGATTTTCGTGATTGAGGATACGGGATATATGAAGAGGTCTGTTGGAAGTCTGATGAGTGTGGAATTTGATTTGGAGAAGAGACAAACGGATTCGGATACGACGCAATACGCTCCTTGCTACGATGACTGCGGTATGTAACCCCATGATTTTGAAGTAAACAGACTAATTAGTTTCTCCAGGTAATGCATACCAAGATGCTCAGTCGGCTGGCAAAACAGCAAAGCTTTGCGATCCCACTGGCGCCTTTATGCAATCGCTCGCAAAATGCTCAGAGTGTTTTACCTTCCACGCCACAAACAAGGAGACTGCGCAGAGTGCATATGCGGTGTCAATGGCCGATCTTGAGCAGTACACTAATTTCTGTAACGAGAACTATCCTGTGTCTAGTAGCACTAGTACCACTACTTCGGCAATATCTTCGAGTACCGCGGGGGCAGTTTTCACCCCTCTCCCGCAGGTGACTGGTAGTGAGTCTAGTTCAACTGTAGGTTTCTCCGTAGCACAAGAGCCCCCGCGTATTTGATACTAATTTCTTGGGATGTAGACAACGAGCAGCAGTAGTACCGCTTCTTCAACTAGGAGTTCTAGTACGATATCCTCTTCCTCTTCCTCGAGAACCACGAGTAGCAGCTCTTCTACCAGTGCTCCTACTTCTACCAGTAGTCCTACTTCTACCAGTACTCCTACTTCTACCATTTCTCCGTCCTCCTCATCAAGAACCACGAGTAGTAGCTCTACTGTTTCTGTTTCTTCGCCTGGTACAAGCGCTCTTGCATCTTTGTCCGCCACTTCTTCTACTACGAGTAGTAGCAGTAGTAGCAGTACAAGACTGTCATTCTCTACAGTAGCGTTGGCCTCTAGTTCATCTCAGGTCACCTCTACTATAGAGGCTGTTACATCCAGTCTGTTTTCCCTCATCTGAAGACATTGGAAAATTTTGTCCCCATGCTCTTTAGGTGGAGATAATATTTTTCAGTTTGAGCAATAAGCTGACTTGATGTGATTCAGGTCCTTCCTCATCCTCATCTTCGTCTACTTCTGCGGTACCAGCGGTTGTATTAAGTCCATCGACTACAGCTAGCTCATCTGCCACTACCACTACCAATTCAAATGATTCCGTAATCTCTAGTTTCGTAAGTCACATATTTACAGTACTAATGGAAAGTTGCTAACAATCTTAGACTACACCAACCGCAAATGCAACTTTAACTGGTCCTGTGCTTGCCTCTACCAATAACTCTAGTGGAACATTGCTTAATATGGGCGGTTTGGCGTTTTTGTTGTTTGTGACTTTGGCTTTCCTTAATATGTGATGTGAAGTTTTTGGTTCTCTCTTTTTTTGCCCTCCTTTTTTCTTGGTTATGTTTATGGATACCTTAATGACTTATTACTGAATTGTCACGCTCACGCTCCTTTACGAAAGTTTTATGATGGTTGGATTTTGGTTGGATTTTGGATGGAAATTGAGGGAAAGGGGTCGGGAAATATGAGACATGGTTTTTTTTATTATGTTGAGTTAAGTAACTACATGTAGTTCGGCGGAGGGGATGCAACTAATGTTAAACCAATTTTTTTTCCCCACGTGACTTTTAGGTTTTATCTCCCTACTCTATTGTATACAGTGAGGCTAATCATGTGAGTGGAGAAATATCACCACTTTATGAACCATTTTTCGTCGGTACATAATGTTTGCGCCACCATGGGGTTTATACACTATCCGCACTAAAATTGATATAATAACCAGCCCTTTCTTGCCAGATGCATAAGAATCGCGTCCTACCGCCATAGTAGCTAGGTACTACATATATATATACACGTACTAGTACCTTAAGACCTTATGTGATAGTGATACATGTTGGTCCTGAGCTTTCCCTCTCGATAGCAGATCGATGGTATATACGTATGGCAATCTCTTTCTTTTCCTTCTCACTCTATGCCGCAGACAGGCTATTAATATTACTCCGCTTTTTGACCTGTATCCTGGCCATAGGACGGAGATTCAGAAAACCAGCCATATTTTGGAGGTTCACCGCTCTTTTGAATTCGTAATTAACAACGACCTTTAAGATTATTTATCTGGGTTGAGTATGTAGCGTGGGGGTTGCCGATATGTTGGCTGGACATCAACAAGCGTACTGTACATAATTTCTCCTGATGCGCCTAGTGTAAGACATCCAGAGAACCTGAGCATTTTGGCCTCGGTAAAATACCTAGATTACTTGCAAATTTGGTGCTGGCGCAGATGCAACCCTGGATGTACCGCGCCACCAGCCCCTACCTCTACCCAGGGTGGGGGAGATCAGTGTCCTGGTCTTCACTCTCCATGTCTTGGGCCGAGGGGGTGGGGTTGGTTGGTATCCCACGCTTTGCAGTAACGTCAAATCTACCGGGACCAGGGGGTATGTTCAATCGGTTTAGGTTACTGATTATCCGGCACGAGCCTATGAGCATTAGTACGTGATGGTGTAACTAAAGGACATGACTTGTCGACGTGAAGGGCGGTCACCGAATGAGCAGAGAAGTGCCCTAATGAGTTTCCCTAGATTTAGCGCCGAAAATATTATTTAAACGATTGGGAAAGATCGGACAATAGTATAGCCTAATTCATGTATGAGATAGCCGACGCCGTGATCCTATTACTGTGATAAACTGAATAATATATATTTATCAAAAAAAAAATGGTATTTTCAAAATATACTATGGCGATTACTTCACTGTCTACACCTCGAACTGGCTCAAAGTTCCGAGTGATATATTATGTTCAAAGCCACAACGAGTTACATGAATAATGTCCTTGACACATTTACCACTCCATACAAGTAGTCAGAGGTATATAAATGTATAAATGCATGTAACTATTCGGTCTCCGGAACTACATGTATAAGGGGAATCAATTCATTATGCGATAGTCAGTGACTGAATTCGTATAACACGGGGCTCGTTAGCAAATACATGTATGAAAAGGGTTCAAAATGGTCTGCTTTGGTAAGTAGATTATTTCTTAAGTGGAGTGCTTTTCTGGTGCACTTGACGTAAAATAACACAATCAACATGAAACGGTCCGAAGAGTAGTACAACTCCTTGACATATAGTACAGCGGTGGGTAATAAGTCATCGGACCAGAATGCGCGTTTGCAGGCAAAATTTTGGTTGGGTCATCCGATGACTTATTACCTGCCGCTGTACAAACAACGTTAGTCTCGGTTTCTTCAATCTCTCACTTGAACTGAAGCTTACATGTAGTATCATCTGTAACACCTTGGTCGATTTAGCTCTAAATTTATATACATTTTGATGAAAATCTCCCCTGAATTCCTCGTTACAAATGCTATAATCAACATGCGGGCATAATATTTGAGTTTTCCGCGATAAATTTAATGATTTAACCCCACTATCTAAGGAGCATGCAGTAAATATGATGAGATCCAATCTAATGCTGAGTTAGCACTTTTGCAGTTGCACGGCTTATAGCTGGGCTTCTGACCCTTTCTTGTTCGCTCTGATAGACTCATAAGATCGACGTTAGCCTCCCAAAAAACATGGTTCGATTCATCTCTATCTAGTCTTACATAGCTCGTCATTGGGGAAGGCATATTTACTGTCGATAATATAAGTATATGTATATACGCAAGCTATTTGGTTCAAATGAGGCGGTTTATAGTTACCCATCTTGATATGCATGGTGATACTGACATCATATGCCTAGTTGAATTAGGGGACGAAACGTTGTGAGGACGTTGGCACGTATGTTTATTTAAGGTTTTTGACACGCGAATGAGAAACAGAATATGGGATGTACTGGAGTATATATGGGACATGTTCGAACTTAGCCTTGTACCCAGCCCGGCCCTATATGGCTATGGTACTGTACGGACAGCTTGCTATTACCGTAGGGTTTGAACTACATGTATACCCGGGTATACCCGGGCATACAAGTAAGATAACCCCCATAGTGCTTTCATACTCTCATGTTCAGTTTTATTTGCCTGCCCCGAGTAGTACTACTTGCATGTATTGGTGCACGTACGCGTACTCACGTATGCGCCTCTGGGTGCTTCCCGACAACCAGGGGGCGGCAAAAGGTAACTCAGCTAACCTTTACGTACGATCCTATCCGCGGGTGGGTGCACATTATTCTACCTACATTGCGTTCCTTCGCACATGTAAGTAAGTAAATAAATACATGCTAAATCTATCTAGAGAGAGATACCAGACGACGAAAACTGAGGTTGGGCGGATAAGTTACTTTGGGATATTCACCGATAGATTCCTACAAGACCCTTCCAGAATATGGCTTCAACTACAAGTAACACCAGCTGTTTATTGTGCTCATCCACCAATGGTATTACAAAACTCTCAAGAGGTCCCCCGTATCACATTAATTCAGATGATATATTCGATGAAGTAAATTAAAGTACATGTATGTATGTGTGCGTAGTCAATAATTGTATACATGCATATATGATCGAGCTAGTTTTTCTCAATCAAGACGAGCGCGTGTCGTGCCGCCCTTCTGTCCATACTACCCGACCATCATAAAATTCAGAGCCCGGATAGCAGAATTCAAAGATGTCAAAGATACATACGTACTACTCTTAGGTAAGATATTTTATGGACGCACTTATTGTAATGGCACTACATGGGACCGAATTTAATACACAATAGATCCAATATGTTGATCACAAAATATCACTCATCCTTCTAGACCGAAAAGGACCACTTAACGAGCGGTAGTGACATTACAGTTTCGGCACCGCACCACTTTACAACTTTTCGCCCAAGGCAGTCTTACAGCATTAACACAGTCACTACCAAAAGTTAGGTAAAAGGCTGGAGGTAGACGCTCTCACGGGGGGGTATGGCGACCACGGGGGTGGGGGATTTCTGGTTTATTCCCATCTAAAGGACAGCTAAATTCACAAAAACAAGTAAATTTGAGATATTACATGAAGCCCAAACAATCCATCATCTTGAATTATACCAATCTGAAAATCGGTTTTGGTACTTTTCCCATACCCCCGTGGTCGCCATACCCTCCCAGTCTCGTGCCCAGCCTTCTTGTTATTGGCTAATGCCAATACTCGAGCCTCAATGATCATCCCGCTGACGTAATGCGTCAAACAATGAGCTACATTTGTAGTGAAGATCTTCAGCTTCCCCTCAACCCCACTTCCTCCTTTACACCCCCAGACCCTACTACCGATACATTAGGAAATGGCAAAGACAAAGAAGAAGAAGGCCGCCGTAAACACAGCACGGGGTTTCGCTACAACCTCAACCCCATCGAAGATTAAACCTGTCCAGGAAGATCCTGTTCCTAGCAAAGCACCCGAGGGTGTTGAAGTTCCCGGTGTTCCCAAGCCAGGAAGTGGGGATGCAAATGCGGGCGAGGAAGAGTATACAGTCCCAACTGAAGAAGAGCAAGCCGATTTTGAATTGCAGTGTTTTGTAGAAAAAAACGGCCTCAAGGTTTATAGAGAGTCGCAATGGATTGTAAAAAAGACAGAAGCAGAAAAACGCACAATCAGGAACATATGTTTCCCTCTAAAACTTGAAAAAATCCTTAGGTTCAACCTTACGAGATATGCCTCTAGGCAGAAGGTAGAGGAGCTCGAGAACCAGGACGTTGGGCTAGGAGAGCAGATCTTAAGGCTTGCCAGGGAGGAACAATCACAGCTCTATCCGGAAGAGCCAAAGGCTTCCGCCGGGCGGGGGGAACCTGCACTGATGAATGCATGGATATTACACAAGACATTGACTGCCATGGGATTTCGCCCCGGAAGAGTAGAGGAAGGTTTACAGACCTTGGCAAGAAGGAATAATAGTCCACTTGATAAGGATAAAGGACTCGACTCAGCAATGGAAGATACCTTAGACTGGTTAGCATTATATTGCGACGAAGACGAGCTTCCGGGATTCTTGGATACTACTCCCGGGTCCGGCAATGTTTCTAAGCGAGGATCATCCGGTAAGTTTGCTGCCTCTCAAGGTCTTAATGTAAATCCTCTGATATCCTCTAGATGTAACGCCAGCAGAAACGCAACCTTCCTCAGGAATTTCTACACCTCGCCAACAAATATCTGATACCCGTCATTTGACAGTTAGAGCCGCCGAAACAAAATTGGAAAGCAATGATATTCCCATTGTAGCCGAAGGGGCTGGGGGAAATAATGAGAGCGAGGAAGAGGAGGAAGAGGAGGAAGTGCTCAACCCTGAGCAGCTTATACCAGAATATGTTAAGCTACAAACCCAAATCTACGAGCTTGATCCAGCTTCAACTGCCGTCTCAGGCAGCAAAAAGGGAGCGAAAGGGCGAAAAACACCCCAACCCCCCAAGGAACTCTCTTCCGAGCAGATAAAAAAGTTGAAGAATCTAAAAAATAAACTTAGAGGCCTTGTCCAGGACCCACTTTTTGACCTTAGAAGCGCAGAGCCCATTTGGGCAGAAGAGAGATTAAGTCTTGAAAAGGAAAACTGGGTAAAGAAGCAGCCGGAAGGCAAATGGGTAGATAAGAATCCCAGTGCTTCTAAACAGACAACATCAACATCCCAACAAACCACCGATGAGGAAGTTGAAGGAGTACAATTTCGCACTTCTGGAGACGGCTCTTTTGATGATGACGATCTAGGTACGGATTTTATTGGTGGTCTTTTCGAACCACCACCTAGAGAAGAAACGACTACCGGGAGAGACGGGGGAGAGACGGTCAGTATCAGGAATTTTGAAGATGAAGCTGGCCTTACTGGTAATAGTTTTGGTAAAAATAAATCAAAAGCAAAAGCAGGAGTGGGCTCAATATTAGTGAAAAGCGTACTCGAGGAAGTCTGTAAGAGTCGGTATGTTTTTGTACGATAATACTCTAAATCTGATCAGCACATCAAGCTAAATAATATCAGGGATATGGGCTCGAGGGTCCGATATGAAGTGATTCCCGGAACAGCGATATCCATCCGTAGTCGGGTAACCATCAGCTGGTCCTCCATTGCTGCTGCCTCGTCATTTAAACCGATATTAAACTCTGATAAACGATCCCCTGTTATTGTGAATTCGCCATCACTGCTCAGTACCGTCTTTTCCATGAACTCATTTGGGACGCCGACAAAAGAACAAGCGGAGGGATATATCGCTACATATTCCTTGTTCCAGCTGTGTAGCAAGAAGGAGGAGAAGATATATCTCCGCCTTCCCACCTTATGGCGCGGACTTTGGACCGAACTGGTGGAAGAGGCACGTTTAGAAAAAGAACACAAGGAGCGGGAAACCCTTAAACTATTAAAGAACTTATTAGATGTTGGTAGTAATGAGTATGTGACCGACGAGTCGAGAACTGCCGAGAAGAAGAGAAGGCGGACTCCCGGGGGTGATCCGGGTGGATCGTTTGAAGAGGTTCTGGATACTAACCCCCCAAAACCGGAAAACCCTCATGAGGCAGATATGATCCGGGAGAGCTGGGAATATAAGAGAAGCACACCCGATTACCTGCGCATGTTGAATGGAAGAAAACAGTTGCCAATGTGGGCTTTCAAAGATGAGGTCTTGGCTGCGATTGATCGCGAACAAGTCGTAATCATTTGCGGTGAGACTGGATGGTAATGCAACCTTATTTCTTTCTCGCCATCTTTATACCTTTCCCACACCTTTTGCATTCCGCAGACTTACTCATATATGGTAATAGTGGAAAGAGCACACAAACTCCGGCTTTTATTCTAGAACACCAGCTTTCTCAAGGAAAGCCATGTAAAATCTACTGCACCGAAGTGCGATCCTCTACCGTATATTTGTGGCTTTCGGCTAACAGGAAATAGCCCAGACGAATATCTGCCATATCCCTAGCTCGCCGCGTATCCGAAGAACTTGGGGAGTGCAGGTCAGACCTTGGGGGTAAAAACTCTCTAATTGGATATGCCATCAGATTAGAAAACAATATGCACTCTGGGACCAGGCTTATCTACGCAACCACGGTGAGGCATTCCCCCAGACCCAGTTTACCGAAATACTTTATTCTTGATAGCTAATAAGGACCTTAGGGTATTGTAGTCCGCATGCTTGAGAGATCGCCAGAGCTAGAGGAAATCACCCATCTAGTTCTCGATGAGGTACACGAACGCAGCATCGACAGTGATTTCCTAATGATTGTCCTAAAAAAGCTATTGACAAGACGAAAAGACCTTAAGTAAATCCAAGTGTCCAGTTTCAGTTACCAATCTCTCTGACAGCTTAACCCAGAGTTATCCTCATGTCCGCCACCGTCGACGCAGAGAAATTTTCCAAATACCTCAATGGTGCCCCCGTGATGAACGTCCCCGGGCGTATATTCCCTGTCCACACTCATTATCTCGAGGACGCGATCGAGGTTACCGGTTTCAAAGTCGAAGAAGATTCCCGGAGCTCCCGAGGCCGCAACGACTGGGCAGACGACAACGATGCCGAAGTTGAAACCGACAAGGAGGCAGTCACCAGCACTAGTCTGTCTGGTTATTCCAAAGAGACAAAAGCCACACTCTCACGCCTAGACCCACATCAAATCCAATACGAACTCATCATGCAGCTCCTCGAGAAGATTGCATTCTCCCCCGTGTACATCAACTACTCAAAAGCCATACTCATATTTCTCCCCGGCATGGGCGAGATCAGACGGCTCAATGATCTTCTAGTTACGCATCCTATCTTTGGTTTAAACAATCAGGGCGGTGGGTGGCTGGTCTACCAATTACATTCCACCATTGCCAGTGAGGATCAGGAAGCTGCGTTCTTAGTGCCGCCACCAGGGATGCGGAAGATTGTTCTTGCAACGAACATCGCGGAGACCGGTATCACGATACCAGATGTGACGTGCGTCATTGATTCGGGGAAACATAAGGAGATGAGGTTCGATGAAAGGAGACAGCTGAGTAGGTTGATAGAAACGTTCGTGAGTAGGGCTAATGCGAAACAGAGGAGAGGGAGAGCTGGAAGAGTACAGGAAGGGTTGTGCTTTCATATGTTTACCAAGGATCGGCATGATGAATGGGTAAATCCAACCCACTAATTAGGTGGTCCGGAGTATCCGCCTTACTAACTGGACTCCTAATAGATGGCTGAGCAACAATCACCGGAAATGATTAGACTGTCCTTACAGGACCTGGCACTCAGGGTGAAGATCTGTAAGCTTGGAGGCATTGAGGAGATTCTTACTCAGGCACTTGATGCACCTCTGCCTAGGAATATCAGGAGAGCCATTGACTCCCTGATCGAGGTATTTTTCATAGATGAATCTCTAAAATCGCTGTTCTAACAGAGGGTAGGCAAAAGCTTTGACATCAGCTGAAGAGCTCACACCACTTGGCCGTCAATTAGCAAAACTGCCGCTTGACGTCTACCTGGGGAAGATGGTACTCTTGGGTAGTGTGTATGGCTGCCTCGACGCCGTTACCACCATTGCAGCCATATTGTCGTCCAAATCACCGTTTGTCACTCCAATGGGGCACCATAAGGAAGCAGATGCCGTGCGGTTTTCGTTTAAAAGAGGTATGATCGTTTAGGGGAGTATTCACTGCTCCATAATTAACCCTTCCAGGCGACTCCGACCTCCTCACAGGCTGGAATGCCTACTCCTCCTGGCGCCGCGTCTGTCAAGGAACAAACATCAGCGAAGCCGACTTCTGCCGTAGAAACTACCTGAGTAGCCGCACCTTCTCTAACATTGAGGATCTTAAACAGCAACTCATCGTCGCCGTCATCGACGCCGGCTTCTTCGCTTTGACCCCCGAGGAGCGCATCTACCTCAACCGCTGCCGCTTCAACGCTGGTACCCACCGCCGCCACTCCTTCTTTATCGCCCCGAACGCCGTCAACCATAGCAGCGAGAACGACGCTATCGTTAACGCCACCGTCGCTGCTGGATTCTACCCGAAACTCCTACAGAAGGATGGGAAAGGGTGGAAGAATGTGGTGAATGGGCAGAATATCGCGGTGCATCCTAACTCGGTGAATAAGCATACTCGCAGTGAGTGGTTAGCATTTTATGGGATTATACAATCAAACAGGTTCGCCTCACCTCCTTCCCCATTACTAGTACAGGGCTTATTTGATCTACCAGGTTCTTCGCCTATGAGACAGGTCATGTCGATGATATCACCGTCGCCCTTCTCTGCGGCGATGTCGATTTCAAGGTAATTCCTCTTACAAGCCCTCAAGCCAGTTGTTTAAACATGCCTAACCTTACAAATAGATGTACTCGGGGGTTCTCGTGCTCGATGGCAACCGTGTGCGCTTCGCCTTCCAGGACTGGAAGAGTATGATTGCACTAAAGATCTTCCGCGGCCGGCTGCGAGAGATTACGAACAGCTCGTTCCAGACACCTGGAAAATCCCTGTCGGAGAGCCAGAGAAGGTGGATGGAAATTTTCTATTTGGTGTATGAGAGGTTGCATGAGTCCTAAGATGAGTGGGTTGTGGAATGGGTTGGGTTGAGGCTAGATTTTCCTTTTGTCTTCTTTTTCCTTGAAATCTGTAGGGCGTGATAGGGTTTAAGGTTGTTCGTAAAGAGTAGAATGGAATAGACCGGTCAAGAAAGATACGGTAAAATTGATTTGGGCCTTGTTTTTGTGGGAGATACGTAGTCTCGTTCCCAGACCCATCGGTATTTCTTTTGGTGGTGTTCAATACCGGATATAAAAACAACACCAACCACACCAAAATAGGGGATGAGCACAAGACTAGGATATTAGAACGTAAGATGCATAATATAAATAACACCAAATATCAACTTCAATTGCCATAGCCTACGGGCTGAATGCATGTATGAAGTACAAATAAATAAGTATCAACTTCAATCATAAACGATCACTCGATGGGGCACTCCAGTTAGTTTTTTATGTACCCATACTTAATTATAGCAGTAACACATAACAGGCCGGAAATCACATATACCGGAACTAGGCACTTCCGGCACTGACAGTACATGCCTTGAGAGCCCGGGATCAGGATTAGCAAGTATGTAGTTCCGTTCCCGGACCGATCCGGTATCTTTGTGGTGGTGTGTTGATTGTCCCGTCCAACCCGACCCGACCCATCCCCGACCAAACAAGCTCCTGGCCTTTCCTTACCCATCGCGATCCACTGACCCTACATACATGTACTCAGGGTGTTGGGGGGTGATGCACGTTTTGGTTTAACGCCTAAATACACCCAAATACCTCAACCCAAAATACTTTTTAGGTGGGAGTCTCGAGTATATATTCCCTCTACTATTGCCTAGAATGTATCTAGAGATGTCTGGATACTAAAGATTTGCTTTATAGGGAAGAAGTCACGGCAAGGTAGTAAAAATAAGTGATAGAGGTCACAGAAAAGAATTAACAGACTCTTTTTTTAGTTCCTAGTCACAATAAGAATCTAAACGCTCATATTAACCCCGGAAACAACCTGATGTGGCATGTAACCATCTGGCTATTGATAAATCATCACTTTCCGACACCCTGAGTGCATGTATCCTCAAGAGCCGAGTCAAATTTGACTGGCTAACCTATCATTACCCCCATCCCCATCCCTGCATCCATGTCTTGGCATGCGGCTGCAAGACAGATAAGCATTAGAGCAGGAGCCGGGGTTTCATGTCATCGTGCAGCCGAAGGAAGCCGAAGGGACCCTGCTGCATCACCGATTTCCAAGCAGTAGATATAAGTTGTAAATACCTTCATCAGCATTATTAACCCCCGTACATATTCTGGTATCAAAGGTAAGTACTCACCCATTGCATTATATGGTATTTGTAAATTCACACATGTACGCTCTAGTTGATAAGCTAGATACATACATGTATATAAGCTAGCTAACTTATGTTCCTCCTCCCCCGCACCCTCAGGCACCAAAGACCATTAAACCCAACTCCAATCCTCCATCTCAGCCCTCACTACCAGAGCCCCAAGCCCCATCTCCAATTCCTCCGAAACCTCCAAAAGACCTCAACAACAATGGGCTCCCACGGCGACTTCAAGACCATTGAGGCCTCCCGCCCCGACTTCGAAACCGCTGCATCTGGCTTCCACCACACCAAGGCCCCCAAGCCTGACTGGAAGGTCGGTGACGGCGCCAACGATGCCAGCTGGAAGAGCCACAAGAGCATTGAGATCGACCCGTACGGCGAGGGCCGCTCCAGCATCGACAACTACAAACTCCTCATCTCCGGGATCATCCCTCGTCCAGTCAGTCCCCTCCCATAAGGCCCATACTACCCCTTCATACTAATGCCTCTCTCACAGATCGGATTCGTCTCGACCACCTCCGTCGACGGAAAACATAATCTTGCCCCTTACTCATACACACAGATCGTCAACCACGACCCCCCCATCTTCTGCATCGGAATGTCTGCCGGCCGTGGGGCCAACAAGGACTCCTGCGAGAACCTCCTCACAACCAAGGAGTGCACCATCAACATCATCTCCGAGTGGTTCATCGAGGCCGCAAACTACACGGCCATCAACGCGCCGCACGGTGTGTCTGAATGGGACTTCACGGGGCTGACGCAGGTTCCATCGAGCAAGGTTACGCCGCCGCGCGTAGCAGAGTCTGCGTTTTCCATCGAGGCGAAGCTGTTACATACGCATGACTGGTTCTCACCCAGCACAGGGAAAAAGACCGGGACGCTGGTAATCCTCCAGGGTATCAATTTCCATGTGCGCGAGGATGCGCTCAACGAGCAGAAGAACGTCATTGATCCGTCGGTACTGAGGCCTGTTAGTAGGATGGGGGGTATCACATATGGTAGGACAACGACAGGATATGAGCTCACGAGGCCGGACTATACGCAGGAGAAGGAGAAGTAAGATGTGAAGAGGCTCTCGTGAAGGTGCACTTGAATTGTGTAATAGGATTAACTAGATTCATGCAGCATTGTTAGGTATTTGATTAAAGTGTAAAGGTTGAGACTAGAATTGATTTGCTTTTCTTCCTTGTACACTTGTATCGCCCGGGCTCGCAATAGTGACTGGTTAGGGATCTGATCTGGCTGCAGCTTACTGTGTAGTAAGTAGTGGGGGCCAGGTTTTGGTGAATTAGTTATCATTGACACTAGTAATCAATACATGTAACCGGCTGCATGTAACACACCTTACAAGCGACAATCTATACCTAAACTATTATTTAGCCCACTGGTACCCAAGCGCACATATACGGCATCATCGAGTTGTGTGTAAACCCACACAATGGAAAGCCTCCGAGATCTACTCATTAGTACATAATCTAAGGGGTTCTTTGGTAACTATATATAATCAATCAATCGTCATATTCCTGACGGAAGGATCTATGATCAATCTAGAGATCGGCATTCTGTTTTACAACAAAGTACTACATACATGTACTTTAGGTAGAGGTAGAAATACATGCAAGCAGTCCAGTTTGCGGTTACAGCTAGGAATTACAACCATTATATGTATCGGATAGGGAAATTGCGCAAACCGCGCTCAACGCGGTGGGCACCCCACTACATGTATACATGTACACACATGTAGCTTCATAAATCCCGTCCCCAGACCCTTCTCACTCGTCCCTCATTGTGTAGAGTCAGCCAACATATTCCGGTAGTTAAGGCTCTGTGTCGACAATCTTCCTATCACGCAGATAAAAGAGCGACTGCGTTCTGGAGAACCATCGGCAAGACAGTCCAGGGCCATACCGGCTGCGGAATACAGCCAGAGAGTGTAATGTTGATCTGGGTCAGCTAGCACAAAAGGTATATATATAGGGTCGTGCCTGAATCCTACGATGGGAGAAATGAGGAGAGAGTTATAGGGGAGTGGATAACTCTCTACGATGCACACCGCAGGAGGAGGAGGGGCGAACTTCGGGCGGGGTGGTTGTAGTTGATCCAGACTTATCCTTCCGAAGGTACTGTGAAACTGGCCCTGAAGCGGAAGGCCTCCACCGAGGAGGCCGATAACGATACATGTACAGCCCTAGGGCCAATGAAAAGGGAGATGTATTCGGCCAATAATAAGGCTCCAGAGAAAATTCACTTGAAAGTGCCTGGAAATACTAGAGTTGCCGCAGTAGAAGGGACCGTAGAAAGGACTGCGGGAGAGACCGATGACCAGTTAAGTCACGCAAGAGTGTGATGTTGGAGAAATCGACGGAGTTGTGGAATAAGCAGGAGGTACTTCAAGAAAAAATCAAAGGTCGACAGATCCTACGTATGTCGATAAAGATAGGGAGGATAGAAATCCTCCAAGATCGCTTACACGAGAGGCATCCCGATATATCATGTGCTTTTCAGGTGATAGAAAGGTGTACAATAAAGACCTAGGTACTACGCTTCTGGGTGTAGCCAAGCTTGAATGGATGGTTCCGGTCTGAATTTGAAGGTAGAGGCTTCAGACACTTTTGTAGTGTTGTTTGCTCAACCCACGACGGGAGCTAATGCATGAGTAGGCGGAGCGGCGAGTCGGGTTGCTAGACGTGTAATATATTTCAACCAATACAAGGGAATTTAGAACTTTTATGGGGTATTTTCTACGGAAAGACTAAACAGGATTTCTAGGGACCCTCCATCAACCGCCAAACACCTTTCAATTACAATATAAAGAACTTGACGACCTCGTGACGTTTGGTAATTAAATTTCAACTCGATATACCTCTCATTGAACATCTATCAATCCATCAATTGACCAATCACTCACCCAATCATTCAATCAGTCAATTAATTAGAATAAATAAATTATATGTGAGTCGGGTGATAACTGGTGACGCGCGCTCACAGAAAATCACTCGCTTTGTGAATATGCCAACTTTCTGCTCTACGTGTACTTGGTTCTTGTGGAGAGATTTTGTTCTCGGGGTGGGTTTTCAGGTTGAAGAGTCCGTCCTGACGCATAAAAGGCTGGTCCAGCCCGGAGCTGGGATACCCTAGCATACGATGCGGGGAACCCAACAGCTCACGACGAAGATCTAACTGCTGCTCTGCATGTATAATCAATGTTAATAATAGCTATATCCTTTCCCTCCCTCTCCCTCCCTCTCCCTCTCCAAACCCACCTCTTTCCCCTCCCGCAATACACTGAACCTCACTTCTCATTCCTTCACCCTCCTTCTACAAATCATTAATTACCAGTCATGGATTTATAAATTACAAATTGATTTTTTTTAATTATATTTAGTCCCCCCCCCCCCGCCTTCCTGTCCGGTCATCGAGGGCAAACACCGCCTCCGCCCCCCATCCGCTCTGTGCCGCACGGCGTATTCATAGGGGGGTGGGGGTGGGGTGGAATATTCCGTGCATATCCTGTGGGAAGAACAGCGCATGCGGGTTGGTAATTGGGTTCTGGTAGAGTAGGGGGAGTACCTACAGGAAGCTATTTACGGGTTGATGTTGCGGTAGCAGTGATATGTAGGTACGTAGGTATATTCCGACAGCTCTGGTGTTGGTACTCCCTCGGAACCCAATTTCCCATGTGGGATGGAAGCCCACCGCATAATAAACTTCACAGCAACATGAACACTATAGTACAATCCACCACAGCATAGCCGTTTTCGTCGCCCAAAAAGTAAGTTTTAATATGGCAGAATGGCAGTTTTTATTTCAAATAATCGGCTGCCGAGCGGAGATAGACCGTGCAGGAATTCTGCTGGGGTAGCTAAGCTTTCTTCACATATGTACTAAACATTCCAGACACCACAGAGCGAGCTCAGACAGACCGGAGGGGTCAGCTGGGAAGCGAGAGACATGCATGTATGTCTTGGGTAACTATCAAGAGAGAGTAGAATTGTTCTACCCTTCATTCCTCGCTAATCTGGACTGTTAAGGAGAACATTGGCTACCTGTTCCTGATTTGGGGCTTGTGGCAGTACATTTTTGAGAGCTTAGCCAATAAACCCACAATTCGCTCGTGATCAGGAGGGCGGTTGGGGGAGTGCGAGGAATGCGCACTAGGCGGTCCGGAAGGCCTTGTTTCAGGTGGTGATTGATGGTGGTGGTGGTGTAGTTGGAGTTTTTGCTTGCTGTAACGACTAGATAAGTATTTGTCGAGTGCTGCCTCCTGCAGCCTGGGAATCAACGATTCCTGAACCCGCGGATGTAGAGATAATATGTACATGTATATATATATATATATATCGAGGTACTGGCTGCTACGTTATCGTGTTATAGATTTGGTGGTAAAGTGCATACAATATGTAAACATAGCTACATACATGTAGATAGGGGGACATCATGATGTAGTGTAGCATGAAATTACAAGTTACGCCAGGGGGGTAATAAGGCACAGTGTGGTGCAAGCTTGACGATGTATCCAGGGTCTGGTCTTATCTTAGAAGTGCAGAAGAGGGGCGTTAATCGTGATGGCCCTGTCACCGGGAAGAGTGAGTAGGTAGGCCTAGGTAGCTAACACCACAACATCAACTGGTAAAATGGGTACCTGGAGAGGTACCTGGCGCTTCATTCTGGATAGAGTGACCTGAAGGTTGTTGTGTGGTGTCTCATCTGCACAACTTCTGTCTCTCGCTACCTTCGCTGATTGGAAATCGCATATGAAACCCCTGTCTGTGGATCTTTGGCTTGGCGAGTAACATCTCGTAGCGTTGCAGAGTTTATTTTATGCGAGAATAGCAACAGTCAGTGGGTGGCACTTGCGACACCTGACTGTCCGTGTTCTGTCAGTTTCATCTTCGCACTTCTCTCTCCCCCACCCCCCCCTCCCCCCTCCATCGTACAAACAAATTCCTCAAGGTACTTCCTTTACCCACACCGGATCATCAATACCAGTGAATTACATATTCACTGCTAGTGGGGCACTGCTGCGAATTCTACAAAGGTCTAATTCACTCCCCGCCACTTCCATCTTGCCGCCCGGTCAAACCACGGTAAGTGCTCTAAATACCCCCCCCCCTTCCATGGCCCTACCTACCTACCCTCCCCGAGATACCCTCTCCGAGATACCCCTCCCCCCCAATATACCCTCATCAGCTTTTCTTCTACTCCGGCAGTAATTTTCTGATAATCTCGGTGAATATTCTTTTTTCCTTCTAGCGGTTTAGGAATGGCTAGTCCTTCATCTGAACAACAACTAAAATCCAAAAAACAAGTTCTCGCACAGACCGAGACCGAGTCTGTAAGGCTACACATCGCGCCGTTGACACCGGAGACTACTGCTTCATTGATCCCCGAGTCTGTGCTTGACGAGGCTACCCGAAAGAGCCTAAGTTACCACACCATCCAGACGTTCCCGGAGAACTCGTACGCATTCATCAATTTACCCAAGGCTCAGGCCGAAAAACTAAAGAAGCGCCTCAACGGATCTGTTTTTCGCGGGGTCAAAGTCCGTGTTGAAGAGGCTAGGCCCGAAACGTGGGTGAAGCATCCCGAGGCCGAAGAAAATATGGACGCCGAAAGCGCAAAGAAGGCGAGAAAGGAGGAGAGGAAGGAAAAGAGGAAGAGAAGCAAGGCTGAAGGCGAGCCGAAGGTTAAAAAGAGAAAGAAGGGCGAAGACGGCATCCTTGAGGGAATTGAACTCCCTGAAGGAAGGAAGGTGCAGCGTGGCTGGACGAAGCCCGCTGTGCCTACTGGTGTCTCTGCAAAGTACGCTGGTAAATCATCCTCGTCCGCAAAGAAGACAGAGGATGAATCCAAGCGCGAATGCCTCTTCAAGACTCCTCTACCCCCCAACAAGGCCACACCAAAAGATGCGAAAAAGAAGGACAAAGAGGAAAAGAAAGAGAAAAAAGACAAAAAGAAACGCAAGAGAGAGGTAGTCGTCAAAGAATTCAAGAACAACACCAAATTTCCCCAATTCCTGAGGGTCAGCCAGCTCGACAAAAACCAGGCTAATGAGAAGATGGCGAGCGCGTTTGTCGAGGGCGTCGGCTGGGTAAACGCAAAGGGCGATGTAGTAGAGGAAGAGAAGGTCAAGAAGAGGCCCTCCAAGGTTGCACAGACAGAGGTTGAAGTACCGGAATCAGCAAATGCACCAGAGGATGTAGATGTCACTGATGCCGTAGGTGCATCGGAGAGTGACGATGACGATGAGGTTATGGTTGATGCAGCTAATACTGTCTCTACCGAAACCAAGGCAGAGAGCGAAGACGATTCTAGCGCAGAATCTGAAGCTGAAGCCGAAGCTGACTCCTCGTCATCTGAATCCTCGGGCTCTGAATCCGATGGAGAGGAAACCGAAAAGACGTCCCCCATCACCCCACTCACCCCCGTCTCGCCCACCAAGCCAATCCGGACCGCCTCCACTACCTCCCCCAAGGCTGCCACCCCAGCGCTGCAGATCACCATCCCCACAACCACCAATCCCCCCGTCCAGGCCATCCACCCTCTTGAAGCCATCTACAAACCCACTGCCAAACCCCCCACCACAATTCTCCAGGTCAACACCAACACCGCACCCTCTCCCGCCTCCGCCGTCGAAACCTCCACCTTCAAATTCGGCTTCGGCGCCGACGAGTCTGATGGTGAAGAACCCGTTCCCCAGGTTCCCTTTCGCGACCGATATCGCTCTGCGGCCCCCACACCCGATACTGCAATTGGCCATCGAAAGTTTTTCCCTGACGACGACGATGGCACAGCCCATGGTGGGAGACTGGGGTTCGTGCCGTCGACACCGAGGGTCGTAGGCGGATTCCCGGGTGGGAATGAGTTGCTGGCGGCTAGAAGAGATTCGACGCCATATACGCCGTCTACAGAGTCTCCGCTGCTGTTCGCACATAGCGAGAGTAGGTTTCTGGGCGCGCTGAGTGTGTGGTCGAAGCTGCCCGCACCAAAGATACTTTCGCAGACTGAAGAGGAGCCCGCTGAGGGGGAAGAAGAGGAGGTACAAGGAAAAAAGGGAAAGAAGAAGAGGAAGGCAAGCGCCGTGGAGGAGAGCGAAGAGACTCCGACCGGTGAGAAGTCGGTAGCGGAAATTTGGACAGAGAAATTTCACGAGAATAGGGGCGAGTGGAATCGTGCGTGGAAGAATAGGAGGAGAGAGGCTGTAAAACAGAGTAAGAAGAAGGAGGCCGCGGGGAATCCAGGGTCGAGGAGGGTTGCGGCGTGAGAAGGGGGACTGGGAAATTCAAGCATAACGATCGTGGGAGTGTCTCATTTAGATTTTTTTTTACTGTAGTTAGTGTTTAAATACCAGTGGGAATCTTTTTTGCCTTGCGTTATGCCGGCTTGGGGACGTCTTTAAAATCATCAGTCCTGAACGAGAGTAATCGTATATGTGTGTGTGTGTGGGGGGGGGGGGGTTGTGCTGTATGATATCATACAAAATTAATGCACTTATATACAAGACAGACGTCTTCTAAGAACAGACATATAACAAGGGGCATAAAAGCCATTCCATAGATTGGAAGTTTTATTTACACCAGCCCAAAGATTTAAAAGTGCGAATCTTGAATACATGCTATGACTTGATATAATAAGAGGGGCCTAAAAACGATAATTCTCGAATATACATGTAGTGCCCGCCCGCCCTCACGTCTGCGGCGCCTCACCCCAGGCAAGATTCATACGTCCATTCGGCGGCACATATGATTCAATGGCAGTTATAACCTCACTAGGAGTTGTGGCTATCCTCAAAATCCCTCTTGTCTCCTCTTCCACAAACCCATTGCTATAGAAGTCCTCCATCATCTTTAAGAAGTTATCGAAGAACCCCTCAACATTAAAGAGCACAATTGGCTTCGCGTGGATCCCAATTTGACTCTGTTTTTTCTGGCGTTAGCTCGGTTCAATATCTGTGGACCTGACTTGGGAAATAGATTGCATACCCAGGTAATGATCTCCACTAGCTCGTCCAGGGTGCCAAATCCGCCCGGTAGAGCAACGAAGGCGTCGCTGACTTTGGCCATCTCGTTCTTCCGCTCATGCATGCTCTCCACCACCACAACAGTACCAATATCCATCTCGCCTTCCTGTAGTAATAATCTTATTAGTGGACTTATGATTTACAGCAAAGATAATTGAATTGGGAGCTTCCTACCACTTCACGTCGGATAAGAGCTCTTGGGATGATCCCATGCACCTCCCCCCCTTTATCAAACAACGTCTTCGCAACTGCGCCCATCAGACCTCGATTCCCGCCGCCGTAGACCAGGCCCCACGACTGTTGGTACAGTGCTTCTGCTAGACCCTCGGCGGCCACGGTGAATTTTGGGTTTGTTCCTGGCCGCGAGGCGCAGAAGACACATACTCGTTTTTCGGAGGCCATTTTATCGCTTCGAGATCGCAAGTTGCTTTGAGGGGGTGAGCTTGGAGTGATAGATGAGAGCTCATATAAATACGATTCATACGTACCTACGACTAAGAAGACACATATATACCTGGGCTCTTGACTCAGAGTCGGAATGTCTGATCGTCCAGCTTTCGGCCTTGGTTGGGGATGGCGTGCCGTGCCAGTTGTATCCGCGATGCAGAACAGCTGCCTAGCGAGAGATAAGGACGGCTATGAACGCATGGGCACGGTGCGGCCCTAATAGGTATGGACCACAATAGTAACAGAGTCATTATTTATGAAAGAAATTGGGGGCGGAATGGCAGAGGCCCTGGCCGTCTCCTCAGCGCCTAGCGACTACATGGCTCCTAAGAAAACATACATGCAAGGAAGCATCCTTTGGGAATGACGATACTAAGTTCTCCTCGCCCAGCTAGATTCGTGGTCTTCTCTATAGAGATGCAGGGCCGTGCGCTTGCCATCATGGTATTGTAGTAGAGTACATGTAGCTAATTATTAGAGAACCAATCAGATCTCGACATTTAACAAAAGTGGGTTGGTAACTTACTAGGAAGATCAGTAGGTTAGAGTAGATCTATCTAGCGTATATACAGTTCCTGCAGTCAGCTTCAGCTACTCTATTTTGCATATATTATATGAGGTAGAGTGTGTACCTTCTCACAGAGGTAGAGGTTTCAAGTAAGTATACATATACGATTTTACACCATTCCATAAAAGGTACAGTCTCATATCGACGTAATCATCTCATGACCTGTTATGAGATGTGAGCGCTGTCCACCAGTCAGCGCAATAGAAATCATAATTAGAAATTGAATGACCGCAAGTTCTCGCTATCGTACTCTGTCTTTGCGGAGGAGTAGTAGCTACGCCAAGACCATGTCCCCGTCAGGACTAGTGCGGCTCAACTTTTTTGTTGCCAAGGATGTGTAGGGCTTCACCTTTTTTTTCCCTCTATTCGTAATCTACACTCACCACCACAATGCCTTCAACAAAGCCCCGATCAGCACTTTCATTGACTGAGCAGCTTGCGTTACTAGAGAACCCTGCACCGACCGGTAAATCAAATCCCTCAAACCATTGTGCATGTGTGTAGTTGCTTACAAGCTTCAATCTAGATTTCGATCCTGAGGCACCGGAGGAAGAGCATTGGGATGGCAGCGAAAATTCTGAAGGAAGTGAGAACGAGGGAGAGCATACCGGAAGGGAGCACTATGTCGCCGTAGGGTAAGGAACTTCTTATCGTCAATGTTCTTATACATATTTTCCTAGCGGCCTGACAATGAAGTAGAAAGAGTAAACTACGAAAAGAGCACACCTTATTACTGGACCCAAAATATACCGGGGCTAAAATCAGTCGCGATAAACTATACGACTCGGAAGACGAAGAGACGCAAGATTCTGGAGATTCTAAAGATGAAGAAGGCGAAAGGTCGGGTGCCGAATCAACCGGGGGTGCCGGGTTTAACAGTGAGGACGATATTCGGGTCGGCACACCACTCAGTGGCGAGGACGACGAAATCGATAGCGACGATGCCCTAGGAAGTGAGGAGGAAAGATTTGCCAACTTCAAATTTATGGGGAGTTCTAAGGTCCCCCAAACGAATGCCGTAGCAGGTTCTAGTGGGGAAAGTTCTGGGGGCGAAGAGGAAGGTGACGATGAGGTTGATGGGTATGAAGACGGGGGGAGGCGTGGTGAAGAGGATGGGAGTGAAAGCTCTGACGAAGAAGGCCTAGAAGAAGCAGAGGACGGTGACAATAGTGAAGAGGATGAAAGTGAAGAGGATGAAGATAATCAGGAGGAGGAGCTCGAGCGGAGGGCGCAATTACGAAAAATGATGGCTGAAGAGCAAAAGTATGAGATTCCCAGCATCCTATCTTGACTCTATTTCTAAAATTTTTTAGGAACGTGGTTAAGAGCATCTCCAAAGCAGCAAGAGCAGACGCGGACAAAGGTTCTGCTGTCAGGCAACAACAGGTAATAAGAGCATACTCTTCTCCTAGGCCTATAACACTATACTAATATACAATAGAAAACTTTTGATTCATTCCTTAGTATTCGAATCAAGCTTCAAAGGGCTTTAATATCTACAAATTCTTTACCAGAAGAGCCAGCCGAGTCAGAATCATGGAAAGCCGCTGAAGGCGCTGCATTAAAGCTATGGAACATCCTCCATGATCTCCGCTCTGATCTTTCAGATTCAAGGGCCGGAAACAAACGGAAATGTGATGAGAACACCGTCGACACAACAGAAGCTCTTGCTACTAAAATGCGCAGACTTGATCGTGATGCTACTATCTGGCGGGAAACAACACTTGACAAATGGTCTGGAAAGACCCAGGGTGTTTCTGCAGCTAACCTCGGAAAGAAATTGAACAATTCCTCTACCCCTCGCTCCCTTACAGCCTCAATCAATGAGACATTTACCTCTGATCAGGACCGGTTGATCACACGTACCCGTACCCCGCGATCTATGGCCCCTGGATGTACCGAAGTTGAGCATCCTGAGATCTTCGACGATGCGGATTTCTACCAACTCCTTCTCAAGGCACTGGTAGATAGACGAATGGTAGATGGCGGCGCAGAATCAGGCGCGGGCGCCATAACATGGACAACTGCCATGCGTGATTCGAAGAAGAAGAAGGTTGTGGACACCAAAGCGAGTAAAGGAAGAAAGCTGCGATATCAAGTGCAAGAGAAGATTCAGAACTTCATGGCTCCCTTGGAAAATAATACCTGGCATGAACAACAGATTGAGTATGATTCACTATTGCTATCTCCTCGAATACTATTGAGCTCGACACTAATGTGTACTTTTTGTGTAGTGAGCTGTTTTCTAGTTTATTGGGCCAAAAGGTCAAGGTCGATGAAGATGAAGAGGGTGAGGATGAAGATGATGTTGAAATGGATGGGTTGCGACTATTTAGGAGTTAATAAAATCTCCCCATTTACACCTTGATTGTAGATTTAGCAAGTCAAAACCGTTCTAGCTGGTTTACATTTCTCATACCCTAAAGGATCACCTATTGGGTTGATATGCTGTTAATAAATAATATGGCCCACTATGAGACCCCTCCGGTTTGGGCTTATTCGACGTGAGCTGAAGCTATTCGGAAAGACTATATCCTTTTAGAACTACCAGCCAGGTTCAATTTTGATTTGTATGGCCGTTATTTACCTATAAACCCCTCATTCACTTCTCTTCCTCCTCGGCCTGGCTCGAGTAATATCACTAGCAGGGCTTGAGGTTTAGGAGAACCAAACCAATTCTAGCTTGTGCCGAGTCTTGACTTAGACTAATTCATTGCTGCTGCGGGGGTTTCGGGGCTTTTATTGTGCATATGCATGCGTCGGAATAAAGTTTATATGCGTTCCCCCGACCGTTGCTTAGTAGATACATGTATCTCTATCTACCGCCCGTTTGCATTTCAATGCACATGTACCTACATGAATACATACTGATCTTGCCAGCTATGGGTGGCATCACAACTGATAAGCCACAGAAAAATGGTGTGGCTTACGCTGCGAACCTGCTAGTTGGTAATTGCTTGGGATATTAGGGTTAGGTTTACATCTCTATGAGGCTCTGCGAGACCCTAGCAAGAATAAAAAAAAACCTTGACCCCACCAACCCCGCTAGACATCACGACCAATTTAACGAAACGAAGACTCGCTGACCTTAAAAAAGAAATTACGAAAATATGAAGCTCGATACTCACGCTATGCGGTACCTTACTCCAGAGGACTGGCGTGTCCTTACAGCTGTTTGTTTTCTATCTTTCATGATAATTCGCCTTGAGTGACTGACAGTGTTGAACGCAGGTTGAAATGGGCAGCAAGAATCACGAAGTCGTCCCGACACCTTTAATAGCTCAAATCTCGGGTTTGCGCGGAGCTAGTGGTGTCAATAAATCAATTTCTGCCATTGCTAAGGTTGGGCTGATTGCGAAGGTCAAAAACGCAAAGTGTTTGTCCCACGCCAAGTCGGACTCCGGGTGGAATAGTCTCTAACTAACCTATCTAGATGATGGGTACAGATTGACATACGGAGGGTTAGATTATTTAGCATTGCACTCGTTTTCCAAGAGGAAGACGGTTTATTCCGTCGGTAACCAGATTGGTATCGGAAAGGAGTCAGATATCTTCGTGGTTGCGAACGATACAGGGAAGCAACATGTTTTGAAAATACATCGTCTCGGGAGAATCTCGTTTAGAAAAGTAAAAGAAAACCGAGATTATCTTAGGAACCGAAACTCAGGCAGTTGGATGTACATGTCTAGATTAGCAGCTTTGAAAGAATATGCTTTCATGAAGGTATTTATAGTCCTTTATTCCGTGTTCTCGAAGAGACACCAACTTACAAACCTCTACCAGATTCTCCACGAAAACGGATTCCCGGTCCCTGCCCCAATTGATCAAGCCCGCCACTGTATTGTCATGGAACTAATAGACGCTTTCCCCCTTCGTCAGCTTTCCACTGTTTCCGAACCTTCAACGCTATATGCCTCACTCATGGAGCTTATTCTAAGGTTTGCATCAATGGGACTGATTCATGGCGACTTCAACGAGTTCAACATTCTTGTTTACGAGGATACCCTAAAGCCCATCATCATTGATTTTCCTCAGATGATTAGCACGGATCATCCTAACGCCCAAGATCACTTTGATCGTGACGTCCAGTGTATCAAGACCTTTTTTGAGCGAAGGTTCAGATATACTTCTGATGATGATGGCCCACACTGGAGCGATGTGAAGAGGGTTGGGAAGTTGGATATTGAAGTGCAGGCAAGTGGTTTCTCGAAAAAGCAATGGAAGGAGCTGGAGAAATACATGAAAGAGGTTGTGCCACTTGGAAATGGCAATGAGAACGGTGAGGGGGACGGGGAAGATGAAGGCGAGGAAGAAGACGAGGAAGAAGACGAGGAAGAAGACGAGGAGGATGAGGAGAAGGGCGGGGAAGGTGGGGAAGACAGCGAGGGGGCCGAAGATAATAAGAATGACAAAAGGGGCATGATTGACTTACTCGACGAAGAAAATGGAGACAATACCCAGCTATGGGAGGCTGTTCAGGCTTCTAAAGAGAAAGGCTTGAAGTGAGATTTATTCAAATGGGATATTTGGCGTTTAGGTTCTTTAAAATCTTACCTTAGTGTCCATTGGAATAGCCTTCGAACTAAACCCCACTTATTATCTTGAATCAATAGCTGGCTGAGTGACATGTGACACTAGGTAAAAAGATTTCCCTAAGGCCTGGTCAAATTACTACCAAAGTCGACCTCCAAAGGCCTAGCTATTTGGTCGTAAGTCAATCCTTATTTCTACTAAGCAATAAATATCAAATAAATTCAAACCGTATTTTAGCGCAAATACATGCATGAAATCTACATGTTGCCTTGTAGGTTAAGTACATACATCAACAAGATATCAAGAGAGGTAAAAAAGCAACTACCACGAACTCAGAGAAAGGTATGCCCAATGCCCCTCCACAAAAAAAATCCCCCCTTTGTCTTATGCGTCTAACCATAAATTTGTGTTGTCGGTCTGCGGATTATCTGTCGGACGAGAATGTACTGAAATAGGTGACTCGACCATTATCATAGTATCTCGCCCAGGTTGATAGGATGAAGAACACACTCGTGTGTTTTTAGAATCGAGGAATCGATAATGGGTATCGTAGCAGGTTTTTCCGTATGCATCAAACCGCAGGCCTCCAAGTTCGGCATGTTGAGGTAAAATAGAAACCGGCTGTGCTGTAGAGGACAAAATGGATTGAGGTAGAACGTTCTCAGGCCCATATACCACAACTTCTCCAAATTGATCAAAGATTTCAGGCGCTATCTGTTTAAGTTGCTCTGAAAGCTCTAAGCTATGCCTTTGAAGGGCCGTATTCATTTTTGACATGCCCCTTAGCCAAGTAAGTACCATTCTACAGTCGTTGAGTAGAGTAGCTCTATATTCGGGGAGATGCGGGCCTCCATCGGCTACCTCTAGCATGATAACCTTCTTTGCGGGTATGAGATGATGTATAAGGCTCCACCACGGTGAGTTTGGAACCAGGTCTTTACTTTTGTATCCCTTAACGATCAGGTGGATTATGGCGCGGGCAGAACTGATGCATGCCTCAGATGCCATTTTGTTGAATGCCCAAAGCTCAGGCGGCTCGTTGGGTGTAATATCTTTGCGAGAGTAGACTTTTGAAATACATGGTCTGTTGATGAGCATAAGAACCGTATGGTACTGAAAGGCTAGGTTTAATCTCTATCAGATGGTAAGCTATCACTGGGAGGCCGGTCAAAATTGATTACACACTTCGTGAGGTACTAACCTGACGTTTGAATAACTGGTTGTACTCCTCCCTAAAGAAATCGAGGGTAAGTGGCAGTTGAGCCCTCCAGTTTTCTAATTTTGTTGACAGTCCAGCTATCAGGCCTTGTACTTGGGGCCAACTTTTATCACGAAAGCACTTCTCGGAATACAGAGCGGACAGCATATCCGCCGAAATGGCCATAAGTGCTTGGTGCTTTGAGAAATACGCATCAAGAACAGCAGCCTCGCTGTATGGAGCCGGCAACACTTCACCGCCTAGGTTCGATGGGTGCGGCGCGGTGCAATTTCTGTCTTGGATAGCACAAGGACGTCCGGTGATAAGGCACAGGGTCGTTTCGAGATAATAGAGACAATACCAGGTGCGAGAACGCATTATTGTTTCTAAATCCCCTGAAATAATATCCCCACGCAAGTGCAGACCAATTGCATGAGCTAATCGTATAGCTAGGCCAGCAACATTCCATGCGCTATAGCAGTCAGCACCCTTCACTAATAATTATACAACCTATAAAACCGGAGGGGGCGCACCGGTTCGTTTGTATGCTGGCAAGCAGATACATGCTAGTCAATCCCAAAGCTTGAATCCTCCCCAAATCCGGTATCTGAAACACGGAACCTCCATCCAAAGCTCCCAGGATCCTTGACCTGGCGAAGTAATCCGCATCTCTCTCCTGGTCCCCAATATTCATACCAAGCTCCGATTGAAGGTATTTTTCGGCAATCGCAAATACAAGATTCAAGATTGTAAGCCATTTTTTCAAACCTTGACAGGCTGTTGGTTCTAATAAGCCCTCAGATGAGCCGTAATGCTTATTAAATTGCGTCATAAAATGCGGCTTGTAGATGATGGGAAAAAGTGGGTGTACGGTGTTGAAATATGAATCAATAAGCCTTTCTGCTACTAGCTTAGGAGGAAGACTAAATGTGTCTACCTGTCGACTACGGCTTGATATTTCTTGATCTCCATTGAAAATGTCTAAAAGATGTTAGTTCGGGTTATTCCACTCAAGATAATGGGCATAAACAATCCTTGAGTATTTCTTTGTGTTGAATCCCTTGTCCTCATACTATCCAAAGTTGTCCCAGGTGTATCATATGAAGGTACTAATCCTGAAGTTTTGCCTGCAGGTGTGTTACTTCCATCATCGAACCCTTTGTCTCTATGATGTATCCATAGAGCATCATTCTCCTTTTCGGCACACTCGCTCTTGCTGATAACAAATTCCGTATGCACACCCTTAGTTTGGTGGCCCATTGGGCTTGCGAAACCTATATCTTCCGGCAGAAATGATTGGCTAAGGCTACCTGCGGAGTGTTGTTGGGGGGACTGATAGTTGCTTGTTGTATCATTACCACTCAATGGTCCCTCCGTAGAATCATTTCTAGGCAATGATGGAGCTGGGTTCTATTATCCGTTAGATCTAGTTCAGGAAAATACATTCTAGAGGCCTAGCAACCCGCGAAAGCACCTCTTTAACCATCAATTTCCCAGTGTTGTTTAGATATGGCTGGATATCTTGTATTAATCCTTCGAGATCCACTATTCTACTTTCGAGCATCCTTAGGTTTCTAAATAATTTCCTATTAGTTTAGATAAACAACTGATTGGGGTCTTGAGCTCTGATGTTTCTGTAAATAAGAGAGTCCACCTAGTAAAACTGTGTTTGTAAAATCCTACTACAATAATAGATACATGTAGTGAATCAAAGGTTCTTGAGGGTTGTTTTCTCACTTTCTTGCTCGCTCTCTCTTCCCATCGCCATAGTAACATGGTATTCCGGATACTCGACAATGATAACACACCGGCCTGATTTTATTCTCCCATCGATTATTAGTGGTTTAATGCCCTGTTATGCACATATTTACCAAGCTACCAGAATTGGAGCTTGAAAACACTCGCACTGATCGGGAGATCGGACCTGCCTCCATCACACTGTAGAATCGTTAGGTGTGCAGTGTTAGCTAGATCTTTGTGTATTTTCATAAAATTCGAGGTTTTTCCCTCAATGAATTTTCAGTAGGATAGTGTTAAATATTAGATCAAATCACCTTCGTTTTCTTCTCCCTACAAGGCTCACAGGCATGTGTGACCCTTCTCCTCTCTATTTTCCCACGATAAGAAATATCTTGATCGGCCTTTGACTTCCCCCAACGTGGAATGGGAATTTTCGGACGCTCAGACTTGATGCTGCTCTGCAAAGACTGTAGTATGCTCATCGCACGCGTTATATTGATTCGTATTGGTAAGATCCTGATGAAGCTCGAGACAGATGGAGATAGTATTATAAACTCCACGACTCTCACACTGTCGAGATCAACCTTATAATAAGTTGTACTGTCCGCTACAAGATTATTGTTTTTTTTTCAGGATTACATGTCAGATTGTATCATCGATATGGTTAGTATGCATCCACCAACCATCCTGAGCAATAATTCATTTGGTGCGTAACCCACGACAGAATACTGCCATCGAGGGTTGGGAGCCGCTTAACCGTGATTCGTCTTTGTGCCATGCATGAGGACCGGCAGATCAAGATTTGTGATAGACTGTATAATGTGAGTTTATGCACATTTATTTCCGCCACCTATGGCGCGAGAAGGCCTGGCGCGGGTGCGTCAATTTTAGAGAATGGGAATCAGAGGAAATACCACTATTAGCCTAGATACTACTCGCAATCTCATAGCGTTTTTGAACACGACTAATATTGCATACACACAAAAACCGCCAAGTCTATGAAGATCTCCCACTGCCTATAGATTAATTGCAATTGGCTGATCATTCTTTTTTTTAAAAAAAAAAACGCCGAAGTTTACGCACCTACACCCATAGCTTCCGAGCCATACAATACAAGATTAGCTAGAGCCTCAAGCGATGCTTTGATAATATCGGGCACCTTGAACTTCCATACATGTACTCTATGTATGTTGAAGTGGCTACATAATCGAACCACATAAATTTATCATTATGCACATGAGTTATGGAAGACGCGTAGCGAGGCTCTCGCTCAGCTGAATTCATATAGCGCAAATTTTATCCACGCACATGCATTTTGTTCAAACGCTGGCACAAGCAAAGTTCCTTGCACTTTTAAAACAAAGCAAATACAATACCTCTAACTCTGATGTAATTATGGCTGCTGATCCGGTCTACCCAGTAGAGCTAGCAGAACCAGACTGATATTCTCACTGCCCTCCACGATATAGACTCCAGTTTAATTGGAAGGGAAGGTAAATATACTTCTTTTAGATTTCAATCAAGTAAACAATCTAGTCCTTAGCTAATTATAAAGTCAAGATATTTCCGAGAAATTAAAAACTAAGCAGTTACACTGTTCGGGTGGGCCCGGGCTTATCATAACGATTAAAACGTAAGGACATTATAATCAGGAAACGCAGCTTAAATACGTCTATCTTCTGTAGATTATTGTTTGGAGGGTATTTAGATATCGTATCAGCGCATGGGTACGTATAGTCGGGGTACTAGTTTTTGATGGCCGTTGCAACGCAAAATTTGTATGGGAACACCATACAAAATCAGAAATCCTCGAAAGACCATCTTGAAAAACACATCACACACACCTGGAAAGTGGGCTCAGAATTCTAGAATCTCTGAGCTCCATCTTGAGATAATTTCTAATGTCTTCTGAAGTGGTAGAATTTTTTGCCCAACACTGAGTGGTTGGTTTAGATCGCTAAACATGGCTGCTTTGGCTGTAGAAGGTGTAGTCTACCAAAATTTATGTCCTAGTACTATATGTATCTGTACACAGATCGGTGATAGTTTTCATTACCCCCCCGGAATAGGTCTGGAGGCTCGTTTGACTGCTTGTCAATTTAGAAGGTGGGAATGCGGCAAAGAGATGAATGACAATAGAGAGTTTAATTTACGCAAATGGAGCCAGCTAGCTCTTATTTTGATTATCTGTTTGGCAGAGTTTGGGATCGGCACTAGTTAGGTAACTAGAAAATGAAGCTGGCTCTATTTGCGCAAACTCTGTATTGAGATATCCTACGGTAGTTAATGTTCCTCACCTACTATATGTATGCAATAATATTATACTTCAAACTCCACGAGGAAGGTTCGCGGGAATATAACAACCCCACGTCCTCCGTGGTAGTATGAGATAATCAAATCAATGAAAACGGTCAAAGGGGCACAGCTGCCATGCATGGATGAGTGTTTAATTCACACTAATAGGCCTGAGCGTGCAAAAGATATAGCACGTATGGCTCGAGAAGCTATGGAGGGTAGATGTGTAAACTTCAGCGTTTGCAGCCAATCAATCTATAGAAATTGGGAGATCTACTCCCATAATTGTACTAGTGCCTAGCCTAATTATATAACGGTCTAATTCCCATACAAAAAAAATTCCTCTGAGGTTTACACACCCACCCCCTATGCCTTCTCGCGCCATATATCGTACAAATTATACGTAGTTCTCTCTTGAGATCTCTCCATACTCCTAAAGTCATAGCCGGCTACATGTAGATATATATATATATATGTACTTGCGGTGAAATTAAGTATTGTCTCTCGCGCACGATAGCAACCGACCTCACCATGATAGTTCAAGTGTGATATAGTGAGTGATATAATCGTTTTTGGATGGAGAAATGGCCGTGGCTTGGCTCTAATACACTCAGATTGAGTTAATTCCTGTGATTCTGTAGGGCCTCAAGCCAGGTGGGGTTGAATGGTTGCCAGTGTAATAATACATGTAGTAATTGGGACAATACTTAATTTCACCCAAGTATATACATACATGTAGCTTAGGACTAAGGTCTTGTACATACATACTACATACATGTACGTATGTATGTACTAGAACTTGATAATCAACATGCAAGGAAGTACTGACTGAGCTGAGCTACCGCATACACATTATCAAGTATTTGAGTTCTATGATCAGGTTCAAAACCTGGCCAATAAAACCAACAAATCAAAAGAGTATCCACCCGCTTATTTTGGCTGCATGTAGTTAGTTCCTCTATGACCAACCAATTATCCCCATTTTCCGTTGAACTAAATGGCTTTTAACAGTCTCAAAGTTCTCAGCCAAACCTACCTGAGAGCTGTTAAGATAAGTATGTTATCACAGGAAGTTTAAGGCCACCAAGTGGTTAGAGAAAACGAGCTGTTGGCTAGTCTACGGATAGCCATTACAAAAGTAAGTACAAGACCGATGGTGCGCTATAGTTATTGGTTGTAGAAAGTACTACATGTACTTACAAGTCAGTATTACGAAGATACATGTAAGTACATGTATATATGTACCTACATTACATACACTTAGATACCATCCAAAACCACACCCCGACTCAGAGAAACTTGCTTATTATAGCTCCGATCGCTTAAGTTCTCGTATCTTTGAAACGCTAACATTTCTTATTTCGGGCAAGACGAGGAACAGAACGGGATTGGGTCTAACTACGGCATTACAATGAACACCGAACAACTCGATATCCACCCTTAGCGCCACTGTTCAACTGCCAAAGTCTACCTCGTTCGTCCAGTCTAGTTGATGATCCAAACCTACTGTATCCTTTGGTCGGTAGTTCTGTTCGAAATCTCGCCGGCATAACTGGATGTAGTATTCACGCATTAATAGCTAGCTAGATGCATCCAGCTCCCCTGTCTCTTGGCGCTATATGGATTTTCATTGATTTTCGAAGGTATGTAAGATCTAGATGTAGCACATTACCCACCTTTTGGTGAGAGAGGAAATTTAACCCCGGCCTATATAAATAATATCCCTCGAGCCTCTACCACCCTAGCTAAGTTATTGGGAATTTGGTAGAGGGTGTAGCTACATCTAAATTTTGTTATGTCACTAGAACCCTGTTAAAAAAAAGGGGGGGGGGGGCCTCATTTGGCCATTCTACAAAGAATAGAAGCTAGGAGTGGATCGAGGTCTAATTAATTGGGCGATTAGCTGCCAACTCTGATCTGCAAAATCCTTGGTTGATCAACGCCAAGCCCGCTAAAAAGGACTCCGGATCCATCAGCGTTATATCCGGTCATATCACATCATGATAATTTGCCAGATATATAGGTATATGATATCTAGTTAGGCTTATCAGATTTCAATTAGAACTGCTGGCCAATAATTAAGGATATGTACTACGGGGGTAGGGGTAAATCTGTAGACAGTGGTCGTGGTTGCAACAGCAGTAGGTGTCTACAGACTTACCCCTACACCCGTAGTACTCGGGTGTCGGAAAGTGATGCGCATCCAGCGATCTGTCAACCACCAGATGGTTACATGCCACATCAGGTTATTTCCGGGCTAATATGATCGTTTATATTTTTATTGTGACTAGGAGCTAAAAAAAAAGAGTCTGTTATTAATTCTTTTCTGTGACCTTTACCACTTATTTTTACTACCTTGCAGTGACTTCTTCCCTATAAAGCAAACCTTTAGTATCCAGACGTACATCTCTAGATACATTAATATTCTAGGCAATAATAGAGGGAATATATATATACTCGAAGCTCCCACCTAGAAAGTATTTTGAGTTGAGGTATTTGGGTGTATTTAGGCGTTGTTAAGTCTGTGCATCACTTTCCACATGTAGGTACATATACTCAGTCGTTAATTAAAAGGTCGGGATTTTACTTAGTTAAAACCCTTTATAGTGTTCTGTATACTCGCGCGTTGGAACATACTAACGTTTTTGAACTAGGCCATTATTGCATACGCCCAAAATCATGAGCTTGGCGTATTTTTGTACTCGTATGTTCCTGACGTTTGTGAAAATGACCGCTATTGCATGCCATACAAATACGCGCCAAGCCCAAAATTTAGTATGGTATGCAATAGTGGTCCCCTTTACAAACGTCAGGAAAGTACGAGTACCGGCTGCATGCCTGCACCCAAAACCATGGAATCGGGATGTATTTTGGTATGGTACGGCGCGGATGCAATAGTATATTTAGCCTGCCTTAAAACTATCATTGCGGAACTGCGCATGTAGAAGTATTAATACTTTGAACTCTATGCACATAAAGATTTTGACTAGATTATGAATCATGGTGTGCGATTAAGGGGGTTCCACAACGATGAGATTCGATTAGGGGGTGAAATTTATAAGGTGGGGCTAACTGGCTGAGAGTCTTCCCCACCATGGCCAATCAACTGAGCTGATAATCTGAACTATGGAAAGTTAAAAGGTAGAGTTGGAGTTATTGATCAAAGGTCTTATGGAGTCAATGTCCAATATATGTATCTTTGGCAATCAACCATGTCCGTCCACCAGTTATATGTATCCATCTGGTCAATACGATCCCAAGCTGAATTTACTATAATCTGATACAATTTTCTGCAGAAGCTTTCTATTATGTTGCATTAAGCTACTGGTAGGTCTACAATATAATATAAGGTCTGCAAAATCCGGTGATTCGAATATGTACATTACATACATACAAGTATATACAAATCATGTAGTAGTCTCGTTCCCAGCCCATACGGTGTGATGTTGGTGGTGGTGGTGGTTGTGGCCGGTAGATAATTTAGGTTGATCACAGTAGGGTCTGGAGCAATAACTTTTCGGGTTTCTAAATAACCCCGCCGGACTTTTTTTGTAGGAAACCCGGTGTTTTTGGCATAGCAATCGGGCAAAAAAAGGACTGGTACAAACTTTTTGGGCAAGCACACCAGACCCTTCCGGTATTGAACCGTACAACCAAAAAAATACCGCTGGGGTCTGGGAACGAGACTATACTCGTAGTTTTCTAACGTTTCCGAACTGGACTGGGTCTGCATGCCACCAAAATCTAGTTGCCAAGCACGATTTACGCCCATATGCAGACCCAGCCCAGTTCAGAAACGTTAGAAAACTACGAGTAGATGTATATACTGGGGATTATATCATGTACGTACCCCGGGGGTCCTTAAAGTGATGCAACGAGCTCAATACACTGGTGTTGCGACCATCAAAGCTAGACCCAGTTAACTGTTCCCATTTTTGTTTCCAGCTACTATCCCTTAGACAGATGAATTTGAATTTTGTCAATTCGCTGCTTGGACCGTGCACGCACTTAGGGAATATTGCAGGTGACGGTTGCCAAACGGCCAATTAAAATTCAGAGTCCGTTGCCACGTAAAGCTAGAACTTGCTCAAAAAGGCAAGCAATATTCATCCGCCCATATATACCTCTTCACGGGGGTATGGTGCAACGCCTAGTAGCATCAAGGCAAATTGATAAAATTGATACATGAATAGACTTCTCTGTGCGTAATAAGTACATGTTAATCCCCCCCAACTCGTTTTCGACGTTCTCGGTCACTGCACCACACCCCCGTGAGAACCATGCATACCCCCGTGAAGAGGTCTATATAGCTCTGTCTGGTTATACGGATCACACGCATCTCCAACCTTGGGCATGGCGGCCAGTAGCTGCGAAATTGTGGTTCTTTATCGTCGTTGCATTATCACTTTAATTTGAGGTCCCCCGGGGTACATGTACTTAAAGTACGATAAATTCATATCTTTCTGTCTAGCGACTGGATTTCTACTGTATGTATGTAAGAATACATCTTTTTATACCAGTTGTATTTGCTTAAGGTACAAAACATTGCATAAAGTATAAACTACATGTATGGCATAATGTAAGAATACATATATGCAGTTATATAATATTATGTTAAGTACCCTTGTAATTTCCGTTTGGATGCGCCGCTGTACAACACATCGAGAATACATGTATTTATGGGCTAGTCAGAAGGTGGGTTTCGAGTAACAACCACAATTCCAGTTGAATTCCTGGTAAAGAGAACCTACAATGGCTTCTCATGATTTTATCCATCTTGACTCCATGCAGGAGCTCGCTGATTGGAATCCCGAACTTTCATTCAAGCATCTCACCAATATCTCCAATACCCCGCTTCAACGTCGCCCCGCTTCAGCAAGTTCACACTCTGCTGCACAGTCTGCACAGGCCCCATCATCCATTGTCCCACGAGTTTTGGTATGCCACGACTTTAAGGGAGGTTACCACTCCTCGGAATCTTCCCAAGGCCGCTTTCCCTTTAGCGATACGGCTTATACGACAGAATACCTCCAATATGTCACGACATTCGTGTATTTCTCACACAAGCGGGTCACAATTCCACCAGTGTCTTGGATAAATTTGATGCATCGCAATGGAATTAAAGTCCTTGGAACGTTCTTGTTAGAGAATGATGACGGCAAGGAAGAGATCACAAGAATACTAGAGAAGGGTTCGGAAGGTGAATTCTTATTTGCAACGCAACTCGCGAGGGTAGCGGAAACTTACGGCTTTGATGGTTGGTTGATGAACTTCGAGTCTAGCTTCCCCATTACAAAGTTCAGTCCGTTACAAATGCAGCATTTTCTGAGAGAATTGAGGAGCGCTACCCATGCACTTATTCCTCGAAGCGAGATCATTTGGTAAATATATTTCCTGGTCAACCATCAGTAATTTCTTTTTGCTGTAGAGTGCATACGTATTCCCCAATACAATAAGCTCGTCACTCCTCTAGTGTTAAAATTCGTACTCATGTTACCGATCTTATGTTGCCAGCTTTCTGCTAGTTGTCTACAGGGCCAGACTGTATCAGATTTTAACTCCTCTTGTTTACAAATTCAGGTACGATGCACTCACAGTCCTCAATCAAGTCCACTGGCAAAACGGCCTCACCCTCCTCAATGCTCCCTTCTTCGCCGCCTCTGATTCAATATTCACAAACTATGGGTGGCGTGAACCAGATCTTGACTATACAGTGTCAATGGCTTGTGCAATGTCACGCAAGGATGATATACTTGCTGGTATAGACTGCTATGGTCGTGGCTCTCTGGGAGGTGGTGGGTTTGGGGTTGGGACTGTTCGTTCACTTCTCATATTCTATTCTTGATGTTACTATGAGGTCTCATGTCACTTATCTTTAATAGGCACTTGCAGCGGTTCGGAGTCGTTCCCTATCGGCCGCTTTGTTCGCGCCTGGATGGACCTTTGAAAACTTTGACGGGAAGGATTTCCAGGCTATTGATAAACGGTTCTGGCTTGGCGATGAGGACCTTGATCCTGCTGCTCCTGGTCCATTGGCAGATTACATAGAAGTAAAAGCAAGCGGCTCTGAGTATTATTTCTATACCAACTTCAACCGAGGCTTTGGGGATGCCTTGTGGTTGAAGGGAGAGGTATATCTATTGTCCTTCCCACTCGTTACTGAATACTAACAAGGTCCAGAAAATCTTGAGTTTACCATGGGTTCACTTAGGAGCTCAATCTATTTTACCTTCCTATCACAGCAGGAAAGACGATGTGCTGAAATGGGCGTTCACCAACAAACTCGCTTATACAGGAAACTGGTCTCTTTCCATTTCTACAACACTCCCAGAACTTCTATCTGGGGGCAATTATCCCGAGTTCTCCTGCCCTCTCTTTAAGCTTGGCATCATAGTAACCAAAGGACTGGTCATACAGCTTTCCTATCAACTCCCTGCAAGCATTGGAGAGACTATCGGCCTTTACTGTGATATTGTTGCAGGCCAAGGGCAAAGGGAAAGACATAGATATCCTCTAGTTGATGCAGTTCCAATCGAGGAGTTAGAAGGGTGGGCTACAACATATTTTCCAGTCCTCCCTGCTATCAAAGATGCGGTTGTCTGTCGTGTTGTAGAAGTCGGAATGTTCTACCGCGCACCCACCGCAACCCCACATACAGCCAGGGCTATTGTAGATTTATTCCCTAAGCCTGGAGTCCCGATACCTGTGGCGACTCTCGGTGAACTACTACTTACCACGCTGGACACAGAGCACGACAACCGGGGCTCCTCTATCAGTAGTGTAGTTCCAACTTACACTAGTGGTGAAAAGATAAGTGTAAGATTATCATGGAATGTATATACTATAGGTGGTAGTCCAATTATCCAGAAGAAACGGGAGCAGGGTATGTGGAGTAAGACTACGAAGGATTTTGCGTGGTTTGTTGTCTGGAAGGGAAGTGAATTTGTGGGCGTGGCACATTGTTGCGAATTTGTTTGCGATGATCTGATAAACAGTACTATGGGGTTGAGCCGGAGGGACTTTGAAGCAGATAATGTTAAGTGGAGGGTTGATGGAGTTACATGGGAGGGTGCCGTTTTTGCAGGACCCTAGTCTTTAGAAAGGATCACATTAATTGATACCTCTCGTCTAGCTATTTGTACGTAACTTACTCGAATGAGTACCCCTCCATGCTCATATACCTCAGGTCCCTTCTGATCTCCGTCCGGGTATCTGGGCCGGGGGTGGCCCGGTCCACAAGGAAGAACACACGGCATAGCCTGACCTCCCGAGTAATAGACCAGCCGGCACATCTTAAGTAATAACCCGGCCCAGTTGGCGGCGAATAACCCCCCTGGGCAGTCCAGCATCTTATACTATCCGGATAGCGGAGAATCATTGCATGGCATAGCTGCATGTAGTACTGTTTCACTATTACAAAATAGACCCCGAAGTAACTTGTGTTGCTGACGGGTAGCCTCCGAGTCATACTCTATCATCTCCCCCAAAGTTCTTTGCTTTCCTCGTTTGCTCCCACTACTCGCAACTTGAGCGTTTCTGAACACAACCGCTAAAAAATGCAGTCTTGGCGGTTTTTTGGGTGTATGCAATATTGGTTGTGTTCAAAAACGCGAGTAGTACGCAACAACCAATAGAAGTCAAACCCGGCACATAGCCCTTGACGCCGAGACCTCATGCGTCAAGAGTGGTTCCTTATCCTACAGGCGAGTACTTATGTGAATCTCGCTGAGTAGGGATCTAGCTGAGCAGGGAAACGGAGTATTGTATCAACACTAAATTTCGGCTAAGGATCCGAGGGTGTCATTGGTTAGCGAGGTGATCGTGAACCATTATTTAAGGGATTCGATTGTTTAATTGAAAATATCACATAAATACCGAGAATAAAAACGAGGTATGAGCATTTAAACGCGTAGCCTCTAGGTCTTCAAGTGCATACAAGTACGTATGTGCATATCCAAGGTTAGGTCCTGATCAAATCTACTAGCCCTTAGTCGAAGCTATTTATTGACCCAACATTCATTCATTTCTAGCTCTACGAGATACAATTACAGTACCAGTACTGTAGTACCGTTAAGTTTGAAATAAGAGCCCGAGTTTAATGCAAAAGGACAGAGCAATAGGTGGTGGCCAGACGCAAAGAAACCAATCAGACGGCCTAGATCTGACCTTTGGGCCCGGGCTGTTCCTTTGAGAACTTACGGTACTTTCTAGAACAAGTACTCTTCTCTTCTCTTTCAACTCTACAACTTTGGATAATTGATCTTATAATGTAAGTATAAATGATCCTTGTTGGGTTCATTACTACAGGCAAGTGCCAGCTAGTAAACACAGAAGTTGGAAAGAAATATCGAGCTCTGACAAAGTCTCTGATTAACAGGAAATTTCAATTCTCAACGCTCTCTCTTTTCCTTTTGCAGTCTGTGACTGCAGGCTTAGTCTGCAGCGCTGCCTGGCCATGGTCGGCACTATGATCACCGACAGGCCTGCAGGGAGGCCAAGGCCGTATGAAGTAAAATGATTCCTTCCGACCAACCAATTTGCGTAGAATCACCATTGACAAATAGTAGTCACACAGGCCAGTACAATTCACTTCCTCGAGAGCAACGGCGGCCGCCCCGCAAGCCTCATCAATGCCCAATGCTACAAGTCCAAGCCAAATAGCTGAGGTTCCAGCTACAACGTTGTCACTCGCAATCGAGGCTGTGGCATCTGCGGCAGCCTATGGCTCGTCGTAGGTACTATCGACACCGCGCCAGCAATGTATGCTGCACCCGGCGTCCTCCAACATCGACTGCTCTCACTGAAAAACTATTCCATGTCGCCTCTGGCGGTGGGAGGAGGATGGATGATGCACATGACCCTGAAACTGACCCTAACCCAACATGGATGGGGCCATTTGACAACAGAGATACACTTCCAGAGGGGTATCAGCAGATCTGGCAAAATGAGTTTTACTATCTATACGGGTCGGTATCTTTGATGAACCATGAAAGTGGGGCAGATTACAATCTTGGTTATAGTAAGATCCCACCAAGGTTTTCGGGTATTTATGGGCCAAGTGTTGACCGGACCCCGAGAATATAGTGAACAGAACGTGGCAACAGGTTATGGACGGATAATTTGTTATGGCCTTGTGAGGGATACTGGGGACGATGACACTCCAGTTCCGCAGTTCACCACCCATTTAGTGACTTTCAATATTTCGGAGGTGCCTATAGATTCGGAGGTCGTCCTTATCTAGGCCATTAAACAAATTGGCTTTTTAACCGATTAGAATTAGTGGGGGATCTCTTATTATGAGTTATGTAGATGATGCGGCGTGTCATCGAGGATGGTATAAGGGGCTTATCTCCGTCTTTCCTCTCATTAGCTCAGTTGATTTAGGAAATGCGGCTAAGACAAAGTCAATGACTGCTTGAACCTAACTCAGTGGCTTGGGAGCGTCATTCAAATTAAGACCGCACTCTTTTTCTCGTGCACAATCATATGGTAGTTAGATTTTCTCTCAAAATAACCTAGATAATTTCTTTATTAGCCCTAAGACTACTGAAGGGCAATCTAAAAGGAAAGGCAGCACCGAGTGAGATCTTATGAAGTTAGGCGCTCCTTAATCTGAAGCTGTTCGTTGTGCAGTTGCAACAACACGCACCTTACACCACGCGCTCAAACTTCTAGAACGGCTGTTTTACAGTTCTATACGAAAAACCTTGAACCCCCCAGCATTTACTTCGCGTAACAAGTTAAGCCAAATCAGCAGGATTTTCTTATCATTATTTCCATTTCTCTGGACCATCGGCGTTCATGCGACCAATCATGAATTGGTGGGTGAATGACCTCGGGGCCTAGGTGTACCTACCAGCGGCAGGTAAGAGGTACCCGAATATGCAAGTCTTGAGATGCAATTCTTATTGGGTTAGGAGGGGGGGGTACACCGGTGCGGTGCAGCTGCATTTTTGGGTACTTGTTACCTACCAGCATAACGCAGCATCGATCAGGCGCATATCAATCTATCTTGAATAAAAGAATCTTGATAAAAAAAACATTTATGTAATACTATCAGACCATTAAGTCACGAAAAATATGTTGAGCCTAGAGTCCTGCATTAAAGGAGGGCTGGATCAAAGTTGTTGTGGAATTTCATTGCCTTCCTATCATATGTAGACTAATACATATATAATCGCTCTAGATCCAAGTAATCGCCTTCATACTTAATTTGCGGCGCGCATTCATGACTCAAGACACTAGAGGAGCTTTCCCTACTCTCGTCCCATATTGTGGCTAGGTTGAGAGCGTTATGGGTCCCAATTACCGGCAGCCACTCAACTGGTGAGCCCGATATTGAACGCAGCATCATGATCTACTCCACATAACCGTATTATTATAGGGCTTAATCTGCCAGTGTAGTCTCATTTAACATTACGTCAATAAGAAATCTAATACAGCGGATAACACATTCAAAGTACACTAGTACGATACAACTTATATTGCCAAACTTGCACTTACTCTAAGTACATATATAGGTTAACCACTATTGACACTACCCCGCTTCCATCGCCGGTTTATTCTACATAATGTCCTTGCTGATAGGTAGATCTCGAGCTCGGCAACGCCATATAATTAATGTGATAGTGGTATAGATAGACACATGCAGATATCAACAATTGGTAAAGTGATCGATAGACGTGGCAAATTATTGCAAGAGAGTATCTACCTACTTTCTTCTTTCTCTATATCTGAGCTGAGCATCTTACACATATGCCGCTAATTGACTCTCAAATACATACCCCGGGGTCCTTGAAGTGATGCAACGAGCTCAATATTCTGGTGTCGCGACCACCATCAAAGCTACATGTAGACCCAGTCAATTTTTTCCGTTTTTACTAATTATTATATAGCTCCGCCTGATGCAATTCGGTATATATATAAAATTACTTCCCAACCTTTGGGCACGGTAGCCAGTAGCTGCAAAATCTGTGGTTTTTGTCGCCGTTGCATCACTTCGAGGACCCCCGGGTACACAACCTATGCATTATTAGCGCGGATGTCATCTACATGTACATACATGAAACATGGAAGAGGGCCCGTGACCTCCCAATAAATACCCGCACCGATGCAATCCACATGTAGTCAATGCCAGGTTTTTATCCCTAATGCAGGGTTTACTGATGAAAATTTTCCTAGTTCCGTGACGTACGTAGAAGAGCTTAAATCTAATTGGATAAAGGGGGTAAAGGCCAAATCCTGTACCGGCCAAATCCCCTCGAACTCTGGTTCATAGCACATGGTACGTTTATCTAAGATTAATATAGATGATCGATCAGGGGGACACTTAGATGGTCTCACTGTGCAGAAAAGTACTAGCATATGTAAGTCGTTTCTGGTTTTTATCCAAACGATAGTAGAGATCACCTTCAGTGGAATCTAATGGATGACTTCCCGTAGAAAACTTAGAACCTAGATTTTCTGGCAAGGCTCACGAAAAACTAATCATTTTACCAACCAATCATATTACTGCTTTCCAGGTTTCTGAAGTTTAGAAATCTGAGCCGCCCCCCCCTCCCCTCTGTTCAGATTCAGATTCTGGAACCTAAATTTTCACGGGAAGTCATCCAATGTCTTTGCTTGTTGCCGGTTTTCACCACTTATTAGCGTGGAGATATTCAACAGACTAGCTATGATTGGGGCTGTCACACTGCCAAAGAGAACAAATCTGCTCCAAGCAAGAAAGGATCTGCTGAAGGAGGGGTGACAAGCGTGACAGAATCAAGTTTTCGCCCACTTGAGGTAGATTTACAAGGTCCTGAAAACAGACGAAGACATGGGCGCGGAGATATTCAACAGGCTAGCTGTTATTGGGGCTGTCAGAGAAAGATCTGCTGAAGAGGTGTGACGAGCGTGACGGAACCAGGTTTAGGTCTAGAGTACTTTAGAAGGTCCTGAAAACATGAAGTTGACTCAGCCCTAAAGCACTAAGGGTTGGAGTGACGTACAAATACGTCATGTAAGTATAAAACGACTAATACCGCATAACAAAAGACCGCCAAGACTACTTTCATGGCATGTGTAATAGCGGTTGTGTTGTATTATAAGTGCTGTATTATAAGCATCGCATAGCTTATGTAAGCAATACCTGGAGGTGACATGCCGGTATCTCAGCTGGAACAATCTTAGCCACTCCGGCTGCCACTTTATGGCTGAAAATAATACTGTTCCACTTCACCAAGTCTTGCCGCCTTTTACATACAAAAATAGGTAAATGGCATCGTGAATAACTTTCCAACCAGACAAGATATCAAAAATCTATTATCATACCTATATCTTTTATTTTTGATATCTTTCCTGGTTAAAAAGTTATTCGCGATGCAATTTGTGTCACCTTTAAGGAGCGCGGCACCATATTTATCCTGTCTCCTCCGAGTAATTTGGATGACTAATCCTCCGCTACATTTACGATGCTTCAACGGCTATTGTCATTGAAACTCACTAGCAAGTCTACGCCACATGCGGCAACCCGTCTAAACCATGGGTAAATCACCGTGCTCTATTCTACGGGCCTAGGGGGAAAGGCTATCGGGAGATTATCGAGCGGTCACTGGCTTCCGATCGGACTTCAAATAACAACGCCACTCTTCCCCAAACGTATGCATATGTGCCACATTGAAAGGGGCAACAAGCCACCATCCATCTGATCACCGGAGTTGTGCCTCTCTTGGGTGGCTATAGTTAATTAACTATCCACAATTTGTTTCATCATCCTCCTTCACTTCCTCAATCTCCCCACCTCAACCTAAACCTCAACCTCAACCTCGATCTAAACCTCAACCCCCAACTTGACAACTACTCTACCTACAACATACCAGATTAAAACTCACAAAATGAAGCTCTACTCCTTAAGCTCTTTCCTTCTACTAGCCTGGAGTGCTATCGCAGCTGCAGCTCCGGCCGCCGGACGCGATTACACGAGCTATGTAGTCACGTACAACCCTGACACTCCAGACAGTGTCGTGGATCAAGATATCGCGAAGGCCAAAGAGAACGTATGTATTTGCTTATTTGCCTGCACATATGCTTTCTTTATTGGCATCAGCTAACATCGAGTGATAGGGTGCGATCATCACTCACAAATATCGTAGCTACCCCCCCCCCACTTTGCAAACCTACCCCATGCATCTTACTAACGTAACGCCTTCCTGTAGATATCATCAAAGGCTATAGTGTGGATTCTCCATATGGTATAGATGCTCTGAATTTTGTCCATGCCGATGACTATGAGAACAAGCAATACCAGCCCACTATTGAGGAAGACCAAATTGTATGTTCTCTCACTCTGCCTTTGATTCTTTTCAGCTGAGCTCGTTTTCTAACACCACTTAGGTCACCATCCAACGCAAGAAGAAGGTAAGGTCGGGGTAAACCGTTTCAGCATGAAACGTGGTAGTGGGGATCCTTCTTTTGAACAGGGAATTTCATTTGGCGTAATAAGGCATGGCGGTAAATTAAAATCGGCCCATGAGTCGGGTATTGGTTGGTTTCCTGGCGGGGGGTTATTACGACCAATGTTTCGCCACCGATAGTCAACCAATTATTTGTCGCGGACTACTTTTGTAATTTTGTCTACCGTAGAACGGTAGGAATGGACTTTGTTTTAATAGTATGTGGTTAGGACTTGAAATACATACAACTATATGGACCATCGAAAATAAAAATTTGCTGTTGAGATTAGCTTCCGCTCCTAGCTATATATATGTAGGGTTAAAGTTGCTGTAATGTACGGTGACACGCCGGGTCGATATCGAGCGGCCACCTTCCAGCTGTTAAGTCTCGAAATAGGAACCCCGGTTTAGTAAGAAAAAAAAGAAAAAAAGGCCCAGAGCTGTGGGTGGTGGCGAGAGGCAAACAACCAATCAGGCGGCTTAGGTTCGGCCCTTTGAATTCGTGCTGTTCATTTAGAGCTCACGGCAGAGTAGTTACTGCAGTGTCATAATTATTAGACTCCATAATCAGTTCTTTCATACCTATCTGATTGCCTAGTCACCTGCTTCGTAACCAGATGTTTTATTCCCGCCTAGAAGTTCTCAGATTCGTGAAGCCAAGCATGACAGTTTACTTATCTTGGCTTAGCTCGATTGTATATTCAGGAGCTAGCACTAAGGCTAGTATGAATTGGTGCTTCTGTTATTACTAATAAGTACATGTACCCATTCACTCGTATGAAGCAATTAATATGAGTGGTCTTGAGACACTAAATAGCCAGAGGTTGATAAGGGTTTATTATCCGTGGCCTGGCTGGTGTGAACTGAGATAGAAGCAGTTACAATGTCTTAATTATCAAAACTCTCTACATTTGAAGATAATGTAAAGTATATATATGACGGTTTCCCTGGCCACCCGGATCACACCCCCCTCACTCGGACAGTTAACGTAAAAAAGGGAGGATCAACAATTTAAGTGGCTTCTCTATCTCTTCTCTACCAATCATCATTGACTGTACGAGTGAGGGGGGTGTCCGAGTGGCCAGGGAGGTCGTCTATGCATGTGGCAAAACTGGTTGATCCATCCATTATGGAGCTTTAGAGGTACCGATATATGGCCCCCAGTATCAATAGCCACCGGCCTTTTAGTACTTGAGGGACCTGCACGGTGTACTGTCACTAGGCGATTTTAACGTTCAAAGGAGCCCTAAAGAGGTAATCAGCACTGTGACAGGAAACATATTGAAAGCTACCCAAATTAAACCTTACTATTTTAACCCCATGAACAAGTACTCTTTAGGAGGAAGTACAGCGTTCTAGGATAAATTATAAACTATAGTACGGGATAACTGGCAATTTCAGCTCGCTATCTAGTGTACCCTTAATTTCCCTCCGGGTTTCTTGTTCGAGACCGAGCTGGGTACTACAATTCTTCGCCCCGCTCCACCACGGACATTTCCAGTAGTCCAGTAGTACAATAGTGAAAGCGTTAGTGTTCTCTTTCTAGCCAGTAGGATAGCGATATATATATTAATATACATGAATATATATCACTTTTGCTTTGTTTGACCACACGCGATCCTGGCTATAGCTATATACCATCAGTAAGTATGATAACAAAAGGACAGGAGTAATTGAAGCAAATATAAAAGGCTTTGTACATTAAGTATATAGGGAACCACGTAAAATATTAGTTAGCCCAGACAGGCTTGAGATATACTAAAAGTACTGTTTATCGAAGGTTAGCAAAATACGACCACGAGCATAGGCTGGGGACGTTACCGATAAATCTACACGATATCAATTTTCCGAGATCTTCCCTTGATTCTTTCTATATACCTCATCTGTAGAGATACTTCACACAGTTTTGACTCTTCTATTTCACCCTCGTGAGTCAAAGAGAGCCAGATTGACGGATTATTGATAACCTACCAACCCAATCTAAATCTGTTTCCCTGAGATAAATAACCTGTAGAAAAGGAGAGTTAGCCATATATTCCCCTAGAAGAATACAAGGAGTAATCTACCTCTTACCAAACCTAGATAGCTATAAAAGAAACCAAAACTCCTCTAGGGCACAACCTCCCACCGAAACCACCGCCAGAAGGACCATGAATTAGCTTAGCTCCTCCAGCGGGAACCATGAGATATGGCCCAAATATTCACCTTGATTCAGCAGACAAATAATTGATTAGCCAACTATACGTTTAAATCAACTAGATGTACTTATGGAGGATTCTGTATACCCGGGAGACCGAAGTGATTGTTTGGTAGGCGGGGGTCTAGCAGTACTCATGCCCTACAAGAGCACAGCAGCACCAAGCGGTGACCATTTGCTTCAAAATGAGCAGATGGCCATTTTCTCCAAACGGCACCGAAGGAAGCAATGACCATTTGCTTCAAAATAGACAAATGGCCATTTACTCCAAATGACCCCGGAGAAAGCAATCATTTGCTTCAAAATACGCCACTTTGTGGCTACAGTACACATGCCCTACAAGAACTATGGGGATAAAGATGTAGGGATAAGAATAGGTAGTTCAAGTAGTATTTGGATATATATATCGGGAAAGATAGATGTTGCCTGAGTGTCGATGACGATGAAATGAAACGGATGAGAGGGGTAAAGAAGGATTGAGAACTAAATATTATTTGAGTATTTTGTATACGTATGTGGAGTATAATTATATAAGCAATCCTCATCTATTGGGAGTTATTTTTACCTATTAGAAGCACACCGGGTAGCATTACACTTCACGTACCAGTATTACAACTTCTCGTGCCAATAGTACAGCCGGAAGCTTTTCAGGCACTGCTCGGGAGATCTCAAGGCGGAACCCTACCTTAGTATCGGCGGCCAAATATTCCTTGGCATTAGTCCCCTTAGTTACATGTATTTAAACATTAGGTCCTCCGCCAACTTTCACTTCTCCTAAAAAACCAAATGGGTTTTCAGCTACAACTCTATCCACAGGGGTACAAAAAAAGATATGATCTCATGCGGTAAGCCCACCCCCCCCCCCCTCCAACCAACGTACATGATAACCTCGCCTCTCTAACTCCTTATCTAAGTAGGACCTCTGATCATTTGTTTTATTTCGTCCCACTGGCCGCTAGCGATGCTAGGGCGAGTGCGCGAAACAAAACCAATGAACCTCAGCTTGTTCTCCGGAAACCTCTGGTCAATGCATCTATAGAAATAAATCATAGCTGTAAGCTGTCTTCTGTGTTGGTCTCCCTCATTTTAATCTAGACTAACCTGAGATTAATTCCAATGCCCGCGCAAATTTGAAGTAACGTCTTTCAATTTAAGTACCAACCTTTCCTCGACCCTTTAATTTCTGGCTTTGTTTTCTGTAGCTAACCTCATCACCTGGTATCCTAGTTGGCCAATCGTTTCCCTAGAAGGCAATACTAATACCAAGCAGATGGCACCACGAGTTGAAGCTAGTACATGTATGTACAGTCAGACGTGCAATAACAATGCCAAGATAACTTCGATAAGTAACCCGTCTAACACAGGCCCTGATAAGATCAAAAACTCGCACAAAGCGTGCAAACTTAATGGGGTGAGCATGAGGCTAGCTAGTCCATAGTTCTAATATATAACACTCTGAGTTACTGACACCGTGTATACAAGGTCTCGGGCTTAGGGACGACAGTGCAACAATAATGTAAAGTTATCCCTCGAGGAGTGCAATACTTTATATCAGGATAATTGCTTCTGTAAGAGCTACGTAGACATCGCATCCCCGTTCACATCACATTTGATCACTCAATCTTGGCGCGTTGCCAGCTAGCCTGAAACCGATCTGGAAAACAAATTAGAGCAAACGACCCTAGCCCTATTCGATAATCTTTTTGTTCCCAAACCACCAGCGGGGCTAACTGGAGAAGGATGGAGGCTGCCGTGTGAGAGTCTGGTAGACAGGTATCCCCCGCTTCTACATACATCTATTTATATGGCAGTAGAATAGGAACAGTGGCTATTAAGTGCCGAGAGAGCCGTAAGAGCTTTGTGAGCTGCGTAGAGGACATTTTGGGCCGTTCAAAACCAATTATACATGCGGGCCGGCCAAGCTCACCAATACGGACCTATCGTTCCGCGAACACCCTCTGGTTGCGCGCGTAACTATTAAGAAGATAATGCTACAGGGCTTTGGCAAACTTTTACTTTTTTCTAAACCCCACATGCGCACTATAGCTCCAACCTTCACCTATATAGAGGTTCGCAATCAACACTCAACGCCACTCCATCCGACGAGACCATTGCAGCCAACAGACGTAAGTGCAGCTATAGGACATGGGACCTCTCTTCTCCACACCAGCCTCCCAAATTCTCTCCTCCTCCTCCAGGAAGGCGGATAGGCCACGATAGTTGGCTTTGGGATGTCCACCTGAGCGTGTACTCACGGGCTATCACTCGGAGAGCTTGGCACTAATGCATAACAGCGGCGCCACAAGTGCTATAGATTCCACTACATGTACCCAAACACGATTGAAGGGAGAGGCCTCTGTGTGAGTCCATAGCTACAGTGCGGCGGGGTTCGCTATCCTAGTTACATGCTATGCTAGGCGTTTGTTACTTTAAATGCGCCGGGAACGCCCTGAAGCTCTTAGTGCTTGAACATACGCCCACACCCCGGAAGCCATCCCAACGGCCCCAGAAACTAACCTCTCAGGTGCAGCAGAGCCTACCCGCAGGAAAGAAAACCCGCAGCCGGAAACCCCTAGCCAAGGCAGCCCCCGGGGCAATGCAGATGGAAACGCTCCCTCCACCTGCAGCCTAGCCAGGTACTTTGAGTGAACTAAGGTTACCATGTCTTAAATTCTTCATTTGCAGACTGGCAACGACTTGGAAAGAGGAAATGATGAAGCCAGTTATAAGCGACCCCACACTAACATCCAAACCTGCCCAGTTGTCCCTGGCTAGACAAACTTAAAGGAACCAGAACCCCGGAATTTATTTTAAGGCCTTAAAAACAACCTAGAGGCTAGATATCAGCCTTACGGCTCACCAGGCAGCGCACACAGTGAATTCTCTATATAATCCTGGATCTCCGGTTTCCTAAATGAGTGTCAAGGACTGCATCTGTGTATCTATCGCTATCCTATCAACACCCGAGTAAAATCCACTCCTCTAGAGGCGGTAGAGTAAAGCCGAACGCTAACAACGACGATATACAATAGTGCCCGCTGAATGACAAATTACAAGGTCGTTTGTTGTTGAGTTCTGCGCCAATACAAAGGGGCAGAGAAGATCCGGCTACCGCGGTGGATACGGCAGCCAGGCGTTATGGTATCTTGATATAATTGGCTTGACCGCGCTCAGAGAAAGAAGTAGTGTCCTCAATTAATGCCCCCCAATTGATGCCAGGCGGGGAGAAACACCGGAGGGCGATATATTATTCCGGTGATGAGTTCTATGAAATCTGTTTGGAAAAATTGCTGTAGCGCTCTATGAATAAAATCCATCCACCACTTAAGTACATGTAACCTTGGTCTTAGTCTTGGTCCTGGTCCTGGTCCTGGTCCTGGTCCTGGTCCACAGAGTAGATAGTCGAACAGTCGATCTAGACTGGTGATACCCTCGTTACCCGGCCCCCAAGTTGACCTAGGGCCAAACCCTCGCCCACAACCAGCAGTCCCTCTCACTTTCAAGGTGGCCCACACAGCAACGCGGAGATTAACATTCAACCACACTCGAAAAATTCACGCCCAACCGAACAATCGACAATCACCAAAGAACCCTTTTACGGCCTTAATTCCGCGACAATCCAAATAAAATGGCCCCAAAAGCTCCTACCAAGGGTAACAAACCGCTCCGTCCTGCTTTTTTTCCCCAAATTTCGGAAAGAGGTCAAAATAGATGCCGGGGCCGGAATAAGGGAGGGAGGAAAAGAGGAGGGGGGGCAATCAACAAATATAGTCGGGGGAAGCTACGAGGGAAGAAAATTGATGGAGTGGCAATGGGGGATTTGGGGATTTTGAGACCGGGAACTACTGGGCGAGAGACAAAACACTAACACGCATGCCGAAACCTAGGTCCTAAGACCCCCGCCAGCAAGAAGGCTGCCGATGCGAAGAAGGCCGCCCTCAAGGGTACCCACTCCAAGATTGCCCGCAAGCCCCGTCTCTCGACCACCTTCCACCGCCCAAAGACCCTCTCTTTGGCCCGCACCCCCAAGTACCCCCGCAAGAGCGTTCCCCACGTTCCCCGGCTCGACCAGTTCAAGGTCATCGTCCACCCCCTCAACACCGAGTCTGCCATGAAGAAGATTGAGGAGAACAACACCCTCGTCTTCATTGTCGACATCAAGGCAAACAAGAGACAGATCAAGGAAGCGATCAAGAAGCTCTACGACGTTGACTGTGTCAAGGTCAACACCTTGATCAGGTTGGTTCCCCATTTCCCTGTGGGTGTGAGGCTCTGCCGTCCCGTGCTGATAGCTCCTTTTTTTCTAGGCCCGATGGAACCAAGAAGGCCTTCGCCAGGCTGACCCCCGACGTCGACGCTCTCGATATCGCCGCCACCAAGCTCGCCATCGTATAGATGGCAAGTTTTGGTTTGTTGGGGATCGTTTCTTTCTGGGTGTCTGTTTTTTTTTCCTCCTAATGTTTGCTCATTTCGGGATGTTGGGTAAAAAAGGAATTTCGAACAGAATCAAAAAAGCAATGGGATTTTGTCCATACATTGCGGTGGTTTACTGGTTCTTAAAAATGGGATGGGGTTCTTTTTTTTTCTGTATCGAAATTCTTTTCCCAATAAGTGAGTGAATTGGCGTTTTTTGGTCCTTAGTTGGTTTTTCGGAAAAGCATGGTCTAGAGTTTGGTGAGGTTTTGCAAATAATTTCGCCGTTCAGTTTGCCATTAGATGCCGATGCCGTTGCCGTGCCGTTCATTGGACCATTTCGGAGAGCTACAATAATTTATTATATATCCAAGAAAAATGAACCTGGAAAACTATCTGGAAAGCTCGGAGCTCGGTATTTGGGAAGTTGAGAGCTGTAATCTGTGCATGGTTGTGGAAGCTTGACATTTTGCAGGATGCTTTGGAACAGATACAGGATCAGGATCGAGTAAACCTAGAGCCGGGAAAGAACACCATTGTAGGGTTCTCGTCTCCTCAGTTCCCGTCACAATCATGATCTATCACCTATCCCGTGCCCACCCTGGCGCCAAGGTTCGTACTCACACAGCTTCCTAAGTATGTACTTTGACAAGTGTAAAGCCAAGGTGATGTAGTAGTAGAAGCGTGAATAGTGGTAGCACCGGGAGGGGTGTTAAAGAGCGAGATACGGGCTCCGCTTGTAATAAATCCTCCTCATGTCGGGATACTGAAACCATGCCCCGCCTTCATGAAACTTGACTTTTGTAATATAAAGTCATAATATAGCGCCCCGACTGGGAATTAAGGTTTTACTCTTAACCCCAAGGCGGGGGACCAGACACCATTCTAACTCTCTGGCTGGGAATTAAGGTTTCCTTTCACCCCGACATACAGTCCAATTGGGGGGGAGATATGCCCCCAGACCCTACGGTGTCTGTAGGGGACACACGGGCACGAAACTAAGTACATGTAGGTACGTAGGTGCGCGCCCGACTACATGCATCAGCCAATCAGAAGAAAGATGGGCACGGGACGTTAACCCCTAGACTGCGGATCAATGATAGTTAGATCATATTCCTAGTACTTGTATCAATATCCTAAAGCCAGTGATGTCATTCATTGTCTAGCATAAAACGATATATATGAAACCTAATAAAACGTCCCCACCTTTTCTACTATATACGTTTATTCACATACATAAACACAAGGCACACATTACACTACATCACGGACTCTCACTCGTATCACATATACATGCATACATGTATATCCCACTCACCCAATGGGGTATATCAAAACGACAAGGGCCTCGGCACCTCGGTTAAGCCACACATCCTTGAGACACCAATTAATACCAAGTATCTCTCCGTACTACTATACTAGCACTATAGATATCTCGATAGCTCCCACCACCCCCCTCCATTCGAGCCCCCCAAAGCAATGTCCTCCGACAACTCTACCTGCAGTTCAACCCCCACTGGCTGGGACAACGCCTTCCTTAGCGGCTACGTTGCCCTCAATCCAGACTACAACGTAACTCCCCCCCAACTCCCAGACCGCACAACCATCACTAACACACACCAGGGCTTCGACGCCGAGCTCCTCAAAACCTCGCTCACCCCCATCTCCGCCACCAACTCCACCTGCGTCTTCGAGCTCACCGTAAAAGACCTCCACGCCAACGGCCTCGGGAACCTCCACGGCGGCTGCGCAGCCCTCATCTACGACCTCTGCACCTCCGCGGCACTCGCGCTCGTGGCCAAGCCCGGATTCTGGGACCTCGGGTATGTCCCCCCCCCCCCTAACCGGACGCGTGCGTGCTAACGGAGGGGCCGCGGGTAAGGGGCGTTTCGCGAAACCTGAACGTCACGTATATACGCCCGGCGCCGCTGGGGACGAGGGTCACGGTTGTGTCGGAGGTTGTGCATGCGGGGAGGCAGCTGGCGACCATGAGGGGCGTGATGAGGACGCAGGACGGGAAGGTGGTGAGTACGGCGGAGCATACGAAGGCGAATGTCAAGAGTAGCTTGTAGCTGGTACTCTGGAATCTAAATGCGTAGTACGACCGGCTTTGCAAACCGCGTGGTTATGTAATGACGTAGAAGACCCCCCCCCCTCCGCCTTGTGGTGGATGTTGTGTAGACCGCAGGTGTCAATGATACAAAAGCCCCCGATTCTAAACCGGCCCAGGATTCAAACGCGGCCTGGCGGATTTAGAACCGGGCCTAACAAACCCGTAAACCACGCCCCTTCACAAAACTCAACATGAATGCCATCTAGTTGGAGCCAGCGAGCCTTTACCTCTCCTGCAGTGGTCTTGGACCCCAAAAAGACCGCGGTTTGGGCTGGTGGGCGGGTGCAATGAATGACCAAGAACGAGTGATGAGCCATGATTGGCCGTAGGTGCAACGCGCACACTAGATCTAGGGGGGGGTTAGGCCGCCGCCCGAAGCAGACCCCGAGGCTCCCCGCCTTGAATGGTACCAAAAACGGCCCACTGGTGAATCAAGCACTTCTGGGGGGGGACGAGGTCTTGAGAGTACACGGTCTGGTGATGGCGGGTGCATCATGGTGCATCACTCATACCCCATCACATACCCGCCCACGCTCACTCCCAACCACCATGCATCCCCCCCTTTACCAAAGACGCTTAATAAACACGCATAAATTTCCTAAGTAGCTACACACATCCACCGGAAACAAAAATCCCGAGTATACTGCTCTCGCCCGGCCTGCAGTTTCATTTTTGTCCCACACCTGGGGCTCGTGGACTAGAGTACATACATACGTGATGTATACTTATATGTATGTATATGTATATGTAGATAGACCCCACGACCACTCGAGCCCAGTCCCAGTCAAAAATCCAATTTAACCCCCCCCCCCCGCCCCGCCCCAGTTCTTAATATGAAATCCATTCACAACACGACGCCCAGTGTTCAAAAATCTATAAATCAAACCAAATACAAAAAAGCGCAACTCCGTCATCATTCATCTCCTCGTTTCCAGTTTTTTTTCTACTCGTCCCTCAATCCCCAATCCCCCGTTCCTATGCGCCCCCAAACCGCCAAACCCTAACCCTACCAATCTTGAATTCAATCGTCGCCTTTTTAACCCTCGATGCTTTCTCTTTTTTTTAATCCTTTATTTCCCCTCTCCAATGCTTTCCCCTCGCCGCTTAACACCTGCCGATGCACACCCCCCCCCTTCCCAAACCCCTGAAATGCATACATAACGATGATACGACAATGATGATGATGATGATGATGATACACTCCTTCCGATGCTGACAGGATAAAATGATGATGATGATGCGAGAAGATGAGACGAAATGGGGATGGGTGGGATGAGACGGTAAGACAGGAGGGGGTGGGAGAAGACAGGATAAATTATGATGAGGGTAAGTAAGTAAGGCATGAGGATAATGGGTGTAGTAAGACAAGATGTAATGAGGTAGGATGAGATAACAAGAAGCGCACACACAAACAATAAGTAGAACTCTTAAAAGAACAAGAGGAAGAACAGGCAAGAACAGGATATAAGAAAAGAATATCTCCTATAAAACACTACTAAAAAGAAGAAAAAAAAACTACACAGAAGCCTACAAACCTTTTTTATAGGGGGAGGCCCTACTGCCTCTACCCCAAACTCAGTCCCCCCAACCCCCCCGCCGCCCTCTTCCCCACACTCTCCACACTCCCCGCCCGTCTCCTCGCCTCCTTCTCTTCCTCGATTCCCCTTCTCCTCTCCTCCTCATAGAATTTCCTCGCCCTCCCTCTCTGCATTCTCATCATCACCCCCCACACCTCCCCCACCAGCGCGACCAACACCACCATCCCCGCCCCCTTCCCCACCCTCTCCTTCGCCACCCCGGAGGCCGCAGCCGCCAACGCAAGACCAACAATCCCTATCTCCACAGCCCTCACATCCCATGACCTCACCCGCCACGCCACCGCCCCGGCCACCACCACTAGCCCCCCCACAACCCCCCAATACTCACCCTCATACATGATCGCCGCCCCGGCCACCAGCACCATCACCACCCTCGTCACCACAACCCACGGCCCCTCCTCCACCGCCCGCACCGCGACTACCTCCGGTTCATCCTCGAGCCGGAACCCTCCCGCCATCAACGACTCCAGCCCCGTCGCCTCATCATCGACAAAGAAGCGCTGTGGGGCCATCGGCGGGTACTGCGGACTCCCTAGATGGTACCCCGGCCTAGCCACCTTAGCGAACTCCGTCCCTGTCGGCGGTGCCGACGGGTCCGGGTTGAGCCGGTGGGCAAAGAACTGCTCGCGCGAAATTTGGTTTGGCGGAGTTGGCTGCGCCGGCGGCTGCGGGTGCATGAGCGACGAGACGATACGCTGGGCCGGGGCACGGGGCGCCGGCGGCAGGGAACCAGAGAAGGGCGATGCGGCGCGGGTGTACTGGTTTTGGCGCTGGAGTTGGGCGGCGCTGGCTTTGGCACTGGCGTTGGCTTTGGCGTTGGCCGCGGCGATGGTGAAGGATGGCTGTGGAGGGGGAGGGAGGCGCTGGGGCGAGACCTGCCAGTTTGTTGTTTCATGTGAGTTTGTGGGGTTCCAGTCCATTGCGTCTGGTGATGCGGGGGTACCGCGGCGAGGGAGAGGCGTGGGGGAGGCGGCGCGGACGCGCTTGACAGGGGAGTAGAAGGTGGAGCCGGTAGAGGGCGGGGGGTTGTTCATTCCGGGGCGCAGAGGAGTTGTGGGCGACATTGGGTGTCGCGGGACGGCGGACATCATTGGTGGTGGAGAGGCCGGGGGGCTTGGTGTGCCGGGGACTGGTTCGGGCTCGCGCAGGGAGAAAGCCGGTGGATCTTCCAGTTTGAGACAGGTGATTGAGAATAACGTTGACTATAGCACTTATATTAGTACTGGTAATGATTAAAGGGTAAGAAAAACAACATACCATCAAAGATAGGAAGAATAGCCCTAGATGCACCGCCGTAAACGCTTCCTCCGTCAGGGCCACTGCACCGGGGGTCGTAAAGTACCAGCACAGCATGCGGAACACATAGATCCCTATCTCGAGCCTAAAATACTCTTTTGAGCCCACCAACTTCTTGTGCGGCGCGTTCTGTAGACCCCTCTCCCTATAGATCCAAAAGAAGCCCAACAGACTCCACGGGATCCATCTTGCCTGCTCCGCCGCCGCACCATAACAGTGCACATCGACCTCCCCGGCCACCACACTCCTCAGCATACAACTCCCCCACGACGCCACGCCCGTCTCCATCTCCATTGCCACCTCAGGCTGCACCAGAGCCGCCCCATGCCATACCAGCATCAACGCATGGAAATAGCACCAGACCATGCCCCTCGCCGCCCATACCGCAGTCTCAACCGTCTTCTTTCCCTCGCTTTCTACCACCCCCGGCTTCTTGGCCGCCTCATGCCCACTCGATCTTGCCAACATCTGTCCCAGCGACGCCACCTTCACCTGGTAATTACTCGTGCGTATGCGCTCGTTGACGCGCGGTGCACACAGAGCACACACCTGTGGCCAGCGCTCCTCGAGCGTGGCACGATACTTGGGGAACTGAACGTTGACGACTTCTTCGTAGTCGGGGTGGTCCTCGGGCGGTAGCGGGTATGCGGCGATGGCGTCCGTAACGACTTTCTGGTTGTTTGCGCAGGTGCGACAGAAGGGCGTTTGGGTGGTGGGCGAGTTGGAGGTGGGGGATTCGGGGGTGGCGGAGCGCGTGCTGAAGGAGTGGTGGATAGCGCGTGGGGAGGTGCGGCGGCGGGCGTAAACGGGAGGGGGTTTGGGGGGAGAGTCTGGGACGAAGTCAACGATTTCGCCTTTCTATTAGGAGAGGCGTGGTTAGTTAGTGAAGCTATAGAATAGGATCCGGGGGTGGGGGTACCTCGTCAAGATGGTTATCGGCACAGCAGTCAGGGCAATTAAACCGGCTAGGACGTCCACTCGGGTATGTTTCTATTCCTCCCGGGGGCAGCGAGTCAATAGCGACGAGATGTGAGCAGTAGAAGCACTGCAATTTCTTCCGACGGATTCTGAGGAAGGACATTATTTCGCGGAGGTCATTCAGATCTAATCAGCTACAGGTATTGTATATAGAATTCTACAACTACTACTACCACTACTACGGTAGTTAATATATAGTAGCTGTATGTAGTAATATGGTTGTTGTATAGCTGTGTTGTAGGGGTGTGGTATAGTATGCTATTGTATTGACAATAGTTGTGAATTTATGAGTGTGTTGGTGATGATGATGATGACGATTACAAAAGTCAGACTTCAGTGAATCAGTGAATCAGTCAATCTCGGGCCGATTAGATTTGTTGTTATTTTGTTGCCTCGGGGGGGAGGGAGTGAACCTTGTTTGGCTGTTTTGGGTGAGGATATGTTGTCTTTCTTTTCTTCCGAGGGAAGGAGAAAGAAGAAGAAGAGAGAGAGTTCTTCCGAAAAGAAAGTCCGACGCCGTACCACACACACCACACCCTGGGGCCCTTTTTCCTCACCCTTGGGGGAAGGAGGCACAACGCAACGCAACACACCCACTCTCTCACACAAAAAAAAAAAAATAGAAAGATGGAAAAATAGAAAAGTACCACAGACGCGATGAGGCTGAAATCCACTTCCGGATTGGATACGCGTGTGCACGTGCCGCTGGCCATTCCATCACGAATTCCATCACGAATTCCCCCTCCATTCCTCCTCCATTCACCATTCGCTTCAACAAAGAGGAGACAGACAATATTTTGATTGAGTGGGTGTGCACAGCCTTTTTATATAGAACCACCACTCGAATTTAAAATAGAGCGCACACATCTTATCTATAATAAAAAGCAGGTACCAGATTCGATCCGACACGATCCTCACATCCTCACTCCCGCGTGGTACATACGTGGGTACTACCCATAAGCGAGGCGAGAAGGAACTGTTGCTCGGTAAGTACCTGTGCCCCCCTTTTGCCCTGCCCTGCATCGGTCATTTTGCACTGTTTGGCCTGGAGACGATGAAAGTACTGGCTCAACCCCCTACCACGTGTGTCCATCCAGACAGAGATACCGGGCAGCACTGCCGGGGCAGGAGTAGAGTACAATGGGCGCGTGTTAATCGAATCATGTCGAGTCACTCGACCGTCCAGACACGGTGGCCGGTACATGTATGCGCCCCCCAAGCACCGGGGCAAATCCAGTCCAATGGTGAATAAGTTAAGAAAGACCAACATTAAAGTTTACGGAGGCCCACCTACCAGGGATCTGGTATTCGTTACAGAGCCGGGTTCACCATGGAGCAAGAGGCAGTTGTAGCATGCTGCTGCAAGCTACGGCTCCAAGTGCCAAGATGGACATTTCACTTTCGTCTAGTCCTGCCCTGTCCTTCGAAGCTTTCTTTGGTTGCTTGTCGATTGGCCAAAGGAACAGCCAATAATACCTCAGCAGGGCTTGGAACAATGATATGAGCACCAGGAACCAGGAGATGGCTGGTATGTGTACTAGGTACCGCCATTAGATAGAAATGGGATGGATTTCGAGGAAGGATAACAATGACCGTTTATTCGGCCTAGATACACAATGATGTGCGCCAGTAAATTCTCGGTGATCTCTAGATAACTCTAGTCAGCTTCTGTCGTGGTGTCTCGATGTCCCCATAAATTAAAACTCCATGCCCTCGCAAAACATATATTCATAGCTGAGATACTCGCAAGCTATGTGTAATTAATTCATGAAACAAGCTCACGAAACATGCAAGCAACGAGTCACTGTCTCATCACCGCATCTCACTCACCCCCAGGTTACCCTGTCCATAAAGTAGGGCACAACCCCGCCCTAGACCGTCACACCCACATCCCAAGCATCAACCACACATCCAGGCCTCCTACGATACCAACAATTTCCAACATCACACCGACGACGACGACGACCCTACCGACCGACCGCCCCAAAAACTGACCCCTACGACTTTACGTATGCTCCCCCCCTGGATATCACGATACGAGCTCCGCCCAGACAGATTGAACTGACCGCAGAAATTAGTTACGTTTTCGTAAAACAACCTCATCCGCAATCATGGCCCACGAAACTGTTTGGTACTCGCGCCCGCGCAACTACGGAAAGGGAAGCAGATCCTGGTATGGTTAAAAAAATTCCCCCAGTCAAAAGAGGAAGCTAGTGGAAGGAGATGGGTGGGGAGAGAGACCAAGAGGGGCATAGATTGAGGACGGGAGCTGGATGGACACGGTGCTGATTGTGTGGTTGTTAGCCGTGTCTGCGCCCACAAGGCTGGTTTGATCCGCAAGTACGGTCTCAACATCTGCCGTCAGTGCTTCAGGGAGAAGTCCACCGACATCGGCTTCGTCAAGGTACGGACAGACAGCTCCACCGCACTCCTCTTCAAATGGGCACCACACTGACGTGCAAGTAGAACCGATAAGCGAGTCACAATGGGGACATTTCCGGGGGTTCTGGGGGTAATGGGGGCAACACAAGGGGGAGAATATGAAAACAGGAGGAGAGGTTTTCCTTTCCTCCTCCTGTAGGAATATCTCCCATGTTGCACCGCAACATTAAAAAAAAAAAATTTAAATTAACGGGATTTCCTTTTTTTTTTTTTGCACAGCTTTTTTTTCTTCTTCTTCGGGATACGGATCGCAGCGTGGGGACCGGGGGGAAAAAACAAAGAATAGAAGCTTGCTTTGTTCTGGCGTTATCTTTTGGAGCTTGGTTGACCACTTTTTTTCCAGACTCTATATTTCGGTGATTGATGGCGCAGTTAGCTAGGACGCATTGCTTGGTGACATGGTTGTATTCGACTCCAACGGACAGCGGATACTATCCCGTATTATTCTATCTATTCTGGACTTAATTGCCCTTCACCAGTTACTGAGGGCTTGAGAGTCAATTGCCCCCTAGGAGGAAAGATATCCTGAATCACGGCGCCATAAAACATGAGAGTTATGAGAATGATTCTGTGACCGAACGGTCCTTATAACGGTCCTTATAACGACATTTTTATCTTATTAAACAACCGCCCCTGAAGTATCCCCAAGTGTCTTCTTATCGCCTACCCGGGCCAATGTAGTTAAAAATGTATTTACGAGCGCCTTTTATGGCCAGCTATACGTTCAATATTGTCTCCAATACCCGTCTACATAGCTGCGTATAGCTCTCGGGAGCTATATCCGTGTCATTGAGCTGGTAAGGATTGGTTAGACGGGGCGCTTAGGTTGTATGTGGTTAGTTATGTACTATACGACCTTTCTTTCTATGTATCAAATCTTCCTATAGAGATGTGCGTGACCTCTCCTGGAGTTCTCGGTGGTTGTAAGTGTCTTGGTGCACAGGCGCTCACTCGGCGGGTGGACCTTGCAAGACCGCTAGAGAACCAACAGCGCATTGATTACATAGTATGCAGCCCGAAGGCTATGACAAAACCTTTCCTCCCACTCTCCGGAGGCGGGGTAACATTTTCCTCTCAAAAAGTCACACAAAAGAAAACACACAGAAGAAAGATACAAAAGAAACCCAAATCATTACTCAGGCATAACACTCTCACCCTTCCGCACCCCCACTACACCCGCATTCTAATTCCCCTCCCTTTCCAATCCACCCCACCCATACTGAAGCTCTCTCTCTCCTCCTCTCTTTCCTCGCTGTTCCTTCCCTCTCTCATGCTTCTTCTTCAACCATTCCGTCCATATCTTTAGTCCTTCCTCGCATCCGAACCAACAGCGCATCACCGTGCACACTCCTTAGGTCACAACATTCCAGGACCAATATGAAGTAATAAATAATAACATTCCAGGACCAAAAATATGCTAACATTCTTTTTCTAATATACATTTTTCGCTGACATCTCACAGTGCACCCCCCAAAATCTCTCACTCTACTTTACAAGCACTGGTAGTAATATGGTGGCGAGACAGCGGTACAGGTAGTTCCACTGACACAAGCGGTTGGTCCAGTCCAATTAACACCACCACTACACACATTACCAGTCAGAAGCCTTCTAACATCCCTCTATAATCAAGAAAGGAAAAAAAAAAAAACTCACCATTGTTGGTACTTTGCTGCCACAGCTCCGGTGCTTGAGGCCGCCGCGCTGGATGATGTCGTGCTTGTCACGATTGTGGTGGAAACCCTAGTGGTAGAGCTCGCGCTGGTAGTGGCTGGCGTGGTAGTGGTAGTAGAGGAGCCCGAAGTGCCCCTCCAGCCTTGGATTTCGTCGAGTGTAAGCACATAGTCAGAGTAGTAGATTCTGTTAAGGAACTCGAGCGAGTTCGCTGTTGAGTCTTCAACAAAGCTGTTCCATGTCACGAACCAGCTCCAGTCGGCATCATACAGCTGGAGGAGCTCCGGGTCAGGGATAGTGCCGACTTCGGTAGCCGCGATCAACTTCTTGTCGTTTCCAAGTGCAAGGAGGGCGTTGTATGTTGCGGAAACCGGCTGTCATAGACAAGTTAGATAGCACTAAAACGAGAGAGCGGAGCCTACTCACCCCGTGGTCACCAGGAGTAGATGGATAGTAATCATACGAAAGGATATCGACCGTTGCATCACCGGGGTACCAATCGGCAGCCACGGAGTTCCAGATCCAGATCAAATTGTTCAAACCGTGGTAGTTGGTAAGGCGCTCGTACATGATCTGGTAGAGCTGCTTGCATGGCTCTGCGCCCTTCGCTCCCCACCAGAACCAACCGCCTTCGGCCTCGTGCAGCGGCCTCCAGAGGATCGGGACATCGGCATCGGCCAAACGCTGGATTTGCACGGCGATGGCATCAATGTCGCGGATAAGGAGGGCATAGTCGGCGCTAGAGGTGTCTGCGAGTGCTGCCTGGACATCGAAGGTGACGGAGTCGGTGTAGAAGCCGCGCCACCACTCTTGACCCGCAACATCGATGAGCCCAGAGGGTGCGTTCCAATCTGTGGAGATAAGTTAGTGGGGCTTTTGGATGGAGGAGGAGGGGAGCATACGCCAGCAGAAAGTCACGATACCGCCACGGGCGCTAAAGGCGATGGCGTCTTCAACGGCAGTAGAGGTAGATCCGCGCTCGACACGGCTAGGGCTGTACTCGATGAAGTCGAGACCAAGAATTGCGGGAGATTTCCCGATGTTGGTTTCAACCCAGGCATATGAGGTTGTGTCTTGCTGACCGGAGATGTAGGCATTGCCGTATTTTCCGACCAGGAAGCTCATGAGCGCCTTTGTGGCAGGGGTGGAATTGGAGTTTACAAGTGCAGTTGTGACCTGATGAGGGCCACGGGGAGTAGATGGAGTGACGGTGAGTGCATCGATAAGGTACCTGCCATGTTTCTGTTGATTAGATCATTGGCCCAAGATTGGGTACGAGTGAGAGTGGGTGATTTACCAGCCCCAGTTAGACTGAATTGAGATGGTGTTTGAGCCTGCATTCAATAGAACCTGGCCGGCACTAACAGTAGTCCATGCTGTTGTCTCTGGGAGACTGACATCACTGCCTGAACCACCGTTGAGGACAATGCGTGTATACTTTGCACCGTATGGGCCCATATAGATGATCCCTAGGTCATAGAGCTTTGTCGTATCACTTGTGATAGTGAAGGTGATCTGATCAGTGCTTTCATCAAAGCCCTCAACATACCCAGTACCTATAATGAGGAAATTATATAATCAGCATGATTCCTAGGGAGCATATACACCATAACTCACCAGTGTAGCCAGAAGAAGCAGTGGCGGCGGTTACACCAGTCAATGTAGCATCCTCAGCTTGATAGGTGACGGTTTGCGCAAAAATCGACGGAAGCAGCGAAGCAACTGCTGTCAGAACAAGGCCTGCATTCCGGCCGGAGAAAATCATGGTGGGCAGGTTTTCAGTATAACGGAAGGATGGTCGGTCAATCAAACATCATGGCCGTGGCCCACTATAGCCTTCTTATAGCTTCGACGTAAAATACTTTTCTTGCACTATTTTACTGAAAATTCGATGATTATGGCTGGAGATGAGTTGAGGACCCCACCAAACATGCATGCACTAGCGCCTCATCCCGTAATTCAGATTGCATATTGCATCCTCTCCTTTTTTGTTCCTGGTACCCCAGTAATGCGGGGATACATACGGAGTTTGCGGGTGGGTATCCGCAGGAACATCAGATGAAATCCCCATCTCTCCGTGCGTACCTGGGGGCCATCACGCGTTTTCAATCACCCGGTCCTAGTATCAATATATATTGCTAGTCATACCATACTCGAGAAGGGAAATTTTCGCTATGCGCGGATTTTCACAGTTCCATTCCGAACAGGGGTAGGAAACAAACTCGAATGTTGTTCCTAGAAGAAGATTCATCAGGAAAAATTAAGGTTAATAGACAAATCGGAGCCACCGGTCCGTGACGGATGAAATCGATGATTCTTGGCGTTTGAGGGCAGGGATTACCTCTTACGCGCTATCTGGGTAAAAGCTGCTTCCTGGTTTACTACTTCATAGAGTTCGGAATTCATTCCGTGTTGCAGACTTGAGTAGCCTAGAAGCAGGTACGGATTTGCTGTTGCAAATATTTCTTGGCGCTGTATGTGACGACGTCTGAGAATAAGTACCAAAATCGCTGGAAAATATTTAAGTACCAGTACGAATCTACATCCTCCCAACCAATACATGTAAGACTCGAAAAAGAAAAATGCCTTAGTCAAAACTTAGTTTAATAAAAAAAAAATCAGCTTATATCAGGCTCATATATAGGGATATGGGTAATGGCGTTAAAGTACCTGCCCCCACACCAGTCTGTCATGACCCGGCCCGTTAATTATGACAATTATGCCCCTATCCCGATGATGGTTGACGGTTGACAGTTGACGGGACCATACTGTTTAGATGTTGAAGAAGTGAGCCTAATAACACTTTCATATCGAAAAATGTTGAGTATCTTTCTTCCTTGCAACTACTCGAGATATTATATTTTAATCTGTGCGTACTTACTGTACTTACTCTTACATAGTATGCGCGCCACTAATTTTCTAGGAAAATACATCACGTATGTACATGTAGCTACATATATATCGGGGCTGGCATGATATATCCCTATATTGTACGCACGGAGTTCAGTATAGACCCTTACATGTTGTAACCCTGAAAATTAAGGGTCTAAGCTTTCCATGCACATATGCAGCTGAAGTATACAATGCAAGCAAGACACCCTCCAGTTAACATGTGTGTTCGCCGATCATGCACTCTATGTATATATATAAGAGATCAAATTAATGGGACCGAGATAGGAGCGAACCGGCGGACAGAATAAGGATAGGAACAGAAAATCAATTTGAAACGGACTTTGTGCACTTAAGTATCTACATTTAATTTGCCTAGGCTGATACTGCGTGTAGTATATAGATAAAATCAAACCTAGCTTGACCCTTAAACAGAAAAGAGGCAAAAGCATAGCTCGACGACATGATATATCAAAGAGAGACAGAGATCGGTCATTCGAGTTAGAGTCTATTAATTATGCCTACGCAGCATGGGGTGGCTTGCCTAGTGGTTATCAGGAAGCCACAGTACTACAGTGTAGCTGGGACTCTATAACACAAGTCTCTGGCATTTGATGAGTGAGCGGGTTCTCACCTGTCAACACCCCATGCAGTCCGCCCACTTAATAATTATTATACGTAAAACTATTAGCCAAATTCCCGTGGTGAACAACTACCCCTCCCTAGATTCCGTTAGTAAAGCGCCCGGTAATCGTGATTAATGATTACAATTATGGTAGCACGAATCGCGACCATCAACACCCCTCTCTCTATTTCTGGCTGGGGGTCTACTTATGCTATCCATCCGCTCTATGAGTGAGTTAGTTAATAGGCGATCTACACCCTCCATATCATGATCTACTATATGTTTATCCGGAATATCGGAACGGAAAGCTAAAAGGATTAGCATCTATCTCCCTGGATATACTCATACCTATATCCATGATCCACGCGCCCTCCCCATGAGGCTTAGTTCTAAGTGGGCTTTGGCGAAGTTATTATCAAAATTATAATCGATCTTAGAGCCCTTGAGGGGTACGAGCTCTAAATTTTCCCATCTCTCTTCATATTATTAAGTAGTTTGGATTATCACTTTCAAGCAGCCCTCTCCGCTACGGGGGAGATTTGCGAAAGAGACAGAACTTGGGTGGTAAATGTGTGAGAAGTAATTTTGCTAACGGTTGATAAATTATTTACCACCGGTAGTATAAGTACTGAACTTCAGTCCTTGTGCCAGTATAAGCACTGAGCCCAGCCTTTATGCTAAGCTATACTCGCAGCTTCATAGCGTTTCTGAACACAACCGTTATTGCATGCTATACAAAAATGTAGCCTTGGCGGTTTTTGTGTGTGCTATGTAATATTAGGGCCCGTTTGGCAAAACGGAGTTTCCAAGGGTCAAGGCCTAACAAAAAGATCGTCGAAACCGGGTTTACGAGGGTGAAGGCTCCGTCCGTTTATTTTGGCCTGTTGCCATTAAAGGGCCCTAAGTTAGTCGTACGATCGTGTACTTCATGCAACACTTATGAATGTTTCCCACCGGTGGACAATAGGACTCATATATTGGCATTATATAGCCCCTTTCAGCCAAAAGGTCTGTGCTTTTATCCATTTTAAGGTATAAATGTTGGTATCATTTTCACTACCAGTGCAGTACGTGCATGGCAAAATAATGGTAAAATTACTTTTCGCACATTATGTATATACCGCTCCATACCTCCTCCCCCTACACATTCTGCTAGGAGTACGTTATAATATATATAGGGTATGCGATGATTATTTGAAGAATGCTCGCATCAGGATCACGATTGTACCTATCTAGGGCGGGGGGTTCTTCTTGAAATGCCACACCCCTTAGGAATACTTCTCAATTTCCTACCTTGCCATCAAATAATGCCTAGATATACGCTGCTCCTTTCAACCCTTATGACTCGTGTTATACACCTAGGCGTTGAAGATCATATTAGTTGGTGGGTACATAGAAAACTAGCGAGCCCGAGTGATAGTTTATGACTGGGTGACCACGCAGATCTTGATCACTCATCTCCGAGTGAGACACTAGGTGTGGCACACCCCACACTTACTGCACATGCAGAACATCGATATCTAGCCGATAGAACCGATCTCAGTCATGCAAGGAATGTTCCAAATCCACGATAAGTGGATATCGTGGTATCTACAAAAGAAAAGAAAAGGATCGGCATACAAAGAGTGAGAAAAGAACGGGCGCACCCATACTCTATTAAAATACAACAGAGATAATAAAAAACCCATATGCTACCGCATGAAAGAAACCCGCGCAATAGAAGAAAGAGAGATGACCGTTACACCCGCAACCCAGTGTTCAAAAGTAATCTAAAATTATTAACAAATATTAAGTTGCTAAAATTGATTTTGGTGGCCTCCCCCGCCCTGCTGGCCCTCACCCTGCTGCTCGTATGGTCTATAATTCGGCCTCGGACTCTGTCCGCCCACTATTGGTAGCAGCCTCGCCCCCGCACCCTCGCTCGGACTATGCAAGTACACCGGACTCTCTTGGCGTTGATGTGCTGTTAAGCTAGGCATGTAATCGACTGTGGGATAGCTTAATCCTACAGGTGATGGGCTCTGGTCCCGGTATCTCCCGTATCCTTCATGTGGTGATTCCAACGCATTACCATATCCTGATACTGCTACCTGCTGCGAGTAACTAGACGGCGATCGTGCCGGCGAGGTTTGCATTTCAACTGGCTCGGAGTATACATAGCCTACTGTTTGTAATTTAAGTTGGGATATCTGGGGCGCCGGATGAATCGGCAATACATCTGGCCCCGTAGGCTGTGGCGGTGGAGGCGTGTAATCGCCCGCACCGGCGATGGAAGCAGCAGCATTGACAAGGCTCGATTCCTCTTCTTGTTCGTAGCCCGGTCTTCCTTGTTTTTGGCGCCTTCGAACCTCCTCGTGCTGACGATCGCGCCGGCCAATACCGCATATCAACCAACGGGTACCACGGGCAATACTGCGGACAATATCCCACGGGTTGAAAGCGTCTAGGAGGGAAGCCATTACTTGTGTTTGACCATTGTCATAGACTTTCCAGGTGAAGGCAAAGAGGTGGAGGATAGCAAATATTATCATCTCGAAACAGATAAGGAGGGAGTTAAATCCCACGGAAATATCGCCGAGTGACATATATTTTGAAGATTTAATTGCGCCGGCGGAGGTGAGGAGGTCAAGAAGAATCTGTAAATATAAGTAAGGTGAATGATGTAAAGGGGAGAAAGCGAGGGTACCATCTGCCAAAAGGAGAAAAAGATAACTAGTTTGATGCAGAGGAGTTTGAAGAAGGGTTTCTTTGGCGCCAATTTCTCTTTGATTCCCAAGTAAAAAGCAATGAGACAATACATTGCAATGGTTACGGCAACCATATTGAAGAACATAGTCCAGAGATGCGCGTACTTTGGATGCAATGACTCCTCGCAGTAGAGGCCTTTTGCTTGAGTAACTGTTGCAGTAATGGTCATTGCGACCCGAATAAAAACATACTGGAATATCCCAATCCAAATGATCTGCACCAAGGATATTAGAAACGCGGTCGATCGGATCGGAATGCATGGGTATGGGGTTAACATTGAACCAAGTTAAGCCACTTCGAGGCTTTTTCATTTTTTGGCAGGGCCATGGCCATGCTTTAGTTGTTAAACCTGCGAAGAAGATTTTTTGATTCCCAAGCCCCTGATCAATATAGCTGCATAGCAGCGCGAAAAAAGCAGCTATTGCGAAGGCTTCGTAACAGTCCTGGACATATCCGCATTAGCTACAACTACCCGAAGATAAGCGAAAGTTAAGGCAGATTGATGTACCCGTGCTACCTCCCAGTAAATAGCATGCCAATACCAGACATAAGAAAGCCAAGAGGTGATAGAATAGATAGGGACCATAAGAAGAATACGAATGATACTGTTTTATAAATATTATTAATTCATAATCTCATAATAATGTACTCATCTGCCGAGTCACGATAACCCTATATCTTATTGCGGTAGCCATTGTGGTGTATATGCAAATATTCCAACTGCCAGTGATCGCGAGCATTACATAGGCCCAGTTAAATGGACTTGTTGTCGAGGTCCGGGTGGGGGTCTTGCACATTCGGTGACTGTAACGGGGAGAATATATTGAAAGAAACACTCACTGTCGTTGTTCATCTGGATTATTGTAATGGCCTGCATGCCGATAGATCAAGAATAGTGAGATGACTGTAGCTATTATAGCGCATCCCTATTAACACACTCGTTCAAAATTAGACTCTTGATTATCTAGAAACCCTTGAAAATACTAAAGAAAAATTAGAGAGTAAGAACCTACGCCGCATATTAGCCATCCTAAAGTATGTAGAGTTAAATTCCCGACGATTGTGTCGGTATCCCCTGAGGTATAGCAACTAGTTAATTATCTGTAGCACGCGACCATCTAGGACTGAAAGAGGGGCGATAGAACTGACAATGTGTTTCCGAAAGCGTGGAGTTACAAGTTGAACTGAACATTGTGAGGCTTGTCGTCTAGGACAGCTGAGCTGGGGGCGCGGGGTGCGGCGACAGTTGAATAGTTCTGACGGATAGGAGGGGGAGGTTGTTTTTTCGTGGTCGTAATAATCAGATCGTAGAGACAGGCTTGGACAGCTGATAGCGTTCTCTCGGTAGTGTCGGGACGCGTGGACGGTGGACCTAACCAACCAATATCTCAGGGGTTTCTCCCGACGATCCTGTTGTAGGTACCTACATATTTCTGCGCCACTCAGCGTCGTCATTGCGCATGGAAAGAAAGCTTGATCAATTTGTTTTTAGTAAAACCTCCGCAAACGCTACACCTCCAGGAGCGGTCCGAACGGCTCCGGTGTTTTCAAGGTCGTTTGGATGCTTGCCACAAAGTCTCGGCGTCCCGGAAAATCTTCTGAGTGGCCGTAAAACTCTCTACCAGTAATATAAACGTGGCCCTAAAACGCCGCGAAGAACTTGGGAGATAGCTACATGTATGGCCATACGTCTGGTGGAGTGTTATCATACTTGTCACCAAGGCGTACTGGGTGGAGCTATGTCAAGAAGTGAAGGGTACGTTGGGTAAAGGGGTCAGAATGTATTAACTGTGAGTGACTGGTCCTTCATAATTCGCCTCTCCAGACCTAACAAGTACATGTAGCAATACATGTGACCATGGGAAAGCCACCTGGATGTACTCTCTCTCCAACGTTTGGATATGGTACATGTGGGATCTACACTTTAAAGGATACATATCACTGCATCGTTACAGGTTGTAGCTTTGATACACTGGACTTGAGTGGCTGTTTCACCAACCACGCTGAAACCATCGAGGCAGTGCTATTTGAAAGACGGGTAGGGTTAATACCATCCCAATGTGGCATACACATCTTAGCATCGAAGGCTGGATATCGACTGTTAATTACCGGGATTGATAGATCAGTTCCATCATGAAAAATCACTCAGTGAGGTTGGTTCCAAAAGGACGGTTATCCCGCGCGAGATCCACCTCCCTAGCAGTTATTGATCGTGGCCATGATTCAAGATCTACCAATTGGCCAATATTAATCAAGCTACATAGCATGGACTACATGTGATACATGTCGGTGTCTTGTCCTTGATAATCTCGTTAGCTCAATATCAACACTGCAATTACAACTGTTGTAGACCTATTACCTAACCGAACTTTAGTGTTCACGGAGCCCCTATGTGCACCCTCGAGGAACAGTGTGTTTTCTTAATTACTCTAACTGCGTATATAAGTACTATATGCGCATTTCGATCAGGGCTCGATTGCAATCACCGCGTCAGCTATATTTTCATTTCTCTCAACATATCGTAGCCGTTTCGTATAAAAAGGACGCGTTGCGGCATTCTTGGCAGCGTTATGTAGAGTCCCTACCCAAAAGTTTTCGTGAAAGGGTCAAACTAGGTGGAACCAGGTTCCAAGTGTAGAACCACAACACAATTAATTATAACAATGAACAGAGGTAAAATGTTTTGACCCTTGGGAGAAGCCCTTTGCACATTTTTGAATTGGTAAAAAGAGGTGGTTAAGGTGTAATAAAATATTTTAGTAGAGAACCCGTTGCTAGGTTGACAACTGCTTTTTTTAGGCTTTCACGAAAGCATTTGGGTAGGGGCTTTACGTGTTGAAAAAGGGGCTGACTGCCCTCTGTCTACAGTCGACGTATGTCGGGGCCAAAAATTGGTACCTACCCTTATATGGCGCTTACCCTTATACTAAGAGATAATTTGTATTGACAAAACCCATTGCCAGAAGGACCATGAGCCACTCTGGCATGGCGGTTGTTCTTATCCCTTGGACGGATGAAATCGTCAAATTCACAGCCTGGACGGTATATTCGTTGCTCTTAATGGTTGATAACAACCATAGAGCCAATCAAAAATAAATATTAGCTATCTGCTTTGCGCAAAAGACTCCAGAGTCTTTCTCCGGTAACTTGATTGGTGCCTATATATCCTCCCATCAACCAATCACACAGGTAGAAAAAGTGTCTGGAGTCTTTTGCGCAAAGGGCCTATTATCTCGAGAGGACAAGCTACGAATTTAAAAATTTCATCCATCTAAGAGATAGAGGGCACCCTTATAGGGAGATTCGACTATACTATACCCGTAGTACACACAACATGTATATATGTAGATTTTGGAAGATTGTGCTTTTGCGGGGGTGGGGTCTAGCTACTAAGATAATAATAATATATATATATATATATATATATATATATATAAAACAAGTCGTGGAAATAAAGTGGATTGTCAAGTACTACATGTATGTACAAAGTACATGTACATGTATGTATTGAAAGTGAGGAATTACATGTAATTCAGGACATAATACTTACATATACACATGTACATGTATCAGAGGCAAAATCAATGACTACATGTACATTAAGAACCAATAGTTATGCAAAGTAGGAATATCGAAGAAGTTACATACCTAAAAATGGGATTGAGAGTCCATATTAACGCAGGCTGAACTCGTGAGACTTTTCAATATAAGGAACATACAAATGTATATAACGGGGCCGATTGCAAGATGCCAAGAACGCGGCTCTGCTCTTCAAACCCTACCCTAGCACTGATTGGCTAACTCTAACGCCGATTTTGCCCCTCCACTCATCCCATCGGCAGTGACACATTTTATTTTCAGACTTCAACCCCTTCAAATCCCATCACAGTTGCTACTTCATACCTATACTCATGCACTTTCAGCGGTAGCACTTGATTCCGCGGAGGTGAGATCAATGCGCCCTTCTATGTTGAAGTGACTAACTTTAGGCGCGCGAAAAAGCAGATTTCTTTCGAGCCTACCTTCGAGACGAAACAACTGCCTGCTGTAACTCGGGAACGATCAAGCCGGAACAATGCTTTCTACGGCGACGAGAGAGGGGATGAAGGAACAGGTGATAGATAACCTGCCAAAGCGGATCAAGCAGGTGAAGTTTGGGATCATGTGCGTTCGCTCTTCAGTCCGCACCCCCGGCCTCCCGCACATGCCCCACTAACACCGGTTGACCCTTAGGTCCCCAAACGATGTTGTCAAGCAGGGTGTTATCGAGGTTGCTACACGTGAGCTGTTCGAATTTGATGGAGGGCGACGCCCAAAACCTAATGGTGCTTTGGATCCAAGAATGGTACGTGTACAATAAAAGAGAGTGGTGACAGTGTGTAACAATCTTGAGTAAGGTGTCTGATCTGACCGGGTCTGGCTACGTAGTGAGCCTGTATACTTGTTGCTGTCTTAATTAGATGTATTCTGCGCCTTAAATGAGGCTGGGCTGATTGGTTTGGTTTGTGCTGTATAGGGTATATCCTCGAAAACAGGAATCTGTGAGACCTGTGGTGAAGGCCTCCAGAATTGCAATGGACATTTCGGACATGTCAAACTAGCACTCCCAGCGTTCCATATCGGATATTTTAAGGCGATAATAACGATGCTCCAGAATATCTGCAAAGACTGCGCTCGAGTACTTTTAGATGATAACCAGCGACGGATATTTCTCAAACAACTTCGCACGCCAGGGATTGATAATCTTCGCCGAACACAGATTTGTAAGAAGATTAACGAGCAATGCAAGAAGACAAGAACTTGTTTTCACTGTGGATCTATTAATGGTGTTATTAAGAAAACGGGTCCGTTAAAGTTGTGTCACGACAAATTTCGAGCATTTAATAGCAGTACGGCACAGAAGAAAATTCCACCAGATGAGAAAATCGCGTTTGATAAAAGTTTCGCGGAGGCTAAGAGGACGAATCACGATTTAGAGAAGCACGTGAAGAAGGCGATGGACGACCTTAACCCGTTAAAAGTATTGAATCTTTTTAAACAGGTTCTTCCGACGGATTGTGAATTATTGGGGATGAACCCATTGGAGGGGCGCCCGGAGATGTTTATTTGGCAGTATGTCCCGGCCCCGCCGGTTTGTATTCGTCCATCAGTTCAGCAGGACTCAGCAAGCAACGAAGACGACTTGACTGTTAAGTTGACGGAGATCATATTTATGAACTCTCTCATCCGAGCTGGTCTTCAAGAAGGAACACCGATTTTGACGCTCATGGTAAACTTATCATCTATATTAACACTATGGGATATTCTAACTGAATGTAATAGGAACGTTGGGATTATCTTCAAGCCCAAATCGCCATGTACATTGACTCATCCCTCCCATCCCTCCAACGTTCATACAGTGATCTTAAACCTATTCGCGGTTTCTGTCAACGATTGAAGGGCAAGCAGGGTCGTTTTCGTGGTAATTTATCTGGAAAACGTGTCGACTTTTCAGGGCGAACCGTTATTTCACCAGATCCAAATCTGTCCATCGACCAGGTCGCAGTTCCAGTTCTGGTAGCAAAGAATTTGACCTATCCCGAGAAGGTATCCCGCTACAATAAGCAGAAGTTGCAGCAACTCGTACAGAATGGCCCCGATGTACATCCCGGAGCAAATTATATTATCAAAAAGAATAGCGACTTTAAGATGTTCTTGAAATTTGGTGATAGGAAAAAGGCTGCGGATATGCTCCAAGAGGGGGATATAGTTGAACGTCACTTGGAGGATGGAGATGTAGTCCTTTTTAATCGTCAACCATCGCTCCACAAACTTTCAATCTTGTCTCATTACGCTAAGATTCGCCCTTGGAAGACCTTTCGCCTCAACGAGTGTGTCTGCAATCCTTATAATGCCGATTTCGACGGTGACGAAATGAATCTTCACGTCCCACAGACAGAAGAAGCTCGTACGGAAGCCATTGAACTCATGGGTGTGAAGAATAACCTATGTACTCCACGTAATGGAGAGCCTATCATTGCTGCTATACAGGACTTCATCACAGCCTCCTACCTCCTTTCATCGAAAGACAGGTTCTATAACAGAGCTCAGTTTGCTAATATTTGCATGTTCATGGTTGATGGGAATCTGCAAATCGACATACCACCCCCTGCAATTCTGAAACCACAGGCTTTATGGACTGGAAAACAGATTTTTAATGTTCTTTTGAGACCGAATAAAAAGAGTAATGTTCTGGTCAATTTGGATGCGAAGTGTCGTGATTTCAAAGTGGTTCCTGGACAAGCTCCCGATATGTGTCCTAACGATGGCTGGCTCGTAATTCGTGGATCTGAGATTATGTGCGGTCTTATGGACAAGTCCACGGTTGGTTCGGGAAAGAAGGATTCCATATTTTATGTCATTCTTCGTGATTACGGCCCGGACGAAACAGTCCAAGCCATGAACCGTCTTGCAAAACTTTGTGCGAGATGGCTCACGAACCAAGGATTTTCAATCGGTATTAATGATGTTCTACCTGGCGCCGCATTGAGAAAAGAGAAGGATATGCTAGTCGAGAAGGCCTACGAGGAATGCGATGAATTGATTCTGAAATTCAAGGAGGGGAAACTTGAGAAGCAGGCAGGGTGCGATGAAGATACAACATTGGAGAACCAAGTCTCTGGGGTCTTGAACGCGGTTAGAGAGAAGGTCGGAGATATTTGTATGAACGAATTAAGCAGGAATAACGCGCCGCTAATCATGGCATGCTCTGGATCAAAAGGTAAGTACCGATGAGTTTGGCATCTATTCGGCCTGGTTTTAACCACAAAATACAGGCTCCAAGATCAACGTATCCCAGATGGTTGCTTGTGTGGGGCAGCAAGCTATGGGTGGTAAACGTATTCCCGATGGTTTTCAAGATCGCTCTTTGCCTCATTTCCCTAAGAACTCTAAGCAACCTCCATCGAAGGGGTTTGTGAGGAATTCTTTCTTCTCTGGACTTACCCCGACGGAGTTCATTTTTCACGCTATGACTGGTCGTGAGGGTTTGGTTGATACTGCTGTTAAAACTGCAGAGACCGGATACATGTCACGTCGTCTTATGAAGTCCTTGGAGGATTTGAGTGCCAGTTATGATCAGACTGTCCGGACGAGTAGCAGTGGCATTGTACAGTTTCAATACGGAGGTGATAACTTGGATCCAGTAGACATGGAGGGGAATGCTCAGCCTGTCAACTTCAAGCGGACTTTCTATCATTCTGAAAACTTGACCTTTAATAACACCGATCGCGGGCTATACCCATGGGAAATTATTACGCTCACTGATTCAATCCTTAATCCTTTGGAGGAGAAACTCATTAGGTATGATTTGCTCGGAAACGTCGTTCCCGACAATGAGGTCGATGATCGTACAATGGACGAGCACGAATCCAAGCGTGAATTTTTCAACTCAATACGAAAATTCATGCGGAACAAAGCATCCGAACTGGCCGCGCTTCGTACCCGATTTAATCTACCACCTCTCGATGAAACTCCGGATAGCGATTACATGGATATCGATGATAGCTACTTTGCTGCAGCAGATGTTAATGCCGTTAATCGCATTCAGCGTATTTCAGAAAAACTTCTCCGCGAGTTTTTACGCCAATGCCTTACAAAATACGAGCGTGCAAAGGTGGAGCCAGGTTCTGCAGTTGGGGCGGTTGGTGCTCAGTCTATTGGTGAACCTGGGACTCAAATGACTTTAAAGACTTTCCATTTTGCCGGTGTCGCTAGTATGAACGTTACCTTGGGGGTACCACGTATCAAAGAAATTATCAATGCCAGTAAAAATATCAGTACACCAATTATTACATGCAAGCTTGTCAACAAGGATGATGAAAGAAGCGCAAGGATCGTCAAGGGGAGAATTGAGAAGACATACCTGGAGGATGTGAGTCTTTCATTAAATGCTTAGTGTGAAAGCTTTCTGACTGAAGTAATAGATAATTTATTACGTTGAAGATGTCTGTTCACCAGAAGACAATTATGTTTCTGTCCGTGTCGACTTTCACACCATTGATAAGCTCCAGCTCGAACTTACAGTCGATGACATTCTGAACGCTCTTGTTAAAGCAAAGCTGAAAATAGGAAAATCGGATATTAGAGTTGTTGGGAACCGCATTCGCATTTATGTCCCCGAGACCGCAGATAAAAGGAAAACAACCGCCGAAACAGATGTCTTCCTCCGTGTACAGAATCTAAAGCGTGCACTACCAAGTGTAGTCGTCAAGGGCTACCCCCAGGCGTCCAGAGCAGTTGTGAAGAAAAATGAGAAGTCGGGCGAGAATGATATTCTTGTGGAAGGATATGGTTTGAAACTTTGTATGAATACAGAAGGTGTGATCGCGACTGCAACAAAAAGTAATAGTATTATGGAGATGCGAGAAGTCCTTGGAATTGAAGCTGCTAGGTTCGCGTCCATAAAACCCTATTCATTATCACAAATTAACACCATGCAGATCATCGATTATCTACGAAATCTCGGAGACAATGAAGGCTCATGGGATGGACATCGACCCTCGTCACATGCAGCTCCTTGGGGACGTAATGACCTATAAAGGTGAAGTCCTAGGGATAACACGATTTGGTCTCGCCAAGATGCGCGATTCGGTTCTACAACTAGCCTCATTTGAAAAGACAACCGATCACTTATTCGATGCAGCATTCCACATGAAGACCGATGATGTTGAGGGAGTGTCCGAGTGTATCATTCTCGGACAGAGTATGAGTATAGGTACCGGGGCTTTCAAGGTGGTACGAAAGTTAATGATCCCAGAAAAAGCATTGGTGCCAAAAAAGGGCATGTTTGAGAGTGCCTACGAGAAAAACTATAAGGGGCTTACTGGAAAGAAACAAAAACAAAATTCAAAGGGAAGATGACTGGTTCAGTAATTGTATTTCTAGGTGTGATGGAATAAAGGGTCTGACGATGACTTGTGGATCGAGCCTTGTATAGTTGAATTTAGGCGACAAAATAACTAATATGTATTTAAATTTGCATTAAGTTATTCAGAGCTCTGTGACTGAACATGCAATTGGTTGAGGAACAATAGCTTGCAGACCGGGAAATAATATCGCGACTTTAAAGAAGTAGATTTTTCACCTCCAGGCAGCCCAAGTTCCAGGGATGGTGTTAAACAGGATGGTGCCAAAAACCGAGTGATCGCGTGTGACGACGCCTCAGGTGCCAAGGCTTGGCACCGGGCTGTCTGTATTTATTACACGCAAACTTTTTTTCTTACCTACTACCACTCCCACCCTATTCACCCGCATCCAATCCCAACAACTTTCGCCCTCAAACCCATCTGGTTTCATCTGTACCAGAGACGCAGCGCACTAACATATGAGAGTCACATACATTTACCCCTAGGCATCTTTAGAGGCTGCACAAGGTTAGTCAGACCGACTGTTCCCCCATATTGTCTCTCCGGGCTCCCTCTTTAAATGATGACTACACCTCGTTATCCCAGCTCACTCAGACGTAACCCTCCGAGAGTTCCATCATTGTTTGATTTGATGGTTGAAATTCCGGGGGGAACGCATGCTGTGAACGCGAATCTTATATCTGACTATTCGTCCCTTGCCTCATTATCCTCTATTTTTGCCTGCATTTTGGGAATCCTAGCTAACGTTACTGCCATTTTGTTAGGTAAATAAACTAGAGATCCAAGAACAAAAGGCAAAATTCCACAGTAGGCATAAATGCCCGGCAATTCGGAAGGCCAAAGGATTAATAACCAAACATGCGAATGTTCCGTTCCCAGTATTTGGGGATTTAGATTCAGTGTGGGCGGAAATGATTTAATAGATATTCAAATATATAAAAACTTAAATTTCTCCTGGTATCACACTTTGTGTTGACTTTGCAGATCAATTTGATCCCATATCGCTTCCTAGGTGTAGCCCGTTTGTGTCTACTCCCCAAAGCCCGCTCATTGGACAACTCTCTAGTCGGGTCGCGCTTGGGCGTCGGGACGAATAAGTCCCCGCGGGACCTGTGCATTGAGCGTTCTGGAACCATAGCTTGAAATTTCTGAAGTGCCGTCCACTCTAGCGCCTGAGCGCTTATCTCTAGGCAGGCTTTGCGATCGCCAATGTGAGATATTGTTAGACAGGGTAGCGGGCAAGTCCGACGTGTTGACAAGTAGCTCCACATATAGTGAGCAAACTAAAATATTAGGATCGCTCAACCTTACATCCTCATCTAGCCAATATGTCCCTTCTTCAATCACGATGGCCTCAGCCATCTCTTCTAGTCTCACCAGGCGAATATCGAAGATGATTAGTTATAGGGATCGTCGGATTGGCTTTATATCATCTTCGGTTTTGAGCCCGAGCAAAACACCTTCGGGTGTTGCATCAAAATCTCGTGGAAGGGACCCCAACCGATATCGAGCGCACGATCAAGCTAGAGGAGGCTATTAACTACACTCATAACCTACTTATGAAATGTACTTAATGCATTGAGCGATGTAGGTTACTGCGTATGTCATAGAGATACTACACGATCAAAAGTAGCTACTATGCATACGGAGTAAACAATAACACTCATCGTTAGCTCCTTCTCAATTTAAAGCAACTCACGATTGGGAAAGGATAACATGTACCATGGCCAATGAGAAGGCGCGATCTACACAAATAGCTCTAGGCCAGTCCCATCTGGTGCACGTGAGTAATAAGCATCCTATAGGAAACAGTTTTGAGACTCACTTAAACCTATAAGTAGAATACATACTATATGATGGGGGGTTCGAAGAGCCTCAAGTCAAAACTACCAACTCCCGGTTCTTTCAGTACTTGCTGAAAAATAGAGTATGGTCCCAAGGTGAGCCAGACTTGGGTTGGGGCCATACCTTATTTTTCTGCAAGTATTTTAATCGGCAGGTCATTATGAATTAAACAGAGAGGGGGGGAGGTGGGGTCGACAGGTCGTTTATACAAAGAGACTGGCTGACTCTCAAAAGCCTAGAAAGATGACTATGCAACTTCACCGCGGGGCCCCGCCCAGCATATCGACATGTATGTACTGAATGAAATTTTAATAGTAGTTCAAAGTCCGGCGAGTGATATTTCGTGACGCACTAGTTTATCATGTACTCGTAATTTCATAGCGTTTTTAAACACAACTAGGTGTGCATTCCCGCCAAATCCTGCATGAGGCTCCAAATCTTGGTGGTATGCAGACCCAGCTGTGTTTAAAAACGCTATGAAATTACGAGTATATCGACCTACTATGCATACACTAATTTTAGATGTGTGAACGCTAAAGAATATACCCTAACTGAAATCTCGTTTGCTTAGATTCAAAACAAACTCACAACAAACAGCTAGTTTACAGGCCACCACATGCAATCACCCCCTACAACGCCGCCTTCCTAAATTTCGGTGTACCCCATTCACAATTATCCGCATCTGCATTAACTGGATTGTTCTTTTCTCTAACAACCCCCGGATAACCTACCTTGTATACGGCGTTGCTAGACCCTAGCTTGTCTATTGTAAAATGCGCGTACAAAATCTTATATACTGGCCTCCACTTAGCTCTACCAATCGAACTAATTGCGGACCAGCTTGCCCCACACGCAGATACCGCCGCGTTGTATGGCATGTTGTCGTTACCAAGGTTATACTTCGCCGTGTACTCGTATCCCAGCAAGAGGCGATTTGAGAGCTTCCCCCAGAGGTCCTCGCCTTGGTTGGCTGCAATTTGCAACATTTCAGCCATGTTCCCGAGGGAGAGCTGAGTGTGGCCTTGGTCACGGCCTGGCTCGCAGTATTGTCCGGTGGTTGCAAACATGAATGAGAGCTTTCCACAGGAGTCGGAGTCATAGAGGGTTAGCGCTTCGTTGTAGAGGGTTTCGTTGTCGAGGAACACCCCGGATGCCATAAAGGCCTTGAAGGAGAGGGCTCCCCATCCTCCGGAGCTATAGTCCTAAACCTCTGGTTAGCCAAAGCTCGAGTTTGAGGGGTTACCAGCGAATCATAAGGAACTCACTATGGATATGAAGAAGTCGACTTAGCATGCGCAGCAGGCGCAAATATATTCTTAATCATGTTGGAGAACTTTGTGATATCTGCCGCCGCCCAGCCATTCCAATCATACCGCAAAATCTCTGCAGCGTTGAGCAGATGTATGCCAGTGATACTGGCACCCAGCTAGATGTCACTTCCGTTCATAATCGTCAATGTGCTTGACCAGGCATTAAGAATGTCCAGCGATTTAGTCGCATATGCCGTATCTCGGGTAACAGAGCAGTGCAGTGCAAGATCATATGCTGCCCGGCAATCATTAATGAGCTCATAGAGACCAACGAAGCCAATGATGTCGCGAGTCACAAAGCTCTTTGGACCGTTGACTGTGTATGTGGGCTGCGAGCGCGAGCTGGCGGCGAATTCAGTGTAGGGGCATTTACTTTGGTGTGGATATGAAGTAGATTGGCTGATGAGTGGAAGATTCTGTAGGGATTTCAGTTTGACTAAAGGCTTAAATGGATATTAGAGAGCGGTTATGAACCCGGATGGACAAACGTTCGTCGTTTTTGGTGGCGCTGGAGGCGAGGGTACTGATACCTAAGAGCAGAACTGCTATGCTGACAAGCGATTTCTGGGAAAACGCTGTGAAAGCTGGTAATCAGCAGGAGAGATATCTAGCGAGGAATTAACTGTATCCGGGGTTTTGCCCCATTATGTATCTGGTAAGTGATACTAGAAGTCATTATAATATAATCCTTCATAACCACGACGAACATACTCAAAGCATTTCAGCATAAGCCCAGTACCTCGGCGAGCTCCCGGAAAATAAGCCGTAACTTCAGGTTACTATTGGGGTAAAATTTTAGGGTTTGCATTTATCTGAATACATATTTCTCAGTAACACTAAGCGTGTAAGTTTGTAATCCTGAGCGAGAAGAAAGGATTCTGTAGGCTTCATCGTAATCCTAGAAGGGTTTAGCTAAGATCTTAAGAGTCAACCTACGTATCAGAATGCTGTTCATGCAGCACACCTACTATTTACTTGGCCATCCAAGCATTTATTCCATAGCTCTGAGCCTATGCCTATCAATCTCAACATCCTCAAAGCATCTGTATTTTTATCTCAATAAGGCAATACATGTATCAATATGTTGCTTGTTCATGGTAGTAGTTGAGATTGAGAGATCACAAGGCAGACCCTGATGACGGAAAACTTCGTTCTAGGGCCAGTAGCTACTACCGGTCTATAAGGCTGAAGTCTTAGTGCATAACCTGTTGTCCTATGGGTTCCTCATTATATCGGCCCTATGTGCGTATGTATAGGATGGGGTACATTGTAATCTCTTATAGGTCTGCAGATCATTCCCCCGTCATCTCGGAACCTTCCATCCCCAAGATATGGAGCCATAATTACTCCCAGAAACCTACTCACGTATTAAGTCCTGAGAATTCTTGGTAGCAACGGGCTCACAAAATTTCTCAGGGCTTAATTAACGCGCGAGTACATACGTTGCATAATTCGGTTCAGACTCCCCCGAAGCGCAATCGTCCTAAGATTCCCCCGTTGCCTCCTGCGGTTCTCGGACCGATGGTACCGGTAGAGTGGTTAAGCTTTGACTAGGAGCAGGTACAAACTCTAGCATTACGGAATAGATTCGCCCAGAGATCCGGCTTTTTAGATCCGCTCTAATGTTAATGGCATTATCTGGTCCGAGTGATAATATATGAATCATGATTCTCAAGGTTTAGCTTTAAGAAATGATTATGCAGAGGCTTAGTAACACCACATCCTCTTAGCTACTAAGATGACATCTATATTCTTCAGATCCCGTACTGATACAAAGGATCTCGTCGTGTATGATGCAGTCTATTCGCCACGTGAGGTTAGTGGGGTATTGCACGTGACACGGGCGATACAACCGCAACCCCACGCAAGCCCTCCTGGCGTACTGCCTGCCTGCCATGTTTCTCACCCACAAACTACCCGTACTCCGTGGCTTCTCAACGCCTCCAATTGTATTCCATTTCCTAGGCCGCCGTTTCGCTGGCTCAATACCGGAGGAAGACGAGGAACAGATTGCGCAGGCCCGGAAATGGCTGGCATCCTTCACACCAGAGAGCATTCCAAGAAAGTACTGTGATGTTACATATTCGCGCGCTTCGGGGCCTGGTGAGTAATTAACAACCGGAGTCTATTGATAGAGTTGAATTAATACTGATTCATAAGTGGTATGCGAAAGGGGGTCAGAATGTTAACAAGTACTGCTTATCTTTGAATACATAATTAGTGAGAAGAGCTCTCTAACAGAGAAGATATTAATGAAAATTGTCTAGGGTAAACACTAAAGCGACACTTCGCCTCAACTTAGGATTGCATGGCTACTTCATTAATCCATACATCCTCCAAAAAGTTCGAGAGAATGTATGCATATGCACCCACCATCCCCTATCACGCACACCCAGTAACAGCTGCCAATGTAGTCAAACTACATGACCAAGCACGATGAAATCGTAATCCAATGTGACACTCACCGGAACCAACCTAAGAACACTGAGGAGTGTTTCCAGAGGCTCCATGCAGCAATTGCGAATGCTGCACAGTTACGGGGAGAGACAAGTGAGGAAGCTCTGAAGAACGTAGAGAGAATGTAAGTAATTAAATTCCTTATAAGTAACGGAGGAGCAAAGGGCTTACCGAAGTTTCGTGGAACGTACGTAGTGAAAAGAAGAATAAGGAAAGGAGGTTGCAGGCAAAGAAAATACACAGTAGTAAAAAAAGTGCTAGAAAAGGAGCACGGGATGATTGATTGATAGAGGCTATGTGTTCCAGAACCATAGTTGCTGTGTCGTAGTCTTAGGGTATCTTTGGCTTCAGCTAAAAATTCGAGCTGTACATAAATTCAAAACGCCGTCAGGCTATCGCGCCTGCTACCCGACCAGATGCGGCCAGGATGTGGAACTGAGGCTTAGCGCTTTCAGAGTTTAATCATAATGAGTATAGGAAACACAGACTTGAGGTAACACAAGAAAGGTGACTGCTCTTGAGCTTTGGGTTTATCACGAGCTTAATAGTAGGTAGCTCTATCGGTAGTGGCTTGCGGTAACGTGTGGACCGGATAGTGTAGGGTTATCTACCGTGGCCCGGTCTCGATAATAGCATACGGCCTGGGGTGCCATATTGCATGATACTATATATAGAGGAAATGATTTTATCGAGGGCCAATTTTCCCATATAGACTCGTTCGAGACATACTACCGTCGAGACCCGCTGTGCCTCTCTTTCAGATGGGTCCATTCTAGCTATGTCATGCTCAGGAACATGCATAATTCAGCCAATCACGCTAACTTGTAGCTCGCTGTTTATCATATAGTATCACTCGGCACATTTTATATCGACTCTTAACAGAAATCTCGTCCTTAATAGCTACGTGTACGTTTGATTTCATTCTGAGACTACAATATTGGTACGCAACCAGCAAATGAATCCTACCATGACTAACTTGTTTAAAGTCGGAAGGGGGAAGAAAGAAAAAAAGAAACTGTATTGTTGGTTGCTCTCGTATAGTATAGTACAACCCTAAAGACGGAAGCGCCCTATTTGTTCTTTGACATTTTGTACTGGAATGTTTTCCGCGTCCTATCCTCACACGTTAGCAAACTTGTCCAAAAACCCTAACCGCAGAGAACTTACGAAGAAAACTCCCCCAGCTTATGTCCCACCATATCCTCGGTAACCGTAAACTCATTGTACACCTTCCCATTGTGCACTTGGAATCTATGCCCCACAAAGTGCGGAACAATCGTGCAACTTCTCGCTTGGGTCACAATCGCCGGCGCACGCTCACCCGCTTTTGGCGGGGTCATAGGAACCGGTAAACTATCCCAATTAGCATCCGACAGGGCCAGTGGTTGATGGGAGGTATAGCTACGGGACGACAAATGGACCTGTTGGTACCCATTAGCAATAATCCCACATGAAAGAGAAATATGCGACCTGCCCTTCCAGACTGAGCGCTTGAAGAGAGCTCTCGTTGGAAACATTGTAGCGTTGTGATTTGATATATGGATGTAAGTTTAAGGTTTTTTGGTGCCTGCATCGCCGGAAAGTACATATTTCTAGAATCGCCAAGACTCTGGTCCGTTGTGACATAATATCAAGGGTTAGGGTTTCTCATATGGAGAAGATTTGTGCTAGTCATAGATTGTCACTCGGTTTCTTACTCCGACTTTACATAGGGTGGTGAACGAACGATCTATGGAAATACGTGTGTTTATTGGGATTCGCACTCGGGTACGAGGGACACACTCTAAGGATTGAACATAAAAGTAATACAGAAGAAAAAGATCGCTGGCCACTGACCGCGCCTTTTATATGAAAAGTGTAAAGTGCTAGAAAACAGATACAAAGGGAAATTTAAATAGCCTACCAACTTATAGCTCATGGGGTGCAACGGCCAGTCCACCGGGGATAGAGCGAACAGTCACGAACAGTGTAACGATCACACATCCAGGCGAGGAATCTCTCAAGCCCAAGCCCGTAACCACCATGAGGGGTTGTCCCGTATCTGCCAATTGGGATTAGTTTTGCACTAACGAAAACGATATCAGTGAGAACTTACTTTCTCTGGTCGGTAAACCAGTAGTATGGGTCGGGTGAAATCCCTTCTCTAGCATATCCCGCCAACAATTCTTCCATTCCATCCATCCTCATACTTCCGCCAACAATCTCGCCGACACCTGGCATAAGACAGTCAACACTCTCGGTAACCCTCGGGTCTTCGGGGTCCTTCTTCATATAGAAAGCCTTGATTTCAACAGGGAACTTTGTCAAAAAGATTGGCAAGTTGATCTCATCTGTCATCCTCCTCTCTGCAGCCTCGGCGATATCATCACCAAACTCGTGGGGTTTACCCTCTTCGTTGGGGATATCGTGCTTCTTCAACCATTCAATAGCATCTGCGTAGGTCATGCGCAAGAAGGGGCGAGCAGGAGCCTTGAAGTTGGGGTTGAGCTCTTTGATGAGTCCAGATATAAGCGGATCTGCCAATGCATAGTTGATAGTGCGACAGATTGTCTCCTCAAGGTTGCTAAGGAGGTCATCAAAGCTGATAAAGGCAAGTTCCGCCTCGATGTGAGTGTATTCTGACAAGTGACGACGGGTCAATGATTTTTCGGCGCGGAAGGACTCCTGGATACAGAAGACATCTCCGAGTGAGGGAAGGCAAGTCTCGAGGTACAATTGTGAGGACTGAGTCAGGTACGCCTTTTCGCCATAGTAGTTGAACTCGAAGAGAGTGCTTCCACCCTCAACCTGTGTCTGCACCATACAAGGCGGGGTCACCTCGAGCATGCCAAGGTCCTCGTAGGTCTTCCGGAACGCCCTCAAAACGCCTGCTCGGACTTTCAATACCGCACTAGCTTGTTCTCCACGAATGACTAAGTGTCTGTTGTCATACTTGGTTTGAGGGTCTGCATCCTTGGCGACAATGTTGGTGATCGTCTCGTCGCCACCCGGAGCTTTCCCGACGATTTTGAAATAATCCGCGTGTAGCTCATGGCCGTCGGGTGCGTGTGAACCTTCCGGGACGGGGGATATGACACCATAAATAGTGATTGTTGATTCAACCGTTAATGTCAATGCATCATATGTCTTAGTCAGGTTATCGGCCAGAATACATTGGAGGTATCCAGTCCCATCGCGCAAAGTGATAAAAATCAGTTTGCTTTGCTGTCTCAATCTATGGACCCAACCAGAAACCTTCACTCTTTCCCCGCGGCTTGCAACGCCGTTTCTGATTTTGATATTGACTGCCGCGGGTAGAGATGAGTCCTCGGTCAAAACAACCTTTTTTGCTTCTTCCAATGCTGCCTCCTTCGAAGCTTTGGCCTCAGCTTCCTTTGCGTTGATCTCAGCTTGTTTGGCAGCTTTTTTCAGGTTGGCAGCATGGATATTGGCGACCTTTTTCATAGCAGCCTTAGCGGCAGGCTTGTATTCATTGCGCGTCTCGTCGTCGGGTCCTGACTCTGACTTACGGACTTGGAATTTGGCATCTGGGTGGGACTTATAGGTGTGTGTTAGGGCGCCAATAAGGGATTTGAATGGCCGGTCTGGAGTACCGGGAGTATCGGCAGAATCGATACCGGTATCCTCATCAACATAAACTATAAAATATGATATCAGTGTCAAATTATGAAAATAATAAAACATGCAAAAATGAGTCACGGGGAATCACTGACTAGAAGCTGTGGATTCTGAGACCGTGAGTTCCGCCGCAGCGTTAACTAACTTCTTTGCCTCTTCGGCCATTTTTATGAGAGATTATAGTACTTGTGGAAAAGTTGCTATCGTAAAGGGGATGATGATTGGAGATGACAGATGAGAGTGTTTCGACTTATGAGGAATAATTTGGGTGGAGGGGCTAGCTGCCAAGACCACGAGCGTAAACAAAGTAAATACCATGCCCCGCGCCCCGCCTTAGATAACGGTTACCCGGTCCGCTTTTAATTGCAGGCTAATTACATACATGTACTTTAAAAGCAAGCCATGCCAAAATAAGCGCAATCTCGAGCTGTAGAAAAGATAGGCTTTACCAATTGATAAGTGCATATTATTGAGGAAAGATAGGTATTTTAACGGGAGAAAATTAATTACTTTGGCGTATTCTTATATAGATTTACCAACTTTATAGAGTGCTCTTAATTCAGTTGAGGCACACGTTACCCTATCTTCACTAAAACTGTAAGGGTTAGCTACTGCTGCTTAGTAATTCCCCCACAGTAACAAGACGAAAAAAAAAATCTTTTGGAATTTCGTTTCGCGACAATTCCAGTGCTGCGCCTTACACCAGTACGATAATCCGCAAACCCAGGAACAATAAACCATGCAGCTTGTAAGATTGAGGGACCTTTCATTTTAAGTACTCCAATTTCCATACCTTTCAGCTAATAAATGTGTTTTTCTTCAGACCTGGAAGTCAATCGCTACCGTACCTACCTCACAAGAGTTCCTGGACATTGTCTTGTCCAGGACTCAGAGGAGGTTGCCTACTCAGATCCGTGCCGGTTTTGCCATCAGCCGTATCAGAGGTGAGTTTAACCTCTGCGCTCTCATATATCTCTTTACTGAGTGGGGGAACAGCCTTTTACCTTCGTAAGGTTAAGTTTACCGAGCAAACTTTTTCTGAAAAGCTTGGAGCAATCTTGGAGTCCTTTCCTAGGCTCCAAGATATTCATCCTTTCCACAGCGCTCTCATGAATACTCTTTATGATGCAGACCACTTCCGCATCGCTCTCGGTCAGCTTTCGACTGCCAAGCACTTGATTGAGCAGGTTGCTCGTGATTACGTTCGTTTAATTAAGTATGCCCAGTCGCTCTTCCAGTGCAAGCAGTTAAAGCGTGCTGCGCTCGGTCGTATGGCAACCATTACCCGCCGCCTCAAAGGATCCCTTGAATACCTCGAGCAGGTCCGACAGCATCTTGGCCGTCTTCCTTCCATTGATCCTAATACCCGAACTCTGCTCATTTGTGGATATCCCAACGTTGGAAAGTCTTCATTTTTGAAATCAGTCACCAGGGCCGATGTCGATGTCCAGCCTTATGCATTCACTACTAAATCTCTTTACGTTGGGCATTTTGACTACAAGTACCTTCGTTTCCAGGCAATTGACACTCCTGGTATTCTTGACCATCCGCTTGAGGAGATGAACACAATTGAAATGCAGTCAATCACTGCTATTGCGCATCTGCGCTCCGCTGTTCTCTACTTTGTAGATCTGTCTGAACAATGTGGATACACTGTCGAGGCTCAAGTTCAACTCTTCCACTCAATTAAACCTCTCTTCGCCAACAAGATTGTCTTCCTCGTCGTCAACAAGATTGATGTTACCCGCCCTGAAGACCTTGAGCCCAGCCGGTTGACCCTCCTCGAGACAATAACTAAATCCGGAGAAGTTGAAATGCTTAGGCTCTCTTGCCACACTGAAGAAGGGGTAATGGAAGTTCGCAACCAGGCTTGCGAGCGACTCCTTGCTGTCCGTGTTGAGCAGAAACTCAAGAATGCCGCCAGCGGTGCCGCAGGAAAGGAGGTTACTGATATCCTTAACCGTATCCATGTTTCACGTCCTATTGGTGGCGTGGTGAGGGAGCCGTTTATCCCCGATGCAGTTCTCACAAAGAAAAAGTACGATAAAGACGATCCGAACAGACCCAAGCTCGAGCGCGATATCGAGGCCGAGGAAGGTGGCGCCGGTGTCTACAATGTCAATCTTAAGAAGAATTACATCCTCGAGAACCCAGACTGGAAATTTGACAAAATTCCTGAAATCTATGATGGACGTAATGTCTACGACTTTATCGATCCCGATATTGAGACAAAGCTTGCCGAGCTAGAGGCCGAAGAGGAACGTCTACAAGAATCCGGCTTTTATGACGAGGACGAGGATATCGAAGATGAGGAGGACGCCGAGATTCGTAGTAAGGCCGACTATATCCGTGAACAACGTACACTTATTCGCAACGCTGCTCGCTCTAAGAAGTCGCTCAAGAATCGCGCCATTATCCCCCGAACTAAGGGCCAAGGAAAGAAGCTTTCCGAAATGGAGGAACACATCGGCGGAAAGCTTGGTTTCGACACAAGTGCAATTGCCGCTCGTGCCCGATCAAAATCTCGTGGCCGCCGTGGTGGCGACGAGATGGAGATTGACGACGGCCCACAGGCAACTAAGGCGAGAAATATCGAGAGAGCGAAGTCTAGGGCTAGAAGCACAAACAGGAGAGAGGACGGTGTTACCAATGAGGGTGCTAGGAGCGCGGCCGAGAAGTTGATGAAGCTGAACCAGAAGAGAATGAACAGAATGGCCAGACAGGGTGAATCTGATAGGCATACTACCGCCAGTATGCCCAAGTGGTTGGTTGCTGGAAAGAGAGGGATGGGGAAGACAGATCGGAGATAATTGGAATGCTGAGGCGCAGTTTGGTCAGTCTATCTATTACATATAAAATAGGGATTTCTCTTTTCTTTTGTCTTTTTTTTCTACGGTTGCTTCTACGAGTACAGGTTATGATTTTCTCTCTCTCTTTTTCTTTTCTTTGCGTTTCTGTTGGGAGGGATGCTTGTATGCTAGGAATTCTTAAAAGTAAAATGGGTTCTTAAAATCTATATTATGTGACACAAAGCTGTTTCAGTTAATTCGATATAGTTGATCATGTATTCTTCAGCTACAGGTTGGATCGGTCGCGTTCCAAGCTCCCGGAAGTCTTTAAGAGCGGGCTTAATTACTACATGTGGTTCTTACTTAGTACTGAAACACGCCTATTCACCTCACCGCATTCTTGATAAACCCCCCCAAAAAACAAATATGAGAACTCGCATAAACATCCCGAGTGATATTTTATGATGGCATTTGAGGCTCTGCTTACTCAGCGTACCGAAACTTTTCTGGGTGTTGCTCTAAAACCTCCCCGCTACACCCCACACGACGCCCCTCTAAACACGGTATTATCAACACCACCAGTATCAACGCATCTGTCTAATACCTATACCCATCAGTTTACGCAGTCATGTCGCTGCAGATCCCATCCGCCCCTGGTAGTGGACTATTCAAGGCTGGTTACCAATCGTGAGTTCCCCCTGGTTCTTACTGCAGGGTTGAACTGACGGAGTTGTCGTTTTTAAAGATACGCGAGTGAAGATGGTGCTGTCATCCGAAATATCGATGCCTGCAGCACTATTGCTTCCACAGTTTTGACCTCCCTAGGACCTTTCGGTCGTAACAAAATTGTCATCAATCATCTACAGAAGATGATCCTCACATCGGACGCTGCTACTATTTTGCGAGAGTTGGAGGTTGTGCATCCGGCTGCGAAGCTGGTTGTTATGGCGAGTCAGCAGCAAGAGGCTGAGGTGAGGATTCATTCCGAGGGATGCTGTCTACAGTTGGCTAATGGGTTGTTTGGTAGATGGGAGATGCTACCAACTTGGTAATTGTGCTGGCGGGAGAAATGTTAAAAATGGCCGAGGGGTTGATTCGGATCGGCTTACATCCCTCTGAGATTGTCAATGGCTATGAGAAAGCTGGAGACTTTGCTTTGAAGGCTCTTGAAGGTAACAGAACTTACCATGCTCCTCCTATCTCTCTAACCTTTTACGTTTCCCAGAGCTCTCTGTCGACAAGATCGCCGACATTCGCTCGCAGGAAGAGCTCAGCAAAGCTATCAAGACTGTAATCTCTTCAAAACAATACGGCAACGAAGATCTCCTTGCACCTCTCGTTGCTGAAGCTGTGCTTGCAGTACTTCCCAAGAACCCTGTAAACTTTAACGTCGACAACGTCCGTGTTGTCAAGATTATGGGCTCTTCTCTCCCTCAAAGTCGTGTCGTCAAAGGAATGGTTTTCCCAAGGTCACCGGAAGGTACCGTTAAGAAAGCTCTTAAGGCGAAGGTTGGTGTCTTCTCTTGCCCGATTGATATCTCGCAAACGGAGACAAAGGGCACCGTCTTGCTCCACAACGCCAAGGAGATGCTTGATTTTACAAAAGGGGAGGAGAACTCTTTGGAAGCCATTATCAAAGAAATACATGATTCTGGTGTAAGAGTTGTTGTATCTGGATCTACACTTGGCGAGCTGGCTCTGCATTACCTCAACCGCTACAACATTCTTGTTATCAAAATTCTGAGCAAGTATGAACTGAGGCGGTTGTGCAGAGTTGTTGGCGCTACACCACTGGCAAGGTTGGGCGCGCCAATGCCCGACGAGATGGGAAAAATAGATGTTGTTGAGACTGAGGAGATTGGTGGGGACCGAGTCACAGTTTTCAGGCAAGGTTGGTTTCGCGCTTCCTATTTGATTTCGGACAGTTCTGATCGTCAGCAGAGGATGAAACTACCAGAACAGCTACCATTGTTATCCGTGGTGCTACCCAGAACCATCTCGATGATGTTGAGAGAGCTGTCGACGACGGTGTTAATGTTGTCAAAGCTATCACCCGAGACCCTCGTCTCGTCCCTGGTGCTGGAGCGACTGAGATGCAGTTGATTGAGCGAATTGTTGCTTACGGCGAGAAAACACCCGGTATATTACAACACGCCATTAAGAAGTACGGCGAGGCATTCGAGGTTATTCCTCGTACCCTTGCGGAAAGCGCTGGGCTCGATGCCACAGAAGTTCTTAGTAGGCTGTATGCTGCTCACCATAAGAAAGACAACTGGAACACAGGTGTCGATATTGAGGTATTTATTCATTAATATTTTCACATAAAAGCGGACAGCTAATATCCTTTGATTGCAGGATGAGAAGGGAACTGGACTGATTGATGCTAAAGAGAAGGGCATTTTGGACCTCCTCGTTGCCAAAAGTTGGGCAATAAAATTGGCGACTGAAGCCGCGCGTACTGTACTCTCAGTCGACCAAATTATTGTGGCCAGGCAAGCTGGTGGGCCCAAGCCACCCGCACCTAACCCAAACTGGGATGAGGACTAGGTTTAGAGTAAATGGTAAATGTTCAAGGCTTTTCTAGAGCGGTTAAAAATGAGATTACGGATTTCGATACCAGTAACAAGCTTATTATGAGTTTGTACAGTAGATAGGCCCAACTTTGAGTCAAAATTGACGTCAAGGGACTAGATTTAAGCAGCCTCGGATGATTGAATAATATTATTTCAATTTAATTTTTACATAGCGTAGAGCAAAGTATTTACTTCTATTTCCATAAACTAGTTCGACATTGCCATTGCTTGCCCTACGCGGGATTCCATAGGTCGGCATAAGTTCTTTCATGCCTAACCTGTGCCTCAACTTCGGCCTCTTTTTCGTTCCCGTTCTCATTCATTGATACTCGCGCTAAAAGTCTTTTCGCCCTTTCCATTAACTCCGGAAAGTTTCTATCTTTCCCCACAGTCGTATCAACCTCCATTTCAATAGCATCCTCCATCGGTTCATCCTCCATGCAGTGGCCCCCATCCCTGCCGTTTGTCACTTCGAAATGATCACTCCCCTCCATTTGGGAGTCCTCGTTCTCAAATGCTCCACTTACTCCATGGAGGGACTGGATCTGCGACAGTAGCCTTGTTCCCCGAGCTTCACTGGGGTTTTGTGACTCCCGCACTTGGTCGATTTCATCGCTGAGCTTCTTGATACGTGCTAGCGAGCACTTGGCTTGTGCCATTAGGGCATCGTAGCTTTTTTCTTCGGCGGCGATATCGGCTGCGAAGGTGTTTGAGGCGGGCTGAGCTTGGGAGCTTGGGGCCATTGAATTATGTGATGTGGATTGCGGAAAGGCTGTTGAGGAATTCATGGAGAACAGTCGGGGGAGAGGGGTATGTAAGCGAGAGAAAATCTGGAGCTGCTGAGAACTGAATTGAGGCAGGTGTGTTATACCCTATGTCAGGATCTCTTGAGGTTGTTGTTGAAGCTCTAGTGTGTCTTGTAGGTAGATCATCTGCTTCGCTGGCTGGGGAGTCTGTTCTCCGATTGGATGATGTTGGTAGCCGTGCAGCAGTCAAACAACACGGAACACGGAATTGATACATTGATAAATGGAGACTTTAGAGTAAATTGATATGAGGCTTTCTCACAGGTTATTCAGATGGAGACTAGTATCGGGTTCTAGGCTCCACATCGCTTGGTAAGAAACTTCGAAAGAAACCGCTCGTGGCATCCTGTGGCTCGGTCAGTCATTGACCTATTAAACTACCAAGCCACTAGATACCTGTAACCTATACTAAACCTAGAGGTTATTGGTGTGATTGTGCGGTTAATGGGGTTTTAAACTTGGGGAGTTATTATTGGTTTCGAGTGAGATGTGGTGATTAAATACTGGTGAGGTGATGACTCGATCAAACCATTTTTATCCAAACCTTCGAACGCACTCTAGAGGGGTTAATATGTAATTCCCGCCGATTTTAAAACTAAACAGGACATGTGTTATTGCGACTTCCAGGACGATTGTCAAAATTCTTTGCTCGTGAAAAAATATCAGGGCGTTTGCAACATAGATGTTGGATATGTTCCCATTTACGTGGTGCCCCACCAAGCCCTACACCAACACTGGGCGCAATGTCTAGGATGGCCAGATTGGGAACTTGAATATTTTTTACCTCTGTCGGCCTCGGGGGCAACTGACAACTGACCAGGAAATCGCAATATTCTATCTATTTTGTCTTCATATACGATAACACACCGGCCAGCGCGGAATACTTCAGCTCCGCGGACACAGTTCAAGGCGAACATGAAGCTACTAACACACAAGTATTACTGAAACCATCAGGGTTAGGGCTATACACCAGAACGCAGCACCCGGTAAAGCATGTCGCCAGATAGGTTTCTATGCGGTTCCACGCCGGCTTCGTTTGGTGTGACCTGGTAGTGGGATCGGCGTTATGGGAGTGTTCCACTACTGACGATTATTATTTCATATGGCCGTTGTCTACCCCACTTGACGGCTCCAACAACTCAACCCTATCATCACGTCTCTCGCTACACTAGCTAGATAAATTTACTACACAGACCACAAAAACAGTCTGGGAACGAGACTACACAACGACAACAACAATGACTATCTCCCACATCGTCATGTTCAGATACCCAGATGGTACCTCTGAAGCTACCATTAAGAAGGTATGTGTCAGTTTCATGGGGCTGTGGGTGTATCATATTTTACTAATCAGCTGTGGAGTTTCATTGCGGTAGACTCTCGATGATGCAATCGCCCTGAAGTCCAATTGCCTTCATCCAAAGACTGGAAAGCCGTATATGCTATCTGCCAAGGCAGGGCGTGATAATTCTCCGGAGGGCCAACAGGTATCATCTCCATCTCATCTATCCCCTTTTGGTTGTATCATGGGTAACTGATCTGGTGGGAGATAGAATGGGTTCACGCATGTTTTCATAATGGAGTTTGAGAACGCCGAGGATAGGGATTATTATGTAGCGCAAGATCCGGTACATCAAGAGTATATAAAGGTGCTAGGGGCGCTGCCAATTGCAAGAGTATTGGTAATGGATTTTGAGCCCGGATGTTATTAAGAATAAGGTGGCTAGTGGGTAGCTAGTGAACGGGACTGGGTTTGTCCTAGACTCAATTGATCAAATTATTAGGCTATATATCATCATTAAGTTGTGTCCTGTCTTGAGATTTGGGGCTGAAACAACTGCCAAATCCTTATTCTGTTAAACCCTAAAGTTTAGATAACCCTAGTGAGAGTCTAGAATTTACTTATTTGGCAATTTGCCCCTCAGTAGTCTCGTTCCCAGAGCTAATCGAAATTTATTTGCAATACCGGATGGTTTAGACTAATATAAACACCCCCTTAGCTGAGCGCTAGCTATAGAGAGTTCGTTGCATTGCCACACAAGACGCTTTTACCAGATTGACAGGAGCTAGGTGTGGCTGACTTGACAACATGTACCCGTGATTGAAATTATATCTACGACATCTCCGACGTCTTGTCTTGAAAACGGTCATTGCGTGACTAGAAGGTACGCAGTATCTCCGTGGTTTTCAACCCACAACAACATTAGTATTTCGTATACATTTAGTAGTAGTACTCTATTACCTATCTGTCCGTAGATTTATAACGACCTAATAAAAGAACTATATTACCCAGAGCTAGGAACTACATATAGGGGCTGCTCTTTTCTATATAAACGCCCACACTCAGAACACTACTGTACTAAAACACTATCTTCCCTACACACCATCCCTCACCACCAAAGAAACTACATTACATATCTCGTCGAGATAGATGCTTACTTTGGCTGCAAAAAAGCACACACTCAAAGCATAACACCCCCCCCCCTTAAAAAATGTGTGGCGTGATCAGCGACCCGTACGTCGACACAACTACTTCATATCATGCTTCTAGTTGTAAAGCAGAACACCACCGTATCAAGTCACCATTCCCCCCCGAACCAACGTATTACAGCCAATCGCACCTGACTGGCGCTTCGTACGTCGACACAACTACATATAATTCTCACATCGATCAAGAGATGTATTCTTTTAGCTATAATAGCACACACTCGGACTACTACCAACGTAAAGCATTGTCTCCCCAAAACCCACAACCAACGCATTACAATAGACCGTATGCGGTTAACCCGGTAGACCATACCAAGCAAAGGACTGCCTCGTGTTTGGAACAATCCAAGAGGTTTTGCCTAGACAAGGTGAACAACAGTAGCAATTGGTCCAGCATAGACTCGGCTGGAGATGAAATGTTACAACTGGGTTGCTGGAAAGTTGAAAAGAAGGAGTCACGAGAAGTGAAAATGACAAGAAGGGAATTGGGGGAAGCCAAAGATATCTCGTTGGAACCCCAATTGACATCCTTTGAAAAAAGATGTATTAAGTTCGAGCATACATCCAAACGCCTTGGATTTGTGAGATTGATGGCTAAAGGCCGCAAACGCACTGCAGCTGGCGCATCTTCTAGAGATGGGAGCTCTACTGGCGAAGAAAACACCACGCCTGAGAACATCCAGGAATGTCTGGGGCCCCAGAAAAGGCCGGGGGAGGCCCCCACACAGGCCAGCACTCACCAACAGAGGGATCGAGAACATATCGAGACCCCAGCAGAAACGGCGATCAGTTCTGGCAACAAGTCCTTGTACACTTCAAATAATTATAAGCAGGTACGACCTCAAGAATATGCCGGGGTTACAGGAGGTACTTTCAACGTAAATTCCGACGGCAGCTACTCCCACCTTTCCAAGATATGCGAGAAGACACAGCATCAAGAACATATCGGGACCCCAGCAGGAACGGTAGACGAAAGCTACAATCCCCACAGCAGCAATAATTCTGAGATCCACGAACCCTCAGAGCCGGAATACAATGTCTCCGCCAGCAATGAGGTCCACGAGTTCTCCGAGCCGGGGCATTTAGGGTCCGAACATAATGCCTCTGCTCATACAAGTGTGGGCAATGAGTCCTCTATGCTGGACCTGGACAATGTCACTATTAGTAACGAATTCTACAAGCCCTTCGAACCGGGGCCCTTCGAACCGGAGCCCTTCGAATCAGAGCCCTTCGAATCAGAGCCCTTCACCTCGGAATTCCCCGAACCCCTCGAACCGGGGCCCTTCGAACCAGGGCCCTTCAAACCGGAATCTTTCGAGCCAGAGCTCTTCAAACTGGGGCCCTTCGAACCGGAGCCCTTCGAACCGGAATCTTTCGAACCAGAGCCCTTCAAACCGGAGCCCATCGAACCGGAGCCCTTCGAACCGGAATCTTTCAAACCGGAGCCCTTCGAACCGGAATCTTTCAAACCGGAGCCCTTCGAACCGGAATCTTTTGAACCGGAGCCCTTCCAACCGGAATCTTTCGAACAAGAGCCCTTCGAACCGGAATTCTTCGAACCGGGGCCCTTCGAACCGGGGCCCTTCAAGTTGGAGCCCTTAGAGCCGGAATTCTTCGAGCTAGAGCAATTCGAGCCGGAACACAACCCCTCCGCTACTAGTAGCGGGCATAATGAGTCGGACAATATTGTCCCCGCTATAAGTGCGGACAACGAGCCCTCCAAGCCACACCGCAAGGTCAGGCTCCGGGGCGCTAGAAGGCGCAAGCAGGAGCGTCGCCTCCAGGAGGCAGCCGAACGGGAGATGCTCGCGGGGCGCTAATTACATGTATGTAGTCTGCTTATCACTCTGTAATATTTATACTGTACATGTAATGCTTGTTGAATCATTTTTATGTTATATAGGAAGTACATAGGTATTTCACTGCGCGTGCTGCAGGACGCCCCAATTCCTAAAAACAGTGATATCATGCTCTTCTTTTTCTGTTTTTGATTCATCATATGATACAACTATCTCGCTCTCTCTCTCCGAAAGGCTTCATGTTGGTGTGCGTAATACCTACAGTAGGTGATGAACCCCCACGGCAGCTCTGTCAAGTACCTCTAATAGTAAATACATATACGAATACTGGCAACTAGATATGTACATACATGTGCAGCGGGGCACAATTCGATGATCATCTTCTGTTAGTTGTTGGGTCTTAGATATATCCTTGATCCCTATAATTAAAGCGATCCCACAATTGTTTCTCTGCTCCACGTTTCTATCAAAATTCCCCGTCGGGGCAATTCTACTATTATGGTCTAGCTACAGTGGGTGTGAGTGATGATCATCGCAAAGTAAGACATGCAGTCATTATCATTATCCCTAAATAAGTACAAAAACAGAAGACTAATATGTACACGCAGGACCAACAAAAGAAACCCGAAAGGAATGACAAGAACAGAAAGGAAAGGAAAAGAAAAAAAAGAATACCATCTATGCAAAGTAAATACAAGACCAAGGACTTTCACCCAAAATCCTACTCCAAATCCTCAATATCATCATCACCCCCAACACCGTACTCCTCCCACTCCGGCCCCTTCACCAACCCAAACGCCCACCTGGCCAGCATCCACGCACGATCAAGCCTCAGCGCCCTCCCCAGCACAACCAGCACAACCGCCGGCACAACCCACACCAACGCCAATGCCAACACCGCCAGAAACCCGATCCTCCCCCTACACTTAAACACCAACCCCAACAGCGCATCCAACACCAAGCAGCGCATCTGCACCCTCGGCGGATACTCCCACTTCTCGCCCATGGCCGCGTACAGCAGCGCCGTGCACCCGAGCCGGTAGTACGCGTTGCCATACGACACCGCCTGCCGGTAGTAGCGGTCCCGCACCCGCGCGTCCGCCCCGTTCTCGAGCAGCAGGCGCACGACGGGCGTTGCGCCCGAGGCGGCAGCGCAGTGCAGGGGCGTGCGGCCAAAGTTGTCGGCGGCGTTGGGGGAGGCGCCGGCGGCTAGGAGCAGCGCGGCGCACTCGGGGAGGTTGTGGAATGCTGCGTAGTGCAGCGGGGTGATGCCGCAGACGCCGCGCGCGGAGATGTCGGCGCCGTGGAAGATGAGGAGGGCGGCAATGGTGGTTGTCTGTGGGGTGCGGCGGTGGGCGAGTGGTTTGAGGGCGTAGTGCAGGGGGGTCTCGAGCCGGCGCGTGAGACCGTCATCGACCGGGATTGTGCGCAGGAGGGTGCAGACCAGGGGGAGGTTAGAGGCCCGGGCCGCGGTTTGCAGCGCGCCAGGGTAGGTGGGGCTACTCAGGGCATGGGTGGTTAATATAGGCTTGAGGAGAGGGGAAAATTGGCGGGTGGTGAGAATGAGCGAGAGGAGGTCCTGGGGAGTGGTCAGGTAGGTTGAGATCTCCAGGATGAGCTCATTGGGAAGAGAAAGAAGGGGAGAGGAAGGAGGAGAGGAAGAGGGAGAAGCCATTGGTAGGGCGGGCTTTCCCTCCTTCTCCTTCACCTCTGTAGAAGAAGAGCGCCACTTCCAGAGTTGCGAAAACATTGACCCGATGCCAGCAAAGTTCATAATTCCTGTCATAGTAGAATTTAAAAGCTTTAAGTTGGGGGATATTTGTGCGTTTCTCCCTTCTTCCTCAATCTTTATACCCCAAGGTGAGAATGGACGCCAATCAGTTTTGGGGCCGTGTTGTACAATTTTTTTTTTCCCTCCGTTCCAGCCGGAATGTTGGAACTTGTAACGTAGTTAAGTTGTTTATTGGGGGAAGGGGGGGGAGGGTATTGGTACATAGTAGTTGTGGCAGCAGCCACTGGTGTGGATGTGTGCTGCCAGATAGAGAGAGATATGCAAGGAATCTGACTTTTCCAACAAATCAGAGAGGAAGAGAGGGGGTTGAGTAAGGAGAATGGAGGCGTAAGGCTGGACGCTGTGCTACATCCATCCATACATCCTGCACCCTTTTTATAAAGATAAAATAGGAAAGGCGAAAAAAAAAAATTTACTATCACTCTGCGCTCGAGCTAATAGCTAGGTATGCACTGATCTGGTTGGAATGTGCGGTTTTTCGCTCCAGATCTGCTAGTCAACGTGTTTCGATCGAGGGGGTGAGAAGCCGGGCCCTGTTGGTTTCCCCCATTCCATTGCGTCCGTGTGAGACGGCGTCTCAGATGGTCGGTGTCAGACAGAGACAGTCAGTGAGTATAATTGCGCATGAGGAGGACTGAGTACTTACTGATACTGCAACAACATCATGATGTATTATTTGAAGCGGTGTGGGTGTGTGTGGTGGGGATAGATAGATAGCCTGTATCAAGGGGATTTATCTATCTGTGATTAGTATTTGTATATATATGTTGTAGATAGATAAGTAGAGAGAGAGTTGTTGTATTCTAAAGTAGATAGAGTGGTAGACCACATGTAGTTAGTACCCTGACAGTATAAGATGCACGCTTAGCTAGAGTAGATGTCTACTGCCGAGGAAGTTAAAAAGCGGTAACCTCCAGCAGGGATCTACTCCTGTAGCCGCCAAGCCAGGGTGCGTTCCTTGAAAAATCCTGGCTCTGATCATTGGCTCTCACTCGGGCCGCCCGGTGAAGACGTAGTGTGTTGCATATACCCCACTCTGCTCCACTCTCTATATTACCACATGCGTAAGTTCTCTAAATAGTATTTCTGACATTGTTCCGAGGCGGGGAGAAGGGGGGGGAGGGTGAGAGGGGGGGACATTGTGGCGTAGTATGACATGTTATAAGAATTTGGCTTGATGTTCTCCGGTCCCTCTCTTACTGGGGCAACCTCATCATCAGTGTAAAGTAGAGTAGGGTGGAGTGGTATGTTGAGCGTGAGATACGTGTACTGTACTTGAATCGGATCGTACAATACAATAAATACAATCCAATACAGCTCTCTGCCAATGTCTGTCTCTAACACTCCACGGTACCCCTGGCCCTCCCTTAATGGCCAATTACATGTATATACACGCAGTGTAGCCAACAATAAACCACCTGCAGATATAATAGAGAGTAAGCCCACCATTCGATTCTGACTTTGATTCCTCAATTGCTAAGAATGCACTGTGTATGTATATTAAACATAACCCCACATTACTCGCCCCCATCCACGAACGTCAAGAATAGGAGCAGGTACAGCACTCACGTGACAAATCTTGGCACATAACAACCATTTTGCCTTTCAACAACCTCATGCCCGCACCGAGGCCGGCCGCCAGGAAACCACCCCCGCACCACACACAATGCTACGCACACTCCGCCACTGCGGCGCCTCGCCGCGGCCCAGCACTCTCCACAGGACCTTCACCAGCACCGCCCAGCGCCCCTCAAAAATCGGCATGCTCCCCGTCATCATCCCGTCCGAAGTAGTCCTGACGCAGCTGCCCCCGCCCAAGCCGGCCAACCCGCGCGACACCCCCATCGGGTCCATGTACCCCTCCCCCGCCCCTCCCCCCCAGGACAGACAGACCGGCTAACGCAAGCAATGAAAACAGGCTGATCAAGGGCCCCCTGGGCACACTGACGCTCCCGCTGCCCCCCTACCTCAGCATCAGCACCGAGCCCATCCCCGCGACCACGTCCGTCCGCGCCTCCGTCAGCGTGCAGGACCCCCGCGTGCGCGCCCAGCGCGAGATGTGGGGCGCCACGCGCTCCGTGCTGCAGAACCTCGTCCTCGGCGTGACAGAGGGCCACTCGGTCATCCTGCGCCTCGTGGGCGTGGGGTACCGCGCGACCATCGAGGGGGACGGAAAGGTCCTCAACTTGAAGGTTGGGTACTCGCATCCCGTGGAGCTGCCCGTGCCCGAGGGCGTCACGTGTTCCGTGCCCATGCCCACGAGGATACTCCTGGAGGGGTGCGATAAGGTCAGGATTAAGGACTTTGCGGCGGTGGTCAGGGCTTGGAGGGTCCCTGAGCCGTATAAAGGGAAGGTTGGTTTCTCTCTGTTTCTGTTTCTGTTTCTGTTTCTGTTTCTCTGGGTATGGTGCTGATTCGTGGGTGGTGTAGGGTATCTTTGTGGGCGATGAGACCATCAAGTTGAAGATCAAGAAGGTCAAATAGATGACCGATCTTCTTCTTCTTCTCCTCTTCCTTGTCCCCCTTCCCCTCCTCTTCTCCTCGCGTTGGTTTGGAGGTGGGTTTTGAGGAGGGATTTGTAGAATTAATTTTTTTTTTGTATATATCATACACAGGCAAAATACCATCTGCCTCCCCTTCCAATGCTGTAAATGAAAACCCGGTCCAATCTAAGATACATGTATATACCGAAAAGCCGAAAAGCGGAACAAGAAGTAAAATCACAAGCTCAAACACCTATTTCCGTAAAAAAGACACTCTGTAGTAAATAATAATAATAATAATGATATCATTTAAAAAAAAAAAGAATCTATCAACCTTACTCCTACGCCCCTGCCACAGCAGCAGCGGCAGCATTAACCCCCTCCGCCTCCTCCACCGCCTTCTTATACTTCCCGACCGCAACATCCACCGCCCTCACCACAGGGCCCAGCACCTCCTGCACCACCGCGCGCCCACCCCCAACCTCCATGCTCCTCTTCTTCGGCTTGACCCCCGTACGCCTATACTCCTCCTGCGCCTCCTTCTTCCTGCGCACCCTCTCCTCGTCGCGCTCCTTCTCGGCCATCTCGGCAATGGCGTCGATGCGCGCCCGCGAGTTGCCCAGCGACGTCACGAGCTTCGTGATGTCGCCCGCGCGCCGCTCGTCGCCGCTCAGGAACGAGGCCCAAAAGTGCCGCAGGAACTCGGTGGTTGTTGCGTGCACGAGCGCTACGCTCTCGAAGACGGTTGCGGGGAGACCGCCGGTGCGTACGGGGCCGAGGCGGGAGGTGGAGGCGAGAGCGGCGCGCCGCTCGCCGACCGCGGAGAGCACTTGGGTGGTGGCGTTGTGCGGGGCGGAGGGCGGGGGGAGCGCGCTGAGGTCGATGGCGGGGGTGAGAGAGGATTGGAGTGTGGAGAGGACGGTGGCGGGGGAGAGGGTGCTAAATGGGTGTGGCGCGGAGGGGGTGTCTTCGGCGGAGGAGAAGAAGCGGCGTTGGTCGCGGATTGTGAGGAGGAGGCGGGAGGTGGGGGAGGGCGCGCAGGTCGTTGAGGGTTTGGGAGGTGATTGTGTGGGCGTCGAGGTCTTCGAGGGTTGTGGGGTCGGGGTCGGCTCTATGGGGTTAGTGGGGGTGTGAGGGGGGGGGGGAGGGCTTACGGTGCGACGAGGTCAACAAGCTTTTGGGAGAGGCTGTTGAGCGTGCGGATTATGGGGACGTTTTCGACCTTTGTGGGGCGCATGGTGAGGTCGGGCATGTTCCCCTGCTTCTGCGAGAGGTTCTGCTCATTCCCCTCCAGATCAATCGTCCGGGGCAGAATCTCGATCCTGCGTTTCTTACGCGAGTTCTCTGCCGCGTCCACGCCCCCATCAGCACCACCTTTCCCCCCGCAACCTCAATAAATGAGGACAGACAAAAAAAAGCCTCCTACCTTCATCCTGCCGGTTCAGGTACCGGTCAAAGATCACGTCCGTCCCATCCGTCGGCAGCAGCTTCTCCCCCTTCAACCGCTTAAACAGCCTACTCATGAAGAAGCGCGTCCAGAAGGCCGTGTCGCTGATCTTGGGGACATTCTCGTCGTACACGGCCTTTACCAGCGGGTGCTGCTCAAAGATGTCCCGGATCACGTCCTGGCTGATGTTGATCTTCCCCACGCCGTCCTCGGTCTTTGGCTTGATGGTCGCGAGGACATTGTAGGGGCCGCGGCGCTGCTCGCGCTCGATCGCGTGGGCGCGCAGGAGGTGCGTGCGGGTGCTCCAGAACTGTGTGGCCGTCACGGCGCTGGAGAGAACGGCCTCGCTGAAGGTGCGGGAGAGGGCCGCGTTGGACTTGAGCAGCGATTGCTGCAGGTCCATGTCGTTCTCCAGGCGTGACTTGCTCCAGTCGGTGGGGTCTGTGCCGGCGGTGCTGGTGGGCGCGGGGGTCGCGGGACCCGAGGCGGACTTTGTGTCTTGGATGCGCGTGGTGAGGGCTTCCTTGATGGCATCGGCTTCGGTGCGTGCGGTGCTGGAGGTGAAGGTGAAGACGTATTGGTCGGGGTCTTTGGAGGGGTCAGGGGTGGCTTTGGCGAAGACCTTGATCATCACCTTGGCAGTTGTAGCGGGGGTGGCCTGGAGGTCTGGAGGGGGGTTAGTATGAGGGGGAGGGAGAGCAGAGGAGAGACATACTGGTGATGGTACTGGTGGGAATTGTGAGCGAGGGAGGTGCCCCAGGAGGAGTACTGGGCGTCCAAGTGACAGAGTCCTTATGGACGAGGAGGGCTCCGTCTTTTTTCTTGTAGGAGGCGGATCCCTTGACGGTCGCCATGATGGGGGGAGTAGGGGACGTATGATGAGATCTGTAGTTCTGTGGGGGAGGAGGAGGGGGTGATTGTTAGTGGTTAGTGGTTAGTATGGCAGTATTAGGAAGTTCGTGATGTTTTTATCTTTGGTGTTTTGGTGTTGTTGTCTTGCTCTTCCTCTTCATCATCATCAAAGTCGACAAGACAAAGCTTAAAGCTCTGACCCATGCACGATATTCCCCTAACCCTGAACACACACCCTGGGGTCACAAACAGTTACCCGGTCGTGTTTATGCATCGGGTGTCAATGATAAATACGTGTATTCGGCCCTGGAGAGGAATATGAGGGACAAGCAAGAGATGGACACTTATTGTACAGGCCAATATCTACATCATACATGTGTATTAAGAGGTGTATATTGTATATGTGTCTGTTAACACCTGCATGTCCCGTACTTATTGAGCTATGCTCTAGCACTATAGCTAGGCCACCTTTCCCTGTATTAATCTTCAAGCTAGAGCTCACAATTACAGTCGACATCTTGCTATATATGGATTCTTCTACATACATCACACGCCTATACCCGCGGTACGGAACGTATCAATTCCGCCCAAACGATCATTTCCGCCAAGACATCAATCTCCAACCCTAACCCCAACACCTAACCCACAGCGCATCCTCACCTCGAAACCTCCACCGGGACTCATCAACAATCACCAGAGCTCCCAAAGACCCGGCAATGTCGACGATATCAGATCTCTGCACAATACCCACGGGCGTCTCTCCGGAGCGTAAATACTCACAGGTAAGTCTATCCATCACACAGCAGCCTGCATTCGGATAATCCATAGCTCACCTCGCAGTATTCTAACACTCCTCGCAGCTCCTCGAGAACGCCAATGCGCTCGACAGACTCACCGAGTCATTATCGCCCGTCGATCCAGATGATGCGGAGAAGCTGCTGGGATGGGTCACGGAGGTGCTGAAGCCCACGGAGGTGCTGCTGCCGCCGGAACACGTCCTTGAAGATGACGATGGGGAGGCACCCCCGGAGGTGCTGGAGCCGTACAAGGCTACTTGCGCCCTCGCCCTGCAGATCTTGACCCGCCTCTCACCGCCCACGATCAGCGAGGCCCTCCGTATCTCCCTTATCGCTCACACCTCCCCAGACGACTCATGGACGACGGCCGATACCCGCCAGCTCGCCTCCCACGCCCTCAGCCTTCACCCCCCCACGCCCCAAACACTAACCTCCCTCCTCACAACGCTCAAACCCCTCTTCTCCTCGCGCCACCGCGGCCTCACCCCCTCCGCCACCGCGGCGCTCCGTCCCTCCACCGCGCGCGCCCCCCTCCTCACCGACACCCCCGCCCACCGCAGCACCCACCCGGCCACCCCAACCCTCCTCCACTGGACCATCACCCGCCTCCCAGCCACGCTCCTCGAGCCCTCCTGGCCCCTCATCATCCCCCCCGTCCTGGCGCTCCTCGACGACACCCACGCCCCCACTCGGACCCGCGCCGCCCAGATCCTCACCACGCTCCTCGACCACCCGCAGGCGCCCCCGCTCCTAGCACGCACAGGGCTAGGCCCCATCTTCTGGGACGCAGCGATGCCATGCCTGCTGTGTCTCCCGCCGCTGACGCCCAGCGCGCTGTCGGTGCCGCTTCTGCGCGCGGGCTACGACGCGCTGATGGCACTCGCGGGCGCGATGGCGCCCCCCGGCCGCGAGAGGGCCCGCCTGCTCGGGCGGGTGCTGCGGGAGGGCGTGGTGGCGGGGATGCGCTATGCCGGTGAGGTCGCTGTGGTTGCGGAGGTGCTCATGGGGGCGCTGGGACGCCTGGTGGCCGGTATGGGCGTGTGGTGCGTGAGGCACCTCAAGGAGTGTGTGGGGCTGCTGGTGGGCGTGCTGGCCGGCCCGTTTGTTGGCGCGGCGCCGGGGCTGGTGGTGGCTGCGGCGGGCGCGGTCGTCGAGCTTGTGAGGTGCGCGTGGGTTAGGGTGGGCCCGTACGTGTGGGAGGTTGTGAGGGCTGTGGTGGTGTGCTGGAGGAGGGGCGTGGAGGATGCGTGGGTGGCGGCGGGGGAGAGGGGGGAGGAGGTCAGGGCGGCGTTGAGGAGGGTGGTGGAGGTTGTGAGGGGGGTGGTGGTGAGTGCTGGTGAGGTGGGGTGGGAGGGGGTGGTGGAGGAGGTGGTGGGGGCGGAGGGAACAGCGGCAGGGCTGTTTGAGGGGATGGAGTAGGGTAGCTTAGAAATAGAGACCTTTTTTTTTTATATATATATACTTGTGTGCGGTTCGGTGCCACTGATGTGAATTGCTTAGCTATGAAACCCCATTGTAACCCGACTGCAAGATTAACGAATTAAAACACCCCCACTGGTCACGTAGTTTGTAGTCTGTAGTTACTACTACATGTATTATCTTGTATATAACAGCCCCCCCGATTTTCCTGCCCAGCGATCATTACCCCCACCCACCCACACCATAGTAATTTAGTCACATGACTTACATGTAGGTACTTAGCCAACGCCCCCTCCCTGCCCAGGCGGCCCGTCCCGCGCCCGTCCCGCGCGGACAGTGGCTACATGTGTAATATAGATAGGGCCGCTAGGCGATAGCCCAATTCTATGCGGGCGGGAAGAAGGCAGTTAATTGCCGCCGCACAAATTGTGGGTTCCTTCCTGCATCCTTCCCCCCTCCCCCCCCCCGCGTGACCATGGTAGTTCTTCTCCGCAGGTATGGATGCCCCTGCCCCCCCCCGTACAGAACGTCCTTGCTGTCGGGTACCGGACCCACAGGCAGCCTAGACAGGAACCAGCAGAGAGCTCTTTCCCGCTCTCATCTAGGCTGCCTCCATGTCCGGTACGTGGCAGCAAGGGCGCTCTATAGAAGGGGGGGGGGCGTCTCCACTCCTACTACTTGCCGGGCACCATTAGCTCGGGATCCTCCAGATTATGTGCTGTAGGATCAAGCCCCCAGTGCCTGGGCCCGCCGCACCGCGCCAGCACTGCCAGCGGCTACAACAGTGGGCGTATGGCCTATGCGGGTGGGCTCAGGCGCAGCATGTAACCGGGTGCGGTTTGAGGACCCCGAATGCTAACAGCGACCGACAGGCAGTAGAAGCAGAGACGCACGGTATGCCCCCCCCCCCCTACCTACCCGTCACGCAGCCAACTACATCTATACGAGTGCTCCGGCGCACTGAGGACCCAAGCCACTGTTTTTCTGACCCCCCCCCTTAAGCCCAAAGCGTAGTTAGTAAAGAACGTGTGTGTGTGCTAATACTGGCTTGCTACAGGACAGAAAGAGGAGCTGCATGTAGAGACGGTAAGGTTCTTGTCCCCCTTGAACGCTACTTAGGGCCGCGTGCTGTGAGGCATCCCTCCCGGGTGCGGGTGGCTGGTTGGCGTTAGCCCGTCCGGGTTCTGGAAGACTGCCTGCCAACAAGAGAATGGGGGTCGGGCCCCATGAACACTACGGAACCGCGCACAGCTGTCATCACGACACTGTAGACACCACGACACTAGACATATTGGGGGTATTAAGTAAGTAAACAGGATCCGACATGCTGCTGCCATAGAGGGGCGTGCACTGGTGATAGCAGCTCTTTGCGCACACCCGTGAACATACAAGTAAGTAGATGTGGAAGCCTCATACAGGGAGGGATACGGTGCCCTCGCCTTAACCATCAAGCCATATATCAGCATACTGGCACTTTAGTCAGCTCTACCCCTTACCTACACCCTCTAACAGTGTATGTTACCAAACGTTGGGGGACAGCCCTAATACATACATTCCTTAAGTAACCGGGAAGAGACAACATACACATACGAGATCACCACTACCGGCAATTTACAGCCGCTAGAGAAAGAGTGCGAGCTACACAGCACAGGCATATATAGTAAATAGCATAAATAGCTCTACACCTTTGCTGAGCCTTTGCCCGCCGATCAATATGACCTTGATCTCCAAGCCATGAGTGACCCAGAAGCGACCTATTAGCACATTGAAAATCACATATAGATATAGTAGCTAAAAATCTACTCTATTACACCCCACCCACCCCACCCCTCTCCCCAAACCCCTTACATACATATAATCCACGACACACCCGCATCACAACCCATCACTCGCCGCTCCTCCAACCCCTGTCGAAATCTTGGCGCCAAGCCCACAGAAAACTCAATTTTCAAAAAAAAAAAAAAAAGTTCCCCAAGCGCAGCAGAGCAAAAGCCTCCAACAACCACCACCACCACCACCCAATTCCACTCCCTCCCTCCCCCACATAATAAATAATACACACACAACACAACACAAATGGGAAAAGGACGCTCCAAGCTAAAGCAGGGCCCCCCAGGCGTCCTCGACGAGTCGCTTATCACCACGCACAAGCCCAGCAAGCGCAAAGCCGCCGACGACAGCCACGAAGGACCAGCGTCGATCGGGAAGAAGGCCCGTCAGGAGGAGGAGCAGAAGTTGAAGAAGCGCAAGGACGACGACTTCCGCAAGTCCAAGAAGCAGCAGCAGCAGAAGCAGAAAAAGAAGCCTGCAGGAAAGGTGGTGGTGGCATCCAAGCCCGTAAAGAAGGCTGGGGCGCCAAAGAAGGACCTGTTCGACGACGTGGACGAGATCAATGATGCCATTGCTGCCGCGGAAGAGGACGATGACGAGGAGGACGGCCCGCGCCCAATCTCGTTGAAGGATGACTTCCTTGCGGGTGGAGACTCGGACCCCGAGGACGACGACGACGACGAGGATGTCTACGACTCCGAGGACGACCAGGCCCCGCGGCCAATCTTCTCCGACGACGAGGGCGACGACGAGGGCGAGGAGCGTCTGACGGCCGCAAACATCGAGGGCCTCTCGCGCAAGCTGGACATGCAGCTCGCCGAGGAGGCGGCCGAGGCCCAGGCCGAGCTGGAGGAGGCTGCGCTGCAGACAAACATTGCGCAGGACAAGCCGCGGATCCTGGGCGACGCGGGCGATGATGCGGACGAGGACATGGCGGCGGCGCCGCCGGACATTGCGCTGCTGCGCACGCGCATCAACGACACTGTGCGCGTGCTGGAGGACTTTTCGAAGCTGGCGGAGGAGGGGCGGTCGCGCGCGGACTACACCGAGCAGATCCTCAAGGACATCTGCGAGTACTATGGGTACTCCCCGTTCCTCGCGGAGAAGCTCTTCAACCTCTTTTCGCCCTCCGAGGCGTTCTCCTTCTTCGAGGCGAACGAGAAGGCCCGCCCCCTCGTCATCCGCACGAATACCCTCAAGACGGCCCGCCGCGAGCTCGCACAGGCGCTCATCAACCGCGGCGTCACCCTCGAGCCCGTCGGGAAGTGGTCCAAGGTCGGTCTCCAAGTCTTTGAAGCCCAAGTCCCCCTCGGAGCAACACCAGAGTACCTCGCCGGCCACTACATCCTACAAGCCGCCTCCTCCTTCCTCCCCGTCATGGCGCTCGCGCCCCAGGAGGGCGAACGCATCCTCGACATGGCCGCCGCCCCCGGCGGCAAAACAACCTACATCTCAGCACTCATGAAGAACACCGGCTGCGTGTTCGCCAACGACTCCAACCGCGCACGCACAAAGGGCCTCATCGGCAACATCCACCGCCTCGGCGTCAAAAACACAATCGTATGCAACTACGACGCGCGCGAGTTCCCAAAGGTGATTGGCGGCTTCGACCGCATCCTCCTGGACGCGCCCTGCTCGGGCACGGGCGTAATCAGCAAGGACCCCAGCGTAAAGACCAACAAGAACGAGCGCGACTTCCTCATGCTGCCGCACCTGCAGAAGCAGCTGCTCCTGGCCGCCATCGACTCGGTCGACCACGCGTCCGCGACGGGCGGATACGTCGTCTACTCCACCTGCTCCGTCACGGTCGACGAGAACGAGGGCGTCGTCGAGTACGCGCTCAGGAAGAGGCCCAATGTCCGCCTTGTCGAGACGGGGCTGACGTTTGGCCGCGAGGGCTTCACGAGCTACCGCGGAAAGAGGTTCAGCGATAAGATGAAGTTCACGCGCAGGTACTACCCGCACTTGTACAACGTCGACGGCTTCTTCGTCGCAAAGCTCAAGAAGATTGCGCCGTCGCCGCAGAAGACCGGCGCTGACGAGGAGATGGCCGGTGCCCGGGGAGAGGAAGAAGAGGAGGAGAAGGAGGAGGAGGACACAGTTCCCTTCGGCGGCTTCGACGAGGAGGCAGACAAGGAGCTGCTGGAGAAGGCGGAGGCGAGGATGAAGAAGAAGAAGGGGCTCGGGAACGGGAGTGGCGCGAAGAAGACTACTGCAACGGTGGAGAAGAAGGTGGAGGAGCTGACGATCGCTGGCAAGGAGGAGGGGGGGGAGGCCCCCGCAGCTGATACCCAGCAGGAGGGGGGGGGCCCACCGAAGGCGAAGCCCGCCCCCACTGAAGCCCGGAAGAAGACAGGCACGGACACGGACACCCCAAGGGACAAGAAGGCCGTTCCCCCCGCGGCGGCCCAGAAGGGCAGCAGGAAGAAGAAGAACAGGGGCGGTAAATAAAAGCCACCACCATTATTTTATTTTTTATTTTCTGCTTTTCTTCTTTTTCCTTCTGCCATCGTGTATGTGTCTAACCAACCAACCAAAATAAAAAGTAAAATAAACCCTAAATCTATCTATCTATCCATATATATATAAGTATCCGTAGCGGTTTTTTTCTTTTTTTTTTCCTACTCTGCTGCGGAAACCGCGCGTGCCCCGCCACGTCCTGGTGCCTGTGCGTGGGAGGGGGTGGTGGGGCGCATGAGGCATGAGGGATGAGTGTGTGTGTAGATGGTGATATTATGTATGTGCATGGGCTCGGGTGGGTTGTATAAATACCCCCCCCCCCCTTTCTTGACGTACTCGGGGATGTTGTTCTCTTGTGCACCCATGTGATGAGTTCTGTGTTTGATCATTGACCCGGGTCAATGATATTACTACCACTACTACAACATGTAGGACAAGGACCAGACTTGGAGATCACAGGCAGGCATTGACCATGTATTTACTTATTAGTTGTTGTGCCCACTTGAAATCTAACTATCTAATACACCAAAGGCCACGAGGCACAACAAGATACACTATCTCTCTAAGTACAGGAAAACTACCCTACACGTCCGCCAAAGAGCTCCTCCAGATTGCCACCGCCATATCCACAACCTTCTTCATCTCATCCACATCATGCACCCTCACAATATCCGCCCCCCCACTCACGCACGCCGCCACGGCCCCCGCCGTCCCCCACTGCCTCTCCCCCGCCATCTCCACGCCCGTGATCGTCCCCACAAACCTCTTCCGGCTCGGCCCCAGCAGCCACGGCATCCCATTCAGGTCCCCGCCCCACCCCGTCAGCTGCGCAAGGTTCCGTATCACCTCGAGATTCCCCGCCATTGTCTTCGCGAACCCCAGACCGGGGTCAAGCACGATATTCCACCGCCGGATACCCGCCTCCTCGGCCGCACGCACGCGCTCCGCGAGCTCGGCCGCGATGGTCGGGATCACACCGTCGGGGTAGGATGTGTGCGCCCCCATACTCATGGTCTCGGGCGTACCGCGCATGTGCATGATGCAGATAGGGACGCCGAGCTCTGCGACGGTCGCGAACATGGCAGGGTCCAGGCGGCCCGATGAGATGTCGTTTATGATGTCTGCGCCTGCCTCTATGGCCGCGCGGGCGACGGAGGCGCGATACGTGTCGATGCTAATTGGGACGGTGATGCCAGCGGCGCGGATGGCTTTGATTGCAGGAATGACGCGGCGGAGCTCTTCGTCGGGGCCGATGTCGTGGGCACCGGGGCGGGTGGACTGGCCGCCGATGTCGATGATGGAGGCGCCGGCGGCAATGAAGGAGGTGGTTGTAGAGATGAGGGTGGTGGGGTTGTGCTTGCCGCCGTCGGAGAAGGAGTCGGGGGTGAGATTGAGGACGGCCATGAGGAGGGTGGGACGATGGGGGTTGGAGGGGTCGAGGGGGGGGAGGTGCGGGGAGAGGGACATGAAGGTGCGGAGTGGGGGGGTAGTGGGCGGCGTAGGTGGAAGCGCGGAGAGGTGGTGTTTGAAGGCGGTGGAGGTGAGAGGGTGGGCTCGTTCGGGGGCGATGCTGGGTGGATGTGAGTATTTTGTGGCATAATAGGTTGTTTGGGGTGGGTAGACTTACTCGCAGAGGGGGCGAAGAACAAATTCTCGTTCTAGCATGGCTGCGTGTGGGATTGTTAGGTCCCCGGTTTTGAGCGTCAGGTCATCGTAGAGGAGGATGTCTATATCGATTGAGCGTGGGCCTTTCTCCACGAGTTTTACTCTGCCTAGGGTATCCTCAATCTCTTTGACGGTCTTTAGTAGATCGTGGGGTGATAGAGTGGTTTCTACCTATAGCCTTCTTAGTTAAATCAATCGGAGTATTATAGCATAGGAAGTTACCTGGATCACTCCATTCAGGAATGTTGGTTGATCAAGAACATACATAGGTGCGCTCTGGTAGAGATTGCTTGTTCTTTTGACTGTAATCCCCCTCTGTTCAAGCTCAACCAATGAGTTCTTAACAGCCTTAAAGCGGTCGCCAACATTGCTTCCTATGGCAAGGAAAACATCGTGCTTGCCCTCGCCAACGCTGGAGAATTCTTCGAGGTTAAAGAAAGACCTTTCTCTCGTGATCTCGACACCTGGGCAGTCGGCGAAAGTCAAAGCGCTGGGCTTCTCGGCCTGTACCGTAATCTTCGAGACCCCACACTTGACACAGGCTTCACGAGCAATTGCTGTGACGAAGGCCTCGACTGTCTTGTAGTCTGAGGCTTCAATGTGTTCCGTGATATGCTGGGCAACAGCGCGGAAGTCGTAGCTAGGATCAAACTTCCCCTGGAATTCTCCATTGGCCAATTTCTCTGACGCGATGTTGGCCGATTTTTTAGACTCGTTTGATTTGTGCATGGTCAAGTTAATGACTACATTTTGCTTCTCCAGGCGTTCGTAGGAGTTTACACCAATGATTGTTACAAGTCTTAGGTTCTTGACAAAGACCTTATCCTCGCCTTCCACGACCACGGAGCCATCTACCTCTTTTTTTCGGGTGATCGAAATCCCGGCTGCGTCAGCCCTGAGGAGTGCTCTGGGTTTCTCTACCACAACTCTTACCCATTCCCCGTTGAGCGCTGGGCTCAATGCCAGTCGAGCGACCTTCTCCACTAGGTGTTCGAAGGAGTGAAAACTGTTGTCCTCCACAAGGGCTGAAACAGATTTCGCGACGGTCCCATAATTGATGCTGTACGGTAAGTGGTCCGTCGACCCAGCAAGGGCAACTGAGCTCTTAAGCCATATAGAAAGTAGGATAGGTTGTGGTCGAGGGCGCTTCCAAAAGTCAACGCCAGTGGTCGCTTTTCTTTGACTGTCAGATTTTTCTAGGAAGGTTATCCCTTTCTTTATAAAATCCGATGATTATCAACCTACAGATTCAAAGAGCGGACAAAGATCAAATCATTTCCTTCCTCTGACGACGGGGCTTCGCGCATGGTTACAGAGTAGTTCCGATTTTGCACCTGCAGGTGTTTTGGGAATGAGGGTGGAGATAATTGGAGACGCAATTGGACCACTGAGGGGGGCCGCAGAGATATATGTCTGTGAGAGGTGAGAGCAGGTCTCAAACGATATCGTAATGTAGACAGCATCAATGAGGGGAATTTTGATCCCTGGATGTTCAGTCTGGCTTTATCTAGTGCGGGGTATCATGTGATCATTGATCGGCCATGTGCGGGCTAGCCATTTACGACCAGAACAGTTGCCCCCACTAGGTACAAATTCATCAACCAGAGTGATAGCTGATGACGGGTCTCGTAGTGGGTGTCAGATCAATCAGATAAGCAAGATAGGCAGTAGAGCCGTTGTCGTCATTTCAATTTTCAATCTGTCAAGACACATCACACAAAATGTCGTCTCGCCGTTTGTTTTCCACAATTGGGGCTCTGGGCCATGAGAACCCCCTGGTAATATAGTATACCTTCTCATAGTTATCACCTTCTAATTTCCATAGGGACTTCCTAAATCCGGTTCTTTCCCGCGCATGCAGAGGGGGCTTCCTACAAAAAGACATATCAAAGATGTTGACAAGGTGATTGCCATATCTTCCGCGAAGGGTGGTGTTGGGAAGTCCACAGTCGCAGGTCTGGCTCAGACCGAACAGCCTCAACGCATACGGTGCTGACTATGACTGTAGTTAATCTTGCGCTCGCTCTTGCACGGCAAGGAAAGAGAACTGGTATTCTCGACACTGACATCTTCGGACCTTCGATTCCTAGACTCTTAAACTTGTCCGGCGAGCCTCGTCTCTCTCAAAGTACATAACTCACTCCTTTTACCACCAGCCGGACGAATTACGGAAGTTGATCTGGGAGGGTAGACAACCAGCTGATTCCTATGAGCAATTACGGCATCAAGTCCATGTCAATGGGGTATCTAGTGGGCGAGGAGGCACCGGTAGTTTGGCGTGGCTTGATGGTTATGAAGGCTTTGCAACAACTCCTACATGAGGTTGAGTGGGGCGGTTTGGATGTGCTGGTTTTAGACTTGCCTCCAGGGACTGGTGACACCCAACTCACAATAACGCAACAGATTATACTTGATGGTGGGTGCATTTATACTGTAATGATGTGATAAACAGAGTTGATACCCTCTAGGTGCTGTTATTGTATCCACACCCCAGGATATCGCCTTGATAGACGCTGTTAAGGGAATCAACATGTTTAAGAAAGTTGATGTGCCGGTAAGCTTGTGCCAAACCCTTAAATATTTTTACTCCTACATATAATGAACCGTTATCTCACCCTGGCCCGGGTTTTAGATCCTTGGGATGGTTCAGAACATGAGTGTTTTCACCTGCCCGAACTGCAGCCACTCAACACATATTTTTGGAACAGACGGGGTTGCACGAGAATGCTCAAAACATGGAATTGAGCTCTTAGGCGACGTGCCTCTTCATGCTTCCATTTGTCACGATGCTGATAAAGGAAAGCCCACGGTCGTCGCCGACCCAGACGGGATCTATGCGGCGGCGTTCTCATCGATCGCAGCCAAAGTAAACAGCAAGCTATTCCCAGACTTATAAGTACCCTAAGTTTAATGCTTCATATCCAGAAAACAGCTATTAAAGGGGCTAGATAGCTTAGCACGGGAGCAATGTATCGTGTTGCGAAGCAAGACCCCATACAAAATCGAGATCCTAGCAGGAATCTTAGAATGCTTTTTTTATGTACCTACATGTGCCTAAGATACTTGTTACAAAAGACTTTTTACTACTTCCTTTAGAGGGCGTGGTAGGGTAAGAAGCGGTCACCCTTTGCAACTATACGATGACCTCGGAACAAGAAATAATTCGCACCCTTAAATCTCTCAATTTACGAGTAGTCACTATTGTTTGATTTCCAGAGTTAATCGGTACCAACTACCAAAACTACACGTAGTTTGAACGGATCTAGCTACAGGAATAAAGAATTTCCCTCGAATATAGGTAGCTGGCTTATTTCTAAGGGTCAGAATCAAAGTATGTAATTTTGACTACTATGGGAAACCTGGAGTATAAATCCCCGAATATGATATGATGAGGTTACTAGCACATTAACCGATTTTGAATACAAGATATGATAGAGATGTATCTACGAGAATTAATTAAAAGCACCCCGAGCATAGATCTATGTAGGTACAGGGCTCTGGAGTTTGGTGGGTGAACGGACCCTCACCTGTGAACACCCCATTTAGTTCACCAGAGCCTTGTTCCGCAAAAACTCTAGAATTGGCTGTATAGCCATGGGGGAAATTATTGTAAATACAATAGAAACAGGGGTATAAAGGCAGGTTTTAGGTGGCTGCCCCGGCCAATAGGACCCTTATTACCTGCATACTTCTACAATAATTTTCCCCATCGCTGTAGGTACAACTCGGGGTTATCTCTTTAACGATAGGTTGGGCGTTATTGCAATTGATAAGCCTTGATAGGGGTGATCATCAGTAGTATGTAATACTTTACTGTTGGTTGGTAAAATGTCTGATTTTGTATGTGCGGGCATAGCGATGTAGTTATGTGATTAGAGGGCTTAATTGATTGATAACTCATACATGCATGTAGCATTATCGTTGCGACCTTTGGTGAGATCTTTTTGCGGCTCTCCGACTGTCGGAGGGCTGTCGGAGGGCTGTTTAGCCCCCGGTGGGCGTCATTTAGGTCTCCGACGGGAGGATTGGTTTTAGCCTCCAGCGGGCTTCATTTAACTTTCCGGCACGGGAACTCACTTTTAGTACAGTCGGATTGGGAGTGTCGGGCTTCATTTGGGTCGCCGGCACAGTAAATGATATTTTTGTCCTACGGTGAGCAGCATGCTACCCGTGGGGATGGGTACGGGGCTTAGCCCAAAGTCTAGATGACCAGGCTCTGCTTAGCCCAGAGTCTAGATGCACGGGCGTATCTCTCGTACCCATCCCCTACTAGCAGCTAGCAGCCTACTCTGGCCTCAACTGAGGAGAGAGAGATTCATGTACCTACTCTCACACGGATAAAGTAAAGAGCTGATAGGGTTCAGCTAAGCCTATGTGGACGACTGGAATACGTAAGTTGCCGCCCATGGGCGGAGTAGAACATCCACATATTCTACCTACTACATGATGTTTCCGAGATGTTGATAGGTGAGGATCTGTCCACTCACTTTCCCAGAGCCTTGTAGTATACCCGCGGCAGGCATGAAGAACCTGAACATCGTTTTTCTGGTAGCCACCACTTTGGCCCCTGTTAGCGCGTCTTTTGAGATGCAATTCTTACCGAGTACATACCTGTTACCAGTCACGAGTAAGTACATATAGGGTATCTATGAGTCCGTATGCCCAAGTATCCTAGCTTCATAACCACCCCCTCCCCGCACTCCCCAGAATCGTAGCTCTCTAAAGCGACTTATGGATCCGTTCACGATAATAACCGGAGCTGCCGGACTCCTCAGCACAGTACAAGGCCTCATCAATGAAGCAAAGCCTTTAATCGCGTCATGGAAAGATTGTCCCAAAGAGCTTACAGATTTGCGAAGCGAGCTTCAAGCTCTAGAAAAGCTTTTGAAGGACATAAAACCGGTTGTGGACCGCCTACATACCAGAAATAATGATGACCGGAGTAAACAACGGCTCTCCCCAATATTCTCTCTTTTTCTAACCACCCATCAGATGTGACTCAACCTGGAGTACTAGTCGATATACGAGGTTTCCTTGACGAAATAAAAGCGCTTCTTAAACCATACCAAGGTCCCGAGAATCTTGGTCTAGTCTATGATAAACCAGACAAAAAGAGACGATTAAGATGGAAAGGCACGAAAGAGGATATACAGCGCTTGAGGGATCGGATTGCAGGCTCTCTGGATACGCTTAAGACGGCTATGGCGGCAGATACGATGTAGGCAAATGCTAAAGTTTCGATGGAGCGGCCTGATAGCTGATGTTTCTGTTTTAACCGCACTAGCTCTTGTGTGAGGGACGCAAATGAGAAACTCGACACTATGCGGGATGACGGGAAAGCGGAAGCCGAAAGTATTTACTCGCGTAAATTATATATCTTCATAGGGCAGCAGGATAACAGGGTTCGATAGGGAAAAAACGCGACGAAATCTTAGAGTGGTTGTTTGACGGAGATCCTGGGAGGAGGCATAACGAGGTTCGGGGACGACTGGAGGAGGGTACGGGGGGGTGGATTTATGAAACTGAAGAGTTCAAACGATGGCATGAAAGCAAGACGCCTTGGTTGCTATGTCAAGGAGATCGTTAGTCATCCAAACATGTATATTCGCCTTTTAAATTCCATGTGGCTAATGGGTTTATTTAGCGGGTGTTGGAAAGACTTTTATAATGTAAGTCTACAGGCCTACTACACAAGTTACCTTCCTATACATATTATTAATAAGTACTAGGTCAAACGTGGTCCATAAAACGTCCAAGGAATTCCAAGGGGAAGATTTCGGTATTGCCTACATCTACTACAGCTTTGGAGACAAAGGCACTCAAGACCCAAGCCAAACATTTGCCAGCATCCTACGACAACTCGGAAGACAGAAGGTGAGAATTTTACCAGAAGTTGAATCTTTATACAAACAACTTTCTCCAACCTCCGGAAAGCCCACTGTTTCAGAGTTGGTTACAACTCTCCTAGCAGTTATTCGAGGATTTTCGCGTGTGTGGTTGTTCTTCGATGCGCTGGATGAATGTCCAGGGGATCACTTATACACAATGTTGTCGAACTTGAAAAGGCTTAGGGTACCAAAAGTTCAGGTATTTGCCACAAGTAGGCCTCACCTCGGGGATGTCAACGACGCATTTACGGGCCAGGGAATGATCAAGGTTTCTACAAACACGAAAGACATTGAGACATATGTTCAGAGCCGAATGATGGATTACCCATTCGAGTCCTCAGACGATGACCTTAAATCTCAGATCGTACAGAAAGTTATTGAAGGGTCAAGGGACATGTATGTTAATGGAACTCAGATTTTCAATGCTGGCAACGGCTGATCATGACTGGGCTAGGTTTTTGCTAGCGAGATATCAAACCGACCATATTCTCAAGAACCGAATAAAAAACCTAAGAAGAAGCACAAAGAATATATTCAACAGCATACCTAAAACAGTTAACGAGTATTTTACAACATCCTTGAAGAGGATAGAGGACAATACCGACTCAAACATGGCCCTGCATGCTTTGATGTGGATCTCAAAGGCAACACGGCCCCTACATATCGATGAATTAAGTGTGGCACTAGCATTCCGAGAAGACGTGTCTGTTCAAGATACATGTGATACGGAAGGTGCGGAAACATATGATGCAGAAGCGGTAGAAAACGCTTGTATCGGTCTAGTAGTTGTTGATGCGAAAAGTCGTTTTTGCCGCTTGTCTCATCAGACAGTTCAAGAGTATCTAATAACTAAGCCTGGTTGGACGGAGAGTGCAGAATTTCTCATTGCAGAAACTAGTTTGAAATATATCACAAAGTTCAAATCCGATACTTTCCCAGACTGGCGTGCGAGGGATATTCACATTGATACGCACAAACTATACGAATATGCCGCCAGCAATTGGGGAATCCACATGAGGGCTTGCAACAAAGAGCAAAACCTAAATCTCATCCAACTTCTTGAGGACCTTTTTAAAAGCAACGAAAGGGCAATGGAACCAGTAATGCAAGTAAAAATGTGGAACTGGAGGTCTAGTGATAGTGTCCCTAGGCACCCTTTCGGGTCTTTGCATACGGCGGCTTTCTGGGGACTAGATATTTATGGCCAGAAGATACTTCCTGCGCAGTGTCACATTGATTCACCTGATTGGATGTACTCCCGTACACCGCTCTCCTTGGCAGCAGAGTACGGGCACGATGCTGTGGTCAAGCTCCTACTTGGTACTGAGGGAGTCGGTGTAGACACGAAGGACAGTGAACATGGGCGAACACCGCTCTCCTGGGCAGCAGAGAACGGGCACGAGGCTGTGGTCAAGCTCCTACTTGGTACTGAGGGAGTCGGTGTAGACACGAAGGACGATTTATATGGGCAGACACCGTTCTCCTGGGCAGCAGGGAACGGGCACGAGGCTGTGGTCAAGCTCCTACTTGGTACTGAGGGAGTCGTTGTAGACACGAAGGACGGATCTGGGCGAACACCGCTCTCCTGGGCAGCAGAGAACGGGCACGAGGCTGTGGTCAAGCTCTTACTTGGTACTGAGGGAGTCGGTGTAGACACGAAGGACGATATATATGGGCAGACACCGTTCTCCCGGGCAGCAGGGAACGGGCACGAGGCTGTGGTCAAGCTCCTACTTGGTACTGAGGGAGTCGATGTAGACACGAAGGACGATTTATATGGGCAGACACCGTTCTCGCGGGCAGCAGGGAACGGGCACGAGGCTGTGGTCAAGCTCCTACTTGGTACTGAGGGAGTCGATGTAGACACGAAGGACGATTTATATGGGCAGACACCGTTCTCCCGGGCAGCATGGAACGGGCACGAGGCTGTGGTCAAGCTCCTACTTGGTACTGGGAGAGTCGGTGTAGACACGAAGGACAGTGAACATGGGCGAACACCGCTCTCCTGGGCAGCAGAGAGCGGGCACGAGGCTGTGGTCAAGCTCCTACTTGGTACTGAGGGAGTCGATGTAGACACGAAGGACGATTTATATGGGCAGACACCGCTCTCCTGGGCAGCAAGGAACGGGCACGAGGCTGTGGTCAAGCTCCTACTTGGTACTGAGGGGCTCGGTGTAGACACGAAGGACAAAAATGGGCAGACACCGCTCTCCTGGGCAGCAAGGAACGGGGACGAGGCTGTGGTCAAGCTCTTACTTGGTACTGAGGGAGTCGGTGTAGACACGAAGGACGATATATATGGGCAGACACCGTTCTCCCGGGCAGCAGGGAACGGGCACGAGGCTGTGGTCAAGCTCCTACTTGGTACTGAGGGAGTCGATGTAGACACGAAGGACGATTTATATGGGCAGACACCGTTCTCCCGGGCAGCAGGGAACGGGCACGAGGCTGTGGTCAAGCTCCTACTTGGTACTGAGGGAGTCGGTGTAGACACGAAGGACAAAAATGGGCAGACACCGCTCTCCTGGGCAGCAAGGAACGGGCACGAGGCTGTGGTCAAGCTCTTACTTGGTACTGAGGGAGTCGGTGTAGACACGAAGGACGATATATATGGGCAGACACCGCTCTCCTGGGCAGCAAGGGGAGGGCACGAGGCTGTGGTTAAGCTCCTACTTGGTACTGAGGGAGTCGGTGTAGACACGAAGGGCGGATCTGGGCGAACACCGCTCTCCTGGGCAGCAGAGAACGGGCACGAGGCTGTGGTCAAGCTCCTGCTTGGTACTGAGGGAGTTGGTGTAGACACGAAGGACAAAAATGGGCGGACACCGCTCTCCTGGGCAGCAGGGAATGGGCACGGGGTTGTGTTCGAGCTCTCCCAGGCTGCAGGGAGCGGGCGCGAGGCTGTGGTCAAGCTCCTACTTGGTACTGAGGGAGTCGGTGTAGACACGAAGGACGGATCTGGGCGAACACCGCTCTCCTGGGCAGCAGAGAACGGGCACGAGGCTGTGGTCAAGCTCCTACTTGGTACTGAGGGAGTCGTTGTAGACACGAAGGACGGGTCTGGGCGGACACCGCTCTCCTGGGCAGCAGAGAACGGGCACGAGGCTGTGGTCAAGCTCCTACTTGGTACTGAGGGAGTCGGTGTAGACACGAAGGACAAAAATGGGTGGGCACCGCTCTCCTGGGCAGCAGGGAACGGGCACGAGGCTGTGGTCAAGCTCCTACTTGGTACTGAGGGAGTCGGTGTAGACACGAAGGACGAATCTGGGCGAACACCGCTCTCCTGGGCAGCAGAGAACGGGCACGAGGCTGTGGTCAAGCTCCTACTTGGTACTGAGGGAGTCGGTGTAGACACGAAGGACGGATCTGGGCGAACACCGCTCTCCTGGGCAGCAGAGAACGGGCACGAGGCTGTGGTCAAGCTCCTACTTGGCACTGAGGGAGTCGGTGTAGACACGAAGGACGGATCTGGACGAACACCGCTCTCCCGGGCAGCAGAGTACGGGCGCAACGCTGTGGTTAAACTTCTGATCGACACCGGGGCGGATGTGAATTCAAATGATGACTTAGGCCGAACACCATTGTCTCATGCAGCACAGTGGGGCGATGACATGGACACTATTAAGCTTTTAGTTGGCCATAAAGCAGTTAATCCAAACTTCAAGGATAGTCAGGGCCTGACACCCCTTTCGTGGGCGGCAATGAAAAGAGAGAGCGAGGTTGTAAAGTTCCTGACCGAATCCGATAAAGTGGACCTTGATATCGGTGTGTTTTTATGGCCCGAGGGAGAAGAGGCTCCAGATTCAACAATTATGCAAATCATTCAAGACGCCAAAGAAAAACGGTTTCCACCACCCCAAGCCCCGGAAACAGAGCTCACCCAGGAAGAACCCCTTCAGGGAGAACTCTTTCCGGGTATGCCTGCGGTACCTCCACCGACGTTTCTAGTTGAGCAAGACCCTCAGCCTCTCCCTACCCCTCCGCCCCTTGAAATGCCTAGAGGAAGAAACATATTCCTAGCGTTCTGGATCATTTCTTGTTTTTCCATTCTCTGCTACTTCCTTTTGCAAAGGTTTTATGGGGCTCTTTTTTGATATCATGCAGGTGTCCACGCCATTAAGTTTGTCGATTGATTTTTCAGTATAGTGTTTTTCGGGCTTTTTATGTTGTTCAACTATCTTCCGGCTAGGCAGAATTAACGAATCACTTTCCTTTATATTCTTTTTAGGTACTGGTTATGGGGAAGCAACGAATTAGCACAATTCTTTTTATTGATCATGTGGAGGTGATGAGTTCGTCGAGTGATAAGCTGTGATTAAACCCTCTAATTACATACATACGGCCGCCACCCGCGTCACGCCACGATTGAAAGCCCAAGCACTCCTCCTATGGCAATACCAGGTCCGTAAATCTACATCTGATGAAGCCCAAATTGTGACTGGATGGGCAAGGAGTCCCCACATCCCCACTACAGGTACCCATATGTACCTACATAGCCCGCCGTTATATCACACCTGTACCAAGAGCTACACAGAAGTGGGCGCCCATAAGTCCACGACACACCCCTCCTCTCTATGATCCAACCCCAGCGATACCCGGCACTCGAGGTTTACATGACTCTCGAGGCCATCGATTGCCCGTATCTACATAACAGGATAACCCATGACCCCTCACATATATCCGCATGTAAGGGCTACCAGGCCTTCCAGGTCAGCGCCGTCCTAGTGTTACTGGTCGGAGGCCGAAGCTTCCTCGCGACTAACGAACGGCACGGTGGTACTTCCTGTATTCAACTCCCCAACACTACGACGACCCCCTTACTGTTTTTCACCAAAGAGTCACCGCGCAGACCAAAAAACGATGTATGCCAGAAAAGTAAATTCGACAGCCCGTGTCGCGTCCTATTTTATGAACCCCCAAGACCTAGAAAGAAGAGAAGAGAAGAAACAAAAGCGCGCGAGAGGATATGTTGGCGAGTACATGTAATGTATGCAGCTATGTAGGTAATGAAAAGAAATGCTGTCCCCAGATACAATACGCCCCAATGACCAAACCAGCCTGTGTCAAGCTAAAGAAAAAAAATATATATGCCAAGACGAGAGAGAGAAAAAATAAGTAACAATGAAAAGATAGAAAGAAGAGAAAGACCCATCCAAAAATCAAAAACACCAGACCCGATATCCCCCATCCCAGTTTTTGTAAATACAGACACCCCGTTCAACCTAGCCCCAGTACCCCCTAGTCCTATCCCTAATTAAGAAAAAGAAGAAAAAAATACAGAGAAAAAAATGTATTTAAAGAATGATAGTTAGCCCCAACCCAAGTATGCGTGTATTTACAATTTTTTTTTCCCAGCTAGTAAAACGCAATTAAGGGATGTTGAGATTTCCCACATCTTAGATGTAGGTGAGATGAACCTAAAATAGTTAAGTTAGTAAGGGATAAAATGGAATACTCGTTGGAGCATGTTGACAGTGCTTACCTCTGAATATAGCACTGAAGACCCTTAAACTCCGAACTCCGAACATCAACCCATTTGTGGTGCGGGCGTTAGTGCATCGTTGCCTGAAAGAAACCCGCCCGCCTTATCGACACGGTATTAATTCTTCCAATTTCTGTCCACGAATAAATTAGCATGATCACCCAAATACACATGCACGGAATGGTGAGGGACTTACAAAAGTCGACAGTCAACTTCCTCAGCGCCTCCTGCCTCTTCAAAGGCATCTCATGTTCGCTCAGCCTCCTCTTCCCGCTGAAGACCTTTCTCCAAACATCCTTGACCCTGCCGCCCCAAGAGAACCCCTTGCTGCGCGGAACAATGACATCGGTCTCCTGCACAGCCTCAATCTCCTCATCGACAACCCAGACCCACTGCCTTGCCTGCTGCTGCTGTTTTTGCTGCTGCTGTTGCTGCAACTTGCGCTGCGAGGCTTGGCGGATGCGTTTGGCTTCGATGAGGTCGCGGCGGTAGCGGGCGGCTTCGACGCGTCGCATTTCTTCTTGCCAGGGAACAATGTATTCCTCCTCCTCTTCGTGATGTGCGTGTTCACATTGGTGTACATGCTCGCGTTCCTCTTCTTCCTCCTCGTGGTGGTGGTGGTGGTAGTGATGGTGGTTGGGGAGGTACGGAATCGGCTCGGGGTGAGCGTTAGGAAAGTGAGATTCCCCGTGGGTATAGGAGGAGGATGCGGAGGAGGAGTTAGTGGATGATGAGAACTTCATATTGTTATCAGTGGTAGTGGTAGTAGTAGCAGCGGTTGTTGCTTTGGTGGTAGAAGTAGTGTTTGTTACTGTTGTAGCAGTGGTGAGAGTAGGGGTGGTAGGAGGAGTAACGTCGGGATCAGTAGCGGAGCAAGCAGCACTATCACAGACGGGGCGGCCACCAGCACCTTTAAACGGCGGCGGAATTTCGAGGTTACAGGGGGTCGGCAAAAAAGCCAACTGAGCTTCAAGGATTGGATGGTGCGGATAATGTTGTGTTGGTTGTCTAATTACCAACGGTTTTCCCTGCTGATTGGATGACGAGCTGATGTCGACAGGGGAGGGGACCACCACTACTGCAGGTGCAACCATGATGTGACTGGCTTTTTCGAAGGTTTCAGGAAGGGGGTGGGATATGATGGAGGGTTTGAAAGAAGACTGGCCGGGCCGTGTGTAGGAAAAAGAAAGGAATTGATGAACGATGATGGAAGAGAGGGAGGAGGAGGAGCGTGAGTGGGTGGAAAAGTAGGTGGGGTAGGTTATGGTTGAGATTAGAGACTCTTGAGAGTTGGTGCGGCCGCGGTAGGGGGCTCTCTATCTCTCTCTCTCTCATTCTCAGCTGGACTGGGCACCCACACTCCCCCAAACCCACACCACGCACCGCACAATCTCGCAACAGGTGAGTACGTACCGTACCGTACCATACACATGCCTTCAACGCCCGTGCATAACCCTGGCCAAATCTAACCGGCCCGCCGTTCGACATCTTTATTTGCTACATACTCCTTCTCTATCTACCCCAGCCGATTCTCCCTGAACTTTGTGGTGTGCATCGGGAGAAAAGAAAGAAAGACGGAACAGAAATAATTTGTTCATGCCGCCGGTCAATTGGGCCACAAATTCCTCAAAGGCGGGTCTGCGCTCGGTAAAATTTGCTAGTCAGGCACACATTCTGCATGCTACTCCACTATGAGCTAGAATGGTCAACTATTATGTATTATTAGAGTCTTTATTATCCGTACCATGCCAATTTCAAAGATTAGTAGAAGAGATTTGCTCTAGGGGTATGGGTACATGTAGAGTAGGTATAGCAGAGTAGGTACATCATGTAAGGTAGTCGTGCTTCTAAAATCCCCCCTCTTTCTACAAACTGTACAATGTATGTACCTACATGCACGCTCAGTCCTCTGACTAGAATATGTACATGTAAGTAATTGATGGATTATGTACTAAGGGCCACCGATAGGCACACCCAAAACACGCAATGAAAATCTCCGTACGGACAGACGTCAATCGCTTAGCCCTAACACGACCCAACAAGAGCGGGAAAGCAAGCACGAGCCTCAATCAATCAATACGAATTCATGTGTGTAATCAATTCCCCTTATAGAATTTTGAAAAGAAAAATCAGCGGCCCTATGCCGTCCAATGTCGAGAAACTGAGCTCTGGCCTCAATCGTGGGGGGGAGGAGAACGAATGAGGGATAAACTCGGTTACTGAAATGACAATTTGCACTAGGCTGGTTCAGGACGTTTCGACTTCCAGTAATGAGGATGAAATGTTACACTCCGCACTCCGCACTCTACAAGTCCATCCAGTGCCGTAGTTACACAGTTATGAATCCAAGTGGGATAGGACTGATTTTTTTTCCCGTTCCAACCTCCCACAACCTCTATGTACGCCCTCCTCCTATAGCTTCAGTAACGCACGTACTACATATACTCTATCTAAGATGATGACAGAAGGTGATAAACAAGGTCGTGAATCCCGTGTCGACACGTAGTATGTAGTACGCATCCTACACCTATGAGAGTGATCGTCCTCTAAACTCACTGATATTTGAATCACGAGGTGCTAATCCTGAAATTCCCGTCATAAGGGCTCGGAATTTCATCCATAGATAGGCCCAGCTGTTCCGAGCACCTCGTCACGGTACATACTACATCGTAAGATACTCTGTGTACGGGGGTTATCAATACTCGGCTGCAGTCGCGAACCGACCCAGAAACCTTAAAAACTCCGCCCGGCCCGTCCAGGGATGAAACATACTCAACCAAGAACATTCGGAAAAAAAAAAAAAAAAATCCCGTGCGTTATGAAGGGGCAAACTCCAACCCCACACTGTTATAGTCGGGATCGGGATCGGTTCAGGTGGAAGAAGAAGTAAAGCATTGTGCGTTGTCGCAGAATATCTAGAGATGCAAAGGGAACGAATCAAGTGATGTACCGATAGCTACATGTAGTCTGTACGCGTGCCAAGCAAGATACACTACCCGTCTGCAGCTGATCTAGTGACACCTTTACTCCTTTTGACATCTCATCTCTTTCATTACTTATTCCTGACATCTTTCTGCTTAAGAACTCTTCTCACTGTACCAAGAGAATCAACCCCGCCGATGAATTTTTACCGTTACGGTTATAAGAGGCTCTATCTGTCGGGAAGAACCAACTGTTTTAATGCTGGTATAGTAACTAAGAAACGGGTAACCCGAAATCCCGGCGGACAGTGCGGGGGCCGGGCAATTGCAATTGTTTCATGGTACGTCCAGGCCTTTAATGATATATAGGCCCGGGCTGAAGGGGGTGTTTACAAACGTTTGAGCCATGTTGCCTTATAATTAAAGTTATTACGTATATTCCAGCCGAGTGCTGAAGCTCAGCTAAGAAAGCTAGGTTCCGCATGATCTTCACACATGTATAAAAAATATAGGGACAAAACGAGCCGTTGCTTCAAGGGTCGTGATCTTCAAAGGCATTTACCGTTACGCTACAATTGAAGAAATCAAAAACCCCAGAGCCTATTTAGGAGCCAATGTGCTTGACATCAACTCGATCAACATCTGGGGTTATCGTTCCTCAAGTGGCTGTTTGTATCCCGAGGTCACGAGCTGGTTCCCCTATATATGAGATATGGCGGATCTACTCATAGAGGGTGAGTGGGAGTACATATCCACCCTGAAAATACCATTGGTTGGGGGCCTATAATAGTGTTAAACTACTAAGGAACTACGGGTCCTTTCTTAGTTGCCATCACTTGGATTTAGTGGCCATCATGTCAGCCAATAGCATTTTTGGAGTGCTCCCGCTCACCCTCTATGAGTAGATCCGCCATACCTCGTTACAAGGAAGTGGGACAATATATTTCCCTTATACGTACTATTGAGCAGCGAGGGGTCCCGCTATGAACTTTCTGTGGGACTGATCAATCTCTTGTACCCCACTAATACCCCTGTCAAGGTTCCTCTCACCCGACCCCGAGTCTCACAAGTTTTGAGCCCGTTCGGCCCGACGATCGGTCAAGTAGGAGGTCGCGATTTCCGAAAGAGGTGTACAACAAAAGCCATAAAGTTTCATAGTAAGACCTAATGGGGTGATCAAAGCAAAAGGCGGTGGTGGCAAAAGCCTGGTTCGCTATATATAGTTACTACCGATGTTGTTAGTAAAGATGATAGCCCTTAAGACTAGCAGGAAGGATATAACGCGGCTTATTGACATCAAGACACATCTGGGAGCCCGTGGGCCTTATGTCAGAATGGAGTACTACCGAATAAATATATGTTCTATATAGCCCCTTCTATATAAAGTAAAAAATTTATAATCACAGACTATCACTCGGTCTCCCACAATCATCAAAAAATCGCACTTGTGATATTTTCCGTAGGTAGCCGGCTTAGACACAGAATTAAACTAAATATTTCTGTTTTCCCAAGGTTGAATATCTATGATACGGTGGGGCGAGCAGACTTGGTTTGCTCTTCCGTTGTATTGGGGAGAGCGTGCACTTGATGGTAAGCGTACGTAGGCCAACCTTCACCTCTTTTGCAATTGATATGGGTGGGTATATACATCCTGAATCTCTGTAATGATTAACAATATCATGAAGGTTGAAACCGATGCCTTGTAAGTCGGAATTGTGTTGGTGGGCGAAGCCCTTTCACCGGAATTGTTCAATCGAGACATTCAAGATTAAATGCGACAACGCTATATATAAATACACGGAAGAGAAAATCTAAATAGAATAGTTAGGTATCTCTGTCATCACGAAAGGTTTCAATTGGATGGGTAGCTGCCCCAGATTTCTGTGGTCTGGCGGGCTACAGCTGTCAGTAGACAAAGAATCGGGTGTGTTAAGGGTCGAGACGGCATACATATACATTGGCAAACCTCAATCACTATATAATAACCCTCTAGCCAAGATCAATATTTCTCCTCTCCCAAAACTACAACCTCATGCGAGCAAGGAGGGATGCCGCGCAGCGGCAGGTGGCCCCGACTGCGTGCGGAGATGTTTATCCCACATCATTGCATTGAACAGGGCTAGCTGTGAGTTTTCTGGATCCTTCGATCAGTGTCGGCGGTTTCTCGAACTGACGATTACATATGCGGCCGGAGGCCGCTCCTCACTAGTATCCTATATACAGGAGGAAAACCCAGCTAGGTCAGTAGCGCCTAATATTCAGGAACATATCGTATATTATGCATGTACGTATTTCACCTCCGACATATCATTAGTGATTTTGGCCTTAGCAATAGCGATTCTAATATAATTACATTTGAGAAAATGAAGTATGAAGTATATATATAGGCTGACCCGATAGCCTCTGGACCTTTTTCTCCGTATAGTACTGATAGTGATGGGTGTATTGGTGTATAGAAAATAACTTGCCAGACCGACTGTGAAAATTAAAGAGAGGATAGTTTATTAACTAGGGTTTAATAATAGCTATAAAAGCCTCCTATATATACATGTACTTATAGTTTCTGGTATATGTACCCAATGCATGTGTGAAGTATAAATAAATAAATAATGTCTCGCCCACCTATGACATACGGTGTCACTCGGAGGTGCAGGTCTTTCCGCATATATTTTTTACCGGTGTCGCTGCGCGGAATCCTAATAATTGATATCAAGATATTTTTATTACATGTAAAGTACCCAGGGTCCCTAAAAGTGATGCAACGGTTTACATCACTACATGTAATTGTATCCAACCCTAAGGCTATGACAATATCACACAACCCTGGAACTACATGTACCCTCTCTTCCTCCGCCATCTACAACAAAAGAAATCAACAAAAGAAAATCATAAAACATAGACAACACAACCATCATAATCATTCTATCCTCTTTCTTTCATCTGTCCCGTTACTCCCTCTCTAAGTCTCCCCACCCTTGATTTAGTCCCCTCTCCTCTTCCGCCCCTCCACCCCCCTCCTTGCCTTCTCCCCATCTGTACTCTGTCCACTGCTTCCAAATCTCTAGCACCTTTTCGATTCCTTTCAGCTCTATCCATAGTAGTTGCTTAATTGTCGTGTGGTCTGGTGCTTTTTGCCTGCTTTCTGCGGTTTGGGGGCATATGGTAAGGATGTGTTCAACATCTTGTTTTCCCGCCCCACTGGCACATTCACACGCTACTGACTGTCTTCTTCCCACCCGTTGCAGGTTACTGTTGATGTAACGGCTTGGATTACACTATCAGGTGAGGCCTTAGTAAATTCACAACGTCCATCTTCTTTTATTTAAATATGATTGATGAATTCTTTATACTCTGTTTACTCTGTATACGATATGTTGTTGCTTCAATTGGGTCGCACGTGGTTGAAATCGTGACCTTGCGGCCTTGAGGATTAGATACAAGGTAACAAACCTACTAGGACAAGGCTACTAGATCCCCGAGGCAACTTTCCGCTAAGGTATGTACGTATTCCTCGATCGCGAGTAAAACAATTGATTATTTCTATATCGGGTTTCTGGCGTTATTGAATTTGCCATGTCTTAATGTTAATATAAACTATATACAGGCCCAGCTATTAGTTAGATATACTCTCAAAAAGAAAAGAAAGAAAGGCTTAGAGCACCTCAAAGCCAATTCATCTTTCCTTCAGAATAGATAGATAGGATCGACGTACAAGGACGAGCTGCTACGAGGACACCGTACCATGGGGTCCTGCCTCGAGCTTTCTCTATGGGCCATTTGGCTCGATAGGGGACGAGAATAATCGGCGATTGTTTCACAGCATTAACAAACCCTCCAAGACCTAGCTTGATAGTCAACACCAGGACAGGTAGATCTAGGCAGCAGGTTTACGGAAGTTCAAAAGAGTTTCTCAGGCATCCACGAACGAATGCTGCTTATAGAACTTGACTAGCATAATATTGGTTTCCGTTTTCCGTTACTACATGTAACCTTTCAGAGCTTAGCTAATAGTACTGTATACAAATGTTCATAGTGCAACTCAATTGTATTGCTCTCTATTGGGTAATAAACCGCTATGTTCAAATGTATTCCGATATTTCTAATTCAAACCAAAGAGTTCATTTGTTAACACATGCACTGGTCAGCTGTAACTGGAGCGGCCGTGACAAAACATATTTACATGTATGTACAAAACTAGCTAGATAAAGGAAATTTGAAATGGCCTAGCCATCCACCGTTCTTTCTTTGATTTTGACCATCATCCCTAACATTTCCACCACTAACGCAAACTTCTCCCTTGGTGCCTGCACCTCCTCCAAATCCCATCGCCCCACAATAGTTGCTATCAACTTCACCATTATAAACATTGCCAAGTGCCTTCCAATGCACACTCTCCCGCCAGCCCCGAATGACAACCATCCCGCCTCCATCTTATTCGCCCTTTTCCTTCCCTGTTCGTCAACACCTAACCACCGCTCTGGGTTAAACTCGTCTGCGTCGGCGCCAAAGTAACCTTTATCGTAGTTTACTGGCCACGCAGACATACCAACGATATATCCCGGCGGGATAAAAAACTGGTTGAGCTGGCAACCGGTTGGGGGCGAGATACGGGAAAGAGAAAAGCCAACAGGCGGACAGAGACGAGTGGCTTCATTTATGACAGCTTCAAGGTAGGGGGTCCTGTTGGTACCACCTGTGTGGATGAAGTCCGCGAATGTGACTCGCTTTGAAAGGGCTTCGAGTTCAGCACGAACGGTTGAGAGCATAGTTGGGTTGTGTAAAAGATGGTGGATGGCTTTAACGCTTGCGTGAGGTGTGACTCCGACGGCACCAGCCATGAGGTTGAAATAATGGGTGGTGGTACCGTGGAGGGCGGAGCCTAGCGGAAATTGACCGCGCATAGATTCTTGGGCGGCATAAAACCTTGACATGAGGTGGTTCGGAGATTCAGTCCTGATCTCATCAATACGCTCCTATATAGACACAAAGACGGTTGTGAGTTATATATCTCATCTCCCATAAGCACCAATTGCTGTATGTATGCATACCTCCAATGGTACCTTCCACTTCTTCTCTCCAATTCCCATACCCGTATAGAACAGCTGATCCAAGTAGTAGACCAACAACATTCTGCGTATCCATCTAGTAGTTATCAATAGGGCTTGAGGGATCGGCAAAAGGAGCCCCACAACAGAAAGGATGAGTTTGATCCCGTATAACGTTCCAAAGCGATCTTCTCCAGCCAAACAGAATCCGTTGGAGATATTGGAAGTAATTTGCGCCGTCACGTCCCAGATATAGTACTCTACCCACTGTGTCAAGTTGCACACTTTGCCAGGCTGGACCACATGCTTCTCAATACCCTGCACAAACTCATCGACGGCTTGGTCAAAGTTCTTTTCCATGCCGCTCAACACTGCCTCTGAGTAGAAATGCGCCATCAACCTCTTCCCCAACCTCGCTTTCTCCGGCTCCCGCTCAAAGAGGAAGCTGAAATCCTCGTTGATGCTACCGGTCTCGTATAACGGTGCCTTCCTGAAAAAGGTCTCGTCGCGTCTATCGTTGGCGAAGCCGTAAATGACATTTCTGAGGTACGGATCCGAGCAGGAGACCTCGTTAGGGGTTATCCATACTACAGGGCCATACTTGAGGTGGAGAGCCATTAAGTGTCGATGCCATGTTCCGGTAATGGTATAGTAGGCCCTGTAGAGATGGGTGAAGGATGCAAGGAATGGGCCGGGAATGCCTTGTGCCCTGAAGGGAGAAGTTATGAACTGGTAGGTTTGCTTGAGGAAAAGGTAGAAAATTAGAGGAAACGCGACAAGAAGTTTGTTTTGCCAGAGGATGGCTACAACGATGAAGAGGTTTTCTAGCAACATAGTCTCGGATTGGCGAGGTAAGCTGCCCAGGATTCTGTGTTTGTTTCTTGTATATTTGTTAACTAAAAGCTATGGAACGGATGAGGGCGGGAATATGTGATTTTAAAGCCTCGAGATTTAGCTAAGGCACGCATTCCACATGAAATTAAAGCGCACCACCATCAACTAGAGGTATGATACTGACCCCCACCCCCTAAGGAGTAATGCGTCCTTCACACCAATTGGGTTCGATGCTAACAAGCCATTTCTACGCATGGCTTTCTTTCCTTCCTGCACCGGAAAAAAAACAATTAATATTACCCTTTGGGCTCCGCAGGTTTATTTAACAGCCACCGTGCAGCTGTTAGATCCTGATTCCCATGTAAAACTGATGACTGAGGGTAATTAAAGACCATCGTAATACTTTGTAGTAAAGAAAGTAAAGAGATAGGCAGATGCTCACATATACATTTTCCTCTTACACACGCATGGAAAGGGCATGCATGGGTCTGAAGCTTCTCGATTTTACATGGTAGGAGGACAATGGTAGCTCCTAGAAGTCATACCTACTTAGGCGTGTAACATGATAAGGGTAGTAGACTTGCTTTTTTTTTTTTTTTTTTTTCTTTCTTTTTTTTTCCCACGCGCCTGCTGCACGCCTCAACGATGCTTGGACCCGAGCTTTTAAAATACATGCAATATGTACCCGAGCTGATGCCCTAATTAAGGACGGCAGTTAACGTTGTCTTGAAGTTATTAGGGTATTTTAGCTGCACGAGTTGGACAAAAAGTCAACAAAAAGGTCCTGCACATCTTATTGGTTGAACGGCCGCAGGTCTCCTCCCAAAACAGCTAGACTTTTCTGCTGAACTCTCTTTCAAACTAAAATACTCTATTTTGTTAACAGATACTACTTGCCATTTTGGGCAAATGATTGAAGATCGAATAACAAAGTAGTATGGTCAAATAAGCACTAGCGCCCACCTAGAGTGCCTACAGACTAGTACCCTTACGGGCATTAATAGTAAGAACCTAATATTAACCATACTATTTTTTGGTGGCACGCAGTTCTGGGAACTACAGTCCCTGCGTAATTCACTTCTTCGGCCCGCCCCGCGCTCTATAAAGGAAATATATTTAATCCCACTAATGACTGCTTGTATCCCATGAAAAAACAAAACGTTGACCTCGCATCTTCCAATATATTCATTCGAAAGATGGCCAGCGCCAGATCCAGATCTACATAATCAGAAGATGACTAATCCTAAAAGTAGAAGGATATTCTCACCGAAGGACTATTAATTAATTAAGCGTTTAAAGCCTTGTCTCCTGGAAATCACAAGCATGCTTGTGGCGGGGAGTACTTGTCTAGAGCCGGTCTGAAGATGCCATGTGTCGGTTTCCAAATCCTGCTCCTCCATTGAGCTCGAGCTCGCCCGATTGACCGCTTGATACTTCATACATGCACCTTCTCTGGACAGTTACTCCACCAACGGCTTCCAACGATGATATATACGTTGTTCCGAATCCCCGTATGCATATGTAGCTTAAGTATTGTAGAAGGCTCTGGGATTAAGTGAGCTAAACGGGGTGTTGACAGGTGGGGATCTGTTCACTCACTAGGTCCCAGATCAAGCCTTGTACTTTGGGTGCACGTGTAGGGGTAAGTGCTACTAGTGAGAAGACACCCTTAATGTGATTCATAGACGACCTCCCTGGCCAGGGAAGCCGTCTATAAGATGGTCAGTACTCAATGTGGGCTTACAGAGTTGAAATTTCAAAGAACTCAAATGTATCTATAGAGAATAAAAACACCATGAACATCTAATATTGGTTTTAGCCTCCATTAATTGCTGGTGGCTTGAGATTTTAAACATTTCAATGCACAGTTTGATAACTGACTTGAGCCGAATTATGATGAGGAAGTTCGTGACGAACATAACATGTTGGTTATCTACAGCATCTCTGCCACCCTAATGCCTGGGGCCTGATTCACAGTATGGGCAAAAGATTTCCGTTGAGATGCATGCGGCCCTTCCAAAGCGGAACTGGTGGCATGAGACAAAAGTAATAGGCTGTTAGATATGGTGTAGATCGTAAGATTCCCGACTTGCATTTCGTTTATTTCGTGTAACATCTCAATGGGCCGAGTGCTGTGTCAGAGTCGCATGGCAACGGCACCAAAACTACTACCCAGAGACATAACAGAAGGTACATGTAGTTAATACAGGGGCCATTCAAGTGTTTGTGTTTTTAATTGGAATTCATTTCGAAAAAATCTGGTAAGAGGTAGCGGAGATAGGTTTGACACCAGAAATCGCCATACAAATTTCTGTGGGATTGAGTACACTTTTCCAGGCCTGACACAGTACCCGGTCTACGTTACCTAAATGGGTGTTTAATCAAGAAGAGCTTACTGCAGTTCCTTTTTTTCCCCCTCCCTAACCGCCCATATCTATGACATATACTTGCCGGATTTTCAAGTTTAGGACGGTTGCCACCCAACTTTTGGTTACATCTCGTCCTAAACTTAAAAATTTGGCAAGTATACATCGTACGTACGGGTACAGTTCTTACTGTCGCCAGACTTACCCCTCACCAGCAGTACAGATCGTTACCTACAGACATTAGAGCGATTTGGCCAACAACCTCTGAATCTAAACATTTAGTCCTTGGCGATAGTTTTTGGTGTGAAAATCCCGCCAAGAACCCAAAATTTTGGGCCCAAAACCTGAACAACAGGGGTTGGCCAAATCACTATTATATTCTACACTATAGTATACTAAGAGACAGCTAACAACTCTAAAATTAAGTGCTTATCTTTTCGGAGATCTTCGGGGAATTATTTTTTTCCGGAAACTACCCTAGTGCCTTACACTCTACACGTGTGTTTCGGCTGCTGGGTCCGTTCTTCGGCACCCAACTACACGTATATGAGACTACTTGTATTCAGCCAGAAACGCACCCACAGAAACGCACCCGGTCTGCTAGCTAGCTAGAGGACACAATATTCTGAACTGGGGGAGTATGGTCACATCGATGCAGAAAGTTACGGCGAAGCTAAGGGGGGAATTGGCTTGATAGGATCTGTTAGTGTACCTATATAAGCATAAGAGCTAGAATTCATTAACAGGCCAAGGAATGTAACAAGCATGTCTTGAAAAATACAATACCCACCAGCCAGCCGCGCGGAGATGCAAAGAGTGCGTTCTGTCGCCGATTGACCTGTTCAATTGAGTACACCCTTGAAAGTTCCGGGTACGTGGGTACGTGTACTTAGAGTCCCTCACGCGTGGGAGCCCGAGAACTTGTAGAGATAACGGGTATCTGATTTGTTAATGTACATACAGCAGTGGGTCATAAGTCGTGGAACGACGAGCAGTGTGAAACGGTGGCACCCAGTTGTTTGCGGTACTCGCCGCTGCTCCCGAAACACATATATCTGAGGTCGTCACGGTTAACGTTTTCGTTGGTTGTGTGGGCCTGGTCCTGCTGAAAATGTGATTTTCTACTGTAAACTCCGTTTCAACGATCCTCCTCTCCTTTGTCTGGTTGCCAATGTATTGAACTACATGTATTGAACACTGATTGTTGGTGAACCGACTGGTGTGGCCACAGACATTAGGCCCTTTGCGCAAAAGACCACAGACTTTTTCCAATAGCCTATCCCCCCATCAACCAACTACACACAAGTAGAAAAAGAGCCTGAAGCCTCCTGCGCAAAGGGCCTATTGCATGGAGCTAGAGGCCCATCCGCGAATTAGCCTGGTCCACTCATGAATCCATCCGGAACACGCCTACATGTAACTACCCGTATTTACGGAATACTCGAACAGTAATACCTTGTTAAATGTAAATGTCGAGACCAAGATCCCGACCGTGCGCACCCGTGCGTAAGCTGACACGGTCATAGCCCGAGATCATAATTTTGGAGCGTCCCGCACGTAGTAAGGGGCTGTGTATGCGAAATGTCTTGGCACATCATAATATATCACTCGGTATCATGGTTTGACTAGAGTTTACACTTTGTAATTGACTTATGTAGTGATTTACAAACGGCTAACTAGGCTCTACCGCGGTGGATGAGCGGCGGGGGAAAACAAGGGACGTGAAGCAGTAAAAAAACAAAAAATAATGCCTCGATTGGGATTCGAACCCAAGTCTCCCTCACAGCTCTGTCTTCTACGTGCTGAGTTTTAGGCGTGATACCACTACACTACCGGGGCTTGTCTGCAATGGCGGGACAGGAGGTCTTAACCCGGAGCTTAAAGTTAAAACTGCTAGCGCCGGTGCGGACGGGGAACTCTGACCACTCTTCAATCCCGCGTCTTAAGCTCAAGGGTATATAATGGCGAAACTGGATGTGAACTCTGCAGGGAGTGGAAAATCCACGTAATATCAGCTGAAAACTTGTCATCTGACGGTCAGGGTGCGTTAAGGTACCAATAGAGTGATTCTGTGCTCTCACTTAAGCAATCCTTTTAGCGCACGTATTTCCTGTTTGCTTTTTTCTCATAGGCGGCGATTCAGAAAGGCTACGCAAATTTGGGAGGCGGATACGTACTTGGCATATTATATGCCAATGTTTTCCGGCTAGATAAAACCAGATCGGGTGAGATGAAAGTTGTGTTCAATTATAAGATTTGTGGGGTATCCTTTGAACGACAGACCCTTAGTATATATGGGCACTCGGAAGTCGTGTTCTGTGCTGGTAGGGCACGGGTTCTGGTTTAATCGTGTTCAGTGGTGAAACTTAAGTTTCCCCACCATGTTCCCCCACCAACGAGTTGAATGCAGGCCTCCAGGGGACTGATGCAGCAGTTTTTCAATGCGTTGATCTTAGTAGTACGTCACTTTTAGGTCTGTATGTAGTTGACTCATCTATCGACTAATCATTGTGCCGCCAGCTAGACTCTATTACATTACTGTCACTCACTGGGTATTGACGGACACTGGGTGTTGGGCACTGTTGACAGACAGGGGCTTTTTGAGTAATAAACTGGCCAGCTGGGCTTGGCTGCTTCTCATTGGTGGGATCCTAGTATCCATCATCACCCTAGTACTTGATGCAGCTTGCTGAGAACGCACATCAGCTCATTGCAGGTGGCAGCGGGTTCTGGGTGCTCCATCGCGGTCAAAGATTTGGGGTAAGTCTAATTTAGCGACGCTAACGTAAATACCGCTATTAGATAGGGTCCGCCGTTACCCCCCTGGGTAAGTAAGTGTATATGTAGCCTATGGCTTCGGAGTTCTGGCGCGGGCCGGGGATGCAGTGGCATTGATGCACGATCAAGAGAAGATTAGACGAGAGGCGTAGAAGGCAAGAGAGAGTAATAACTAATGGGGCCTCGACTCGGGGCTTTGGAAGGGTGGCTTCAGGTTGTCTCGAGATAGCTTGAGGCCATATAGAACTGAGAATTTTTATTTGTTGAATACCCAATTTAAGGGAGTATTTAGCGGCTGTCAATTCCAAGAATTTAAAGACCACAGGGCCCTAAATACATATACAAACCGGGACTGTCAACCCTGGATTTCAGCGGGAAAGTGTGCTGCGAGGTTAAAATTTATGTATGTACTAGCTAGGATGGCTAATACCTACATGTAGTTTGACGCCACCATAGTTTAGTTAGAATCATATCCAGATAATTATAGAGTATTGAGTTTTCGCCCTGGCAGAAGATTTTACAGGTACATATATTGAGTATGTGAAACTATTTTCATTGAGAGTCCCTATCATCGATCACCCATCCCTTCTGAGACTAAGGGCCCGTTTGGCAACTAGACAAAACCGAGTTTCCAAGAATCAAGGCCTAATAAAAAGATCGTTTAAACGGAGTTTACAAGGGTGAAAACTCCGTTTTGATCGCTGCCAAACGAGCCCTAAAGCAATTGGTATCGGTCATGATCACTGGGGGGCCCGCGGTCGGGGAACTGCTAGTTTTGCCTTAAGTTTCGAAGGGGCAATTGAAATGCTCTCCAATATATACCAACCTGGTTATAATATCTAGGAATAAACCCAGTATTGGTAGCCCCAAGACATCTGAGATAGTCAAATGGTAGTTACACTTCGGCCTCGTAAACCCTTGGTATTGTCCACTATGATTTTGATTCAAGTAAAGCTTAGCCGTAAGATTGCTTGGCCTAGTGGGCTATTATTAAGGAAGACGTGGTACTGCAGGATGAATAAGCTTTGAAGGCTAAGCTTTTTACCGGAAGGCTAGCCCAATGATATCGTACATGTCGTTTAATAGATCGTTATAATTATAGATCATTATAATTATATATGAAGCACATATGAGTAAAACCATCCGCACAACCAAATTTTTATTCCAAAGAATCACATAACCAATAAACCCTAAATCTTCCCAAATTAGGACGGATGAAAAAACCGAATACATGTCATCATCTCACCGGTGATTACGATTTTTGGTTCGGGAACTTCATTTAGGATACCTTTTAATTTTATCCCCAGAAAGAAACCCGGGATTTGGGTATGAGGACAACAAGAAACAAAGATGTAGGTGAGAACAAATACTGATAACTGAAAAACTAACGGACAGACAAACAACGTACTTGAAGAAAATCCTGTACCAACAAACGCCGTCATAGACAATATCTATCTTAAATTGCCGAAATCACCCCCCAGTTCCCAACCTACTTTGATCCATACAAAGTTCTCGCTTAATTAATCTTGCCCGCGGCCCGAGCCTCAAGTTTCTCCCTGACCCACTGTTCTGTTTTTTCCAACGCTCGCTCTGGGCGGTTTTTATGTTGCAGCAGATATCCTTGGATTTCGGCTGGCGAGAATGATAAGTCAGGGATCAACTTTACAAATTCTGCCGACATTTCTCTCAATCTTTGTTTTCTGGAAATAGTTTTTGCAACCTCATCTTCCCGGGTCCCCTTTTTTTCTAGGCCACATTCAGAAGAAGCAGAAGAGGGCGGGGTTCCGGTATCCGAAGGGGAGGAGTCTGACGAAGTGGAGTCAGAATATGTGCGCGACGAATAGTCTTCAAACATGCGCTCGAAAAGTCCACCGATAGCATCTTTCCCAGCAAGTGTGAAATGTATCTTCATGTCAACCCTTCCGGGCCTAATGAGTGCAGGATCCAACTTCTCTGGGTGATTAGTGGTTAGGATGAGGATTCGACCTTCATGAGAGGCAACGCCATCAATGGCGTTGAGAAGACCGGAAAAAGATATCCCTTTCTTGCTATCTGATTCGTCCTTCTTCGATGCCGTTTCAGTTCCTTCTGATGTAGTTTCTTCAGAATTCTGCACTCGTGCGATCCCGACAGTATCCACGTCCTCCAGTAACACTACACATTTCCTAGGCAATCCCTCGAAAAGCCCAGCCAAACCCTCTTCCGTGAGCGACTTACTCGCCAAACTAAGCACGTAGATCTTCAACCCAAATTTCCCGGCAACAGCGAAGCTTAAGGAACTCTTTCCGGTACCTGGGGGGCCATGAAGAAGATAACCGCGCCTGTATGGGATTCCTCTATCGGCATACCACCTTCTGGTATCCGGCTCTAGATAATCTCTGATATCATCAACGAACATTTCTTTTTGATGCTCATCTAGAACAACGGTGGATAGGGGCCTACTAGGCCTGGCGAGACAACGGGTCCAGCTGGGAGGTTTGCCGAGTTGAGTACCGACTGTTGGACGGTATACGATAGTCTTACTGCGGTCTTTCTCTAAAAACCGGAGGCGAGCTTCATAAAGAAGTTCTTTTAATAATTTAGGGGAAGTACCGAACGTAGAGAGCTCTATTGTTTCTTGTGGCCACCAACAATCCTTTCCTTCTTCGAGCACACGCCTTAACAACACTATTTTTCCCTTATAGCGGAATTGATGTAGACCTGGAGCTGGAGTGAACTGAAGGGGTGCACGTCTCAACATCTCCCAGGGGCTTAAGTCATTCCCCGACTCTTCCTCGTCCGAGTGTTCGCTTTCTTGCTGTAGTGATCCAAAAGCCATACCAGCCACGAAGTACTTTGTCGAGTTTGAGAATTCTTGTCCTGCGATCCAGGCCATCAAATGCTCGTATAGATCATCGCGCGACCGGACCTGAGCTGTCGACATCAAGAAGCGGAATATCAGCATTGTCAGGAAGTCGTACCAGTACTGCCAACTGGCGGCGGCGGCTGTTGTTATCAAAAAGAATGTTACAATGGATGGCATGGTGAGGCCAAAGTAATCGAAAAGTGTGATGAAGGAATAATAGCCGGGCACCATTTTCAATGCGAGTGAAAGTACTCCATCGGTCGGTGTGGACGTGGAGGCATTGAAGCCCTCCATGTTTTTAATTGAACAGTATCAAAATGATATCTAATGTTCTACTGCTGATATGCGCGATGGTTGTGAGTAGATGTGAAGGATAGGATATATAGGATTGATAGGGTCTTTATATAGGGTAGGAGACGAGAACACTATATATATTCTCCGGCGATCTCCCCCCCCCCCCTCTCACATGCTGGCCCCCGCTGCAGCTGTATCTATCGTTGTATATCCAGGAAGCCTTATGATGGATGACCTTCTGTAGGCTGTAGGGCGGCGCTGAAGTGATTATGGTACTGCATGTGCAGCTCCCAAACATGAACCATGACGGACGGACCCTCGCCGACGCAGAGTAGATGCGCACACCGTCATCGTACATAAATGCAACATTAATATCGTTCACAACCGCGGTCCTGGTATAGACCACTACTAACCACGATAGTTCTAGCTAGGTGTATCTGTGGAGGGACGGCGGGTACCCGTGTGGACCAGTATGTAGTAGTACTCATAGAGTGCAATCGGTACGTAGTGACTCACCCCGCAGAAGCGCTATTGAGGTATTTGTGACTTTAACACCTAAAATAACGGCTAAAACGCTGTCAGCATTTGGTGAATCAGATTCAGGCAGCTCTAACAACCAACCGTATCAGCAATGTTTAGTTTCCCGGTACTCAAGGTGGCCAATCTGCACGACAGTATTTGAATGAAGTAGATGGGTTTATAGAAAGCTTACTTCGTGTAACCACTGAGTTTATCTTATCGATAAGCAGTGTCTGAAGCTTCTTGTAACGAGTCTCAAGGCTGAGTTGCAGATCCTCGAAATTCCAACAAAATCGACGTCATTGAGATTCATAAACGACTCTCATGCATGTAGTATGGTCGATCGACGGCCTGAAACGTTGTTGGCTCAGCCTCAACCTCAGCCTTGAACCACTACCATCTGGTCCTCCGCCGCCACTAGTGTTGGCCGCTCTAGAGAAGTAGTTGTCCGGCCGTGACTCAAGTTAGTACTTGATTATGAGAAAGTAGAGTGAGGTACAGACATGCATCGGTAGATTTCCTGCAGTTGCATAGAGTATTATTATAGCGCACGTGGTGCTCTTTGCACAGTGCTCACCCTAGAGCGTACTAGATACATGTAATTCACCAGGAGGAGCTACATGTACTCAGGTGTGTGGGTAAGTGATCTGTGTTTGTCTTATCAGATTCTGATCACTTTTGCGACACCCTGGTACTTAGGTGGATGTAAGCTTGCATTAATCTTTGACGCAACTTTCCAGGCCCCTACAAGAGTAGTTCAGTATGCTTCAGAAGAAGTATACATGTGGGGTGACCTGAACATATTAATTCTATAGGTAACATTAAGTAGCTTACCAGGATTCCGGGGAGCGATCTGTTCCAGATTTTAAGCAGGATCCTCATCTCTGCTCTGCACATGTATACTGTACCTTGTGGCTAACCACGTGGTATCAACAAAGCCCACATATTGTCATTAATGTTTTTAGTCATACATATCGGTATGCCAAAACCATAGATATGAAGTATGATGGTTTATGTATCAGAGTTAATAGGGAATTTCTTGAGGCCAGATGTCACAATGATACTCGGGACACCATCAATAAGTCCGATTTCATGATATGACATCCATTCCAAAAGACCGGTAAGTTTTTGGGGACTAGCTAGGTTCAACCTTGTCTCTCTATATGATGTGATGTGGTATTATTATTGCTACTTAACGAATATTTGGTAATGTGGTCGGAAGCACAATGCGTCGCATATTCTCAGTGTCGTATTAACGCCGATTTCCCTCCGTATGCATAAGCAGCTGAGCAGCGCGTGCTCGGAGGAGGCAAGCTGTAGCTACATACAAGTAGATACCGGCCGGTCAACCGTTTTCTGAGATTCCGTGAGGTTTGGCTAGGCTACATGTAGTATTGCACTTGCAACTACATACATGTACGTACCTACATACCGCCATTACTCGAAAAATGCATACGAGATCGAAACTACTATAAGCAGACCTGATCTACGCCTTTCAACCAATCGTGAAGGAGGTAATCCCTGGCTGGAGATAGCCAATTTTTCGAGCTTTTGCGGTACATGATATTTGATTATAATTAATTCGCTAGCGTTGTTGCCCTTTGGCACACCAAAAAAAACACGCTAGCGAATTTTTCGAGTATCTACAGTACATGTACTTACGTCACCCTTCACTATCACACGTTGTCACTCGGGAAGGGTAGGTGGATTCAGAAAAAGTCCACATATGCGCCCAGAATTCTACTATGATACATGTGCATATTAGACCTCCATATACTCTACTCTACCTACACTTCATACATGCACTTAAAACTGAGTACCGAATCTACATATCTTCGGGGATCTGAAAAAAATTCCTATTATAGGCCGATCAAGAAGTAAGTACGTATTCCTCCCCCTCTTTGATTTTATACCGATCGATCAGTCACAACTACATGTATCCACCGCAAAAACAGCAAGACTACTCTCATTCTCAGTACTATACTTTAGCTACATATATTATAGCTCAGTATCTATCTCATGGGAGTTTCCGGGAACCTCAACGCTTGGAATTGGGATCAACGGCCTATACGAGGGAAAAAAACCTCAATGTACTCCTAAATCCTCTTACATATGAAGGTTGATGTGTTATGGCGCGATAGAGAGCCTAGAAGTTTGTCAGTAGGTTCTTATATGGATTACGTGCATATCTACGCGCACTTTGGCGAAAACCTATTTCGCACGTATTGGGTATGTATCTAGAAAAAGGATAGGCTATAAAGCACTACAGTCGGAATTTTATGAACCGATCTCTGCGGGTTAACTAAATTACCTCCTATGTCATCCTTACACGATTCCCGGACCTAGAGATCAGTGATACGTCCCCCCGCCACTTGGGATCAGTATTAGTTGCAGGAAGAGGGAAAAAAAGTGTGCTTAGATCGACAGCCTTACATCTAAGTTAAAACTCAAGGCTCGGCTTCCTAGACGTAAAAGTCACCGGTGATGGAGGTGAGGCTACAGCGTGAGATAAGCGTGAGGTGAATATTTGGTAAGCCCTTTTTGTTACATTGCACAATACCAGTTCGCACATTCAGATTACCTATTGGGGATTTTATTACGTAGGGGAAATAACATTACCCCGAAAAGGTCGATAATAAGGCATTCGGTGAGTGCAAATTGAGTACCTATCTAATCTTCCGCTAAAAGTACTATACTTTTCTAACCTTATTTAGACTGCAGGCTGTATTGAAAACTGGCCTGCAGGACACATACAAAGCCTGCAGAGATACGCATGTACCTACGCGTGTGCCGATACTACTCTATGCCGACCTACAGTAGGTTCCTAATCTACTTTTAAGCAGCCCTGTCAGTGAATAGAGGTCTAGCTCCCCGCGTGGCGGTCGTCAGGCCATCTCCACATATCTCAGGCCACCAATACTACAGGTTTTAAGCTGAGAATCGCTCAAGTATGTACTCGATATGGTTGGTTCAAAATATATACCGTTATTCTCCTATAACTACAGAGTTTAAAGTAGATAAGTCGCCCCACACTTGCACGGATGAGTTATAATGCGGAGTACATTTCTTTTGGAAAGGTTTGCCTGACTTTGTTACTTATCATTTTGCCTAAGTTTATACTCTAACCTTCTAGCTCAAGACCCGCCACAGATACTAAGCAGGACTCCATCTGGAAAAATCTGTTAGGTTGCGCGAGCATTGCGCCCCCCTTTTTTGGTACCGCAGCTAGCTAAATCCTAGGCTAAGGTTATTAGCTATCCTATGATTCTCTCTTTTGCTATTGTACGTATGTCTAAATGCCACATGAGTACGGTATTTGTTTCATTACTTATATAGGGTTTGGGACTAATATTGCCGATCTTCTCTATCTATAAACTCTTAAGAGTGTACTCCCCATTTCACAGCGTTTTCGAACACAACCGCTATTGCATGCCACACAAAAACCCACTAAGCCACATTTCTATATGGTACGTAATAGTGGTTGTGTTTGAAAACGCTGTGAACTGGGGAGTACAATATGTGAATTCCCAACAGGAAATCACTGTTATAGATCTAAAAAGATGGCTCTCGCATGATAAGAGGCAAATGAGGAAAGCCGCATTTGAGATTCTATACCCCCGGGGCGTAACGTAACATCATCTAAGATATGTATGCAACAATACCCCTCACAAGAACCAAAGATCTGGAGTCTGATCTGTTATGTCTAGAGTGTGTACTCACGACTACGAGAGAATCCCCATATCCCCGAAAGATTATGGAACGTAATTAAGGGACTAGCTCTACATATAAACAAATATAAAAGAAACCTGCAAGTACGTGTTGGGATTAATTCCGTACACTACACGTATATATATGTAGTCACGAACAGGGCTTAATTAAATAAAGGACATTCATCAGACGGCTGGATAACTCATCGAAGTAGGGCCTATGTACGTCCCCTGCAGGTGACCACCTAAGTCACCGAACCTTCTGATCGCTTGTGTCACAAAGGCCACACAGACACCCGCCGAATATTGGTATTAGGCGCCTTTCTTTATTGACTAAGCTAACCACATATACTAAGGGCCCGTTCGGCAACACAAAACAGCTTCAACAAGCTTTTTGTTAGGTGTTAACCTCCGTTTTGTCTTACGAGCTTTTATGTACACGCATGGTTAGCTTGGGGGGGGGGGGGGCTCGGGAAAGTGCAGTAATTACATGTATCTTTGGGACCAGAGGCTAGCTAAACGTGCCTAGGAATATTGCCTTATATGTGACTGCCGAACTTTATGGCATATAAGGCACCTATGTTAAGCCGATGGACCAAATCTCGTACTTTTCATTATAGATCAAGCTATGTTGGTGTGTGTCGAGTGAGATGAGATGACCAAACCGCATCCTTTCGTCCGCATACATCTACTCTTACTGCCTTTTACTCAAAGTGCCCCGCTTTAATGGAGGCGCCCGTATTATGACCGAGTTTGTCTACCACAAGCTAAACCCACGAAACTACCCATAACGTCCTGATCTGAACTCTGATTGACCTCCAGCAGAAATAAAGCTCAGGCTAATTGGCAGCTGAGTCCCACAACGGACAGCTTCTTCGAGAAGAATCAGACTATTTGGCTAAATCGCACCCCCCTAGCCTGGCACTTGGAGCGGATTCCTGGCTGGAATCTCCCGCCCCAGGTTATACGGCGGTGGGCGACACAGATATCGGGGTCGGTCTTGGCACATGTAAAAATCTCAATCACTTATTTAGTAGTGAAACAAGTGTTTTTCAGCGCAACAGATCATAGCCTTTTTTGTAATAAACCGATTGCTTCATGGTGATTGACATAGGTATTTTTAGTGGATTTTGACGGGCCTTAACAATTTGTATGGGACCCGCTTCCCTACCAAAATCATTCAACTCCAAACTCTATCTCCTCAACTACATGTACAAGGCTGTAGAACGGTTCTGCTCCTTGTTCTCTATCATTCTACGGCCTCTAACCAAAAATATATCGTGTTGTGGTTGAGGTGATAGATTCGGCATTCATGTACTTCTACCGGCCCACCATATGTTGTCCAGCTAGAGGGAGGAGCAGGTTAGATGTCAACGCCGTGTAACGATCGCGAACTACCCCACATTCTAACTACTACCCCGGATATTATCGCGAGATCGCCGCGCACACATACACCTATGCTCCGGACCGCGCTGGATGATTGCTGAAATTCAGGAACCGAAAAAAAAAGATGCCTATTATGCTGGCTGACTGGCTAAAGTCGCATATATCAAGGGAACGCTATAGAGCAGTCCTCTAGCTAGGCTACACACGTGTGGGACGTGCGCTGACTAGGTGAAGTCCTAATCTTTATTGCTCTTTGATTAACGGATGTGCAGAGGTCCTGTTCCTGGGTTAAAACGGAGTATCGGGAGCGTCAACCGGGCAGGTGCTAGGAACCCGATATTAACCATACACGGACTCCGGGCCCCACCCCCACAATCTATGACAAACAAGCCCAAGCCAGCTTTTTAGATGAACAACCGGAGTTTACTCTCTCTCTCCCCTTATATGCAATTGCCCCATATCTGAAACGGGGGAGGGCCTTTTTTTTTTATTTATTTTTTATTTATTTTTTTATATATTTTTTTGTATAAATACTTGGTTCGAAGCCGGCCGGAATGGAGAAATATTGACTTGAGTAGTTTTATACAGTAGACAACAATCCCCCCCCCTCTCTCTCTCACCAGTATAAATCCCCCCAGAACCCGACCATGGTAGTCCTACGTGCCGAATTCCTCGCACTGCTTGCAGTAGCAGCCCAGTCAGTCTCAGCCCAGGGGGCCGCATGGGCCCAGTGTAAGTGTCCCCCCCCCCGTGCACATATCTGTCCCGACCTTCTGACAGACAGCGGCGACAGGCGGCGGCGTTGGATGGACCGGAGCGACCACCTGCGTCTCAGGCTACACCTGCGTCTACAGCAACGCCTACTACTCTCAGTGTCTCCCGGGGACCGCGTCCACCACCGCGGGCACCACACTCGCGACGCAGACAACGGCGACCTCGTCCGCCGCCGCGGCCACCTCGACCGGCACGCTGGACGCAAAGATGAAGTCTAACGGGCGGGAGTACTTTGGCACCTGCGCGGACAGGAACACGCTCAGCGACGCGGCCTACGAGGCCATTGTCATCGCGGAGTACGGCCAGGTCACGCCGGAGAACAGCATGAAGTGGGATGCAACTGAGAGTAGTACTCCCCCCACACACACGAGAGACAAGAACTAACCCGGGTTAAAAGAGAGCCGTGGCGTATTCTCAATGAGTGATGCGGACTACCTGGTGGACTGGGCAACCTCCCACGGCAAGCTGATCAGGGGCCACACCCTCGTCTGGCACAGCCAGCTGCCATCATGGGTCTCCGCCATCACCGACGCCGCCACACTAACCACCGTCATCCAAGACCACATCACCGGCGTTGCCGGCCGCTACGCCGGCAAGATCCACCACTGGGTACGTCCCCTCCCCTCCCTCCCCCCCCCCATCACCGCTAACCCCCCCGTATAGGACGTCGTAAACGAAGTCTTCAACGACGACGGCACCTTCCGCACCTCCGTCTTCTACAACGTCCTCGGCGAATCCTTCATCGACATTGCCTTCCGGGCCGCCAAAGCCGCGGACCCAACGGCAAAGCTCTACATCAACGACTACAACCTCGACTACGCCGGCGCAAAGGTCAACGCGATGGTGACGCTCGTGACGCGCCTCATCGCCGCCGGCGTCCCAATCGACGGAATCGGCTCGCAGGCTCACCTCATCCTCAACAACGGCGCAATCCCATACATGCACCAGCCGCTTGCAACGCTGGCCGCAACGGGCCTCGACGTGGCACTGACGGAGCTCGACATCAGGATGACGCTGCCGTCCGACGCGACGAAGTTGGCTGACCAGAAGAGTAACTACCAGACGGCCGTCTACGCCTGTAAGAGGACCGCAAGCTGTGTGGGCGTCACCACGTGGGGCGTGTCAGATAAGGTATACCCCCCCCCTCTCTTCCCCTCCCTAACCCATTCAATGCTAACACACGGCAGTACTCGTGGGTCCCCGATACCTTCAGCGGCAGCGGCGCGGCCCTCATCTGGGACGAGAACTTTGCAAAGAAGCCTGCGTATGACGGCGCCGCTGCCGGAATCGTTGCCTGATTGGTAGCATCGTGTTATTATTATTATTATTGTAAAATTGGGGGGCCGCGAGGGATTTGTATTTTAAAATTAAAAACTATGAAACTGTTCTTTTTACAAAAAGGGGGGGGGGGGCAGACAAACCTCCGGTGGTGCAGTACTGTGCTGTTATTTGTGACCCCCACGTAGACCAGACCAGCACCATTATATAAGTAGTAGTGTGGCATAGCGGGCCCCATGCCTACATAGCCATAGCCACTAGCATCCCGCCCACCCGCAAAGTAAACATGTATGTAACCGCCACCTTGGCACAACAGCCGAGTGATACGCCATGTCCGCACCACCACCACACCACTGCCATCACTTACAACCCCCCGCCGCCCCCGCCTGTCTACACATCGGCTATGAAGTATATATGTATGTATGCACGCGTATGTAGGGCGCGCTAGACACGGAACCAGTGACAATCACAAGCCATCACTCGCTGCCATGTACCTAGAGATATGTAGTGCAGGGCGCGGTTGTACAGTACAATAGAATAGAATACAATATAATACATACACGGAACTACCCTCTGCTCTGCTCTGCGCCACTGGGGGTCAATGATTGATTGGGCTGGGTGCTGCCATTAGGCGGCTACGCTGTGCTGTGGGTGGTGGGGGCGGACACAGCTAGAGTATGGGCAAGAAGACCGAAGAAGAAGAACACACCAAGAACACAGTCCCATTAAGCCCAACAACCGGGCACAAACCAACAACAAAAACAACAACAAAAAAACAACCCAAAAAAAAGAGCAAAAAACACCTCTAAAAAAACAAAAAACAAAAAAAAACGCCCAAAGACAAAAAACCCACCCACTACTTCCTCCTCCTCCGCCCCAGCGACGGCGGCGGCACGGGACTGGGCACATAGTCCGAAAAGTCGAACGAGAGCTCCCCCGTACCCGTACCCTTCCGCGTAGACGCAGACGCAGATGCAGACGCGGGCGTAGGCGTGGGAACGTACGGCGACGCCATGGCCAGCGCCATGAGTGCTCGCTCCTCCTCCTCTCCCTCTTCCGTCTGCTCGTCATACGCAGCCTTCCGGCGCCGCCGCCCAGCAACGCCCGGTCCCGGTGTGGTCGGCTTCGGCCCCGGCTTCGCAACAGCCCTCCGCCTCCCACGGAACGATGAATCCTCCTCCTGCGGCGGCGGGGGAGGCGGCGGGGGAGGCGGGAGAGGCTCATCCTGGGAGCTCCGGGTCCGCCGTTTCGTTCGCGCCGCCGAACAAGAACTAGCGCTAGTACTGGCAGTGCTAGGGGACGGAGCCTGCGAGTCCTCCTGCGAGGGCATATTTCTACGCCGCGCCACCGCCGCGCGCGTAACCCGGAGCTCGGTCTCGGCCTTCCGGCGCTCCCCAGCCAGCGCACGGTTCAGGTCGCGGGCAGAGGAACACGGCTGGGCGCCCGGCGGGAGCAGCGCTGTCGACAGCTCTTGGACGCGGCGGCGGCCCAGGAAGCGCGCTTTCGGCTGTTGTTCGACCTGGACCTCGGACGTCGGTGGTGGGGTGCGTTGGCGTTGGCGCTTAGGTGCTGGCGGCGACGAGGAGGAAACGGGGGAGGAGGGCACCCCCGGCAGATCCCTAATGGGTCTACGCTTCCCAAGGGACACCGGTGCCGTAAGGGTACGTACAGGTTGTGTCGGCGGCGGCACCTTACGGTACTCGTCGTGCGGCCTAGGAACCACCAACATGGCGAAAGACTGCGGCGGTGACGAGAGCGGCTTGAGCGGTCTGTTTCTTTCCCCACCGCCGCCGCCGCCGCCTTCTGCCGGGAGCAGCTTGATGCGCTTGTGGCTGCGGAAGGACAACGACGGGCCCGGGTCTTCCGCGACGCCGGTGGAGCTGGCGCTGCGCTTGTGGCCTCTGTCTGCCGGCGGTGAGGAGAGGGAGGAGGAGAGGGGGGAGTCGAGGGACTGGGTGCGCTTGTGGCCGAGGGATTTCGGGTTTGGTGGGACGGGGGCGGGGGCGGTGGGGCGTTTGCGCCCAATGTATTTCGGGGGTGCCTCTGCCGGTGCTGGTGCTGGTTCTGTGGCCTCTGGCTGCCGCGACGTCCGTCTGTGGCCAAAGAACTTTGGCGCCGGCACCTCCGGTACCGGCGGTATGTCCCTGTGTCCGTGGGGCGGTGGTATAACCACCTCGAAGCCCCTCCCCGGGGGCCTCCTCCCCCCATAGAACTCGCCACCAGAAGCACCCTCCGCCACCGGCACCACCACCTGCTCCCTGCTCTCCCGCTCCTCCCTCAGCACCTCCTCCGACAGGACCCACGGCCGCGCCAGCACCTCCCTCTCAAACGCCCTCCGCGCCTTGATCGCCCTAACCTCCTCGTTCGTGTCCTTGAGGACCCTGAACACACGGACCTCGAGCTGCCGGACGCCCCTAAACACGGTCACGACGCCGCCAATGCGCACCACGCTCCCGACCGCCAGCTCCTCGATCCCCGGCGGCGCGGGCGTGGTGGGACGGTTGCGCCACGCCACGCAGTCCACGGTGTGGCCGGAGGAGTCGTCGAGCACCAGGTCGTAGCGCGTGTCGAAGGTGTCGTGGGCCACGAGGACGCCCACCACCCGTATCCACTTGATGGGGTGGTTGTTGGTATGGTGCCAGATGTCCTGGCCGGCAAAGCCAGGGTGCTGGTGGAGCTCGGTGTGCAGCGTGCGTGCGGAGATGAGGGACCAGCGTGCGAATGTTGGAGATAAGTGGAAAAGGGGGCGGGGGTAGTAGATTGGCATTTGTCATCTGGAGAGTGAGTGGTGGTGGTGGTGCGAGGGTGGTCATGGGGGGTGCTGTATTTATATTGCGGCGGGGTTGCACGGGCATAGTCATAGATGGAGGGTGTGTTAGAGGGTGTGTGAGATGGAGGGTGTGTAGATGGAGGGTGTGTAGAGATGTCGGTGTATGGATCGATCGAGGTGTGAGGCGTGAGTGTGAGTAAATGTCCATCCATATATTCCGTCCGTACTCTGCTACAGTCAGTGTTCCATCGTGCACCCGGGGGGGGAGTTGACTAACCCTAACCCAGCATTATATCCGATGGCTGGGGAAGTGAAGAAAGAAGGGAAGAAAAGAAGGAAAGAAAAGAAGAAAAGAAAAGAAAAGAAAAAGAAAAAAGTCAGGCCGACCACAAAAAGACACACAAAGAAGAGACCACAGAGACATGCAGTGGAATACCCTCGAGTAGAGTATCTCCAGTTCCTAATCAGGGATTGGCCGTTCAGCACGCGTCGTCTCGATCGAGAAAGTAACACGACAGAGACACACACAGCAACCGGCACACACTGCCCGGGCACACATGCAAGACACGCACACGCACACACACGAGTGAGCTCTCTATCACATTCTATCTACTCTACATCTCTCGCTCACACATGCCCGCGCCAGGCACAGCTGGGTTAGGGGTCTGGTAGAATGGAGTGGAATTACTAGAGCACTAAAGTCTACAACAGCCAGGGCAGTAAAATAACCATAAACCATCCACAACACTCACCCCCTCAGCTGTCACAATCCAGTAAATAATAATAATAATACCACCCCTCTACCTACGTCTGCATACCACACACCCACACATTGTCACAATCCAGTAAATAATAATAATACCACCTCTACCTACGCCTGCATACACACAAACACGATGCTCCCCCTCCAAACCCTCCTCCACCTGCTCGCCCTCCTCGCCCTCGCAGCCGCCCAATCCACCTTCGTCCCCACCGTGCCCACCAGCACAAGCACCAGCACGGCGCCAGCATCCACCGCAAACGCAAACACGACCGCGTCCTGCCCCGCGCTGCACCACGACTGCGCCGTCGTCGGCCGCCCCGACGCATGCTGCACGCTCGACCAGGTGTGTGTCTTTGACGAGAGCCAGCGCCTCGCGTGCTGCCCCTTCCGCACCGTGTGTGTCGGCTCGCTGGGCGTCAGTGAGGGCGCCGGGGGGAGGGATAGTACTGGCGCCGTGGTTGGGGTTGTGCTGGGGGCGATGGGAGCGCTGGGGGCGCTGGTGGGGTGGTAGGTGCTGTGTTGGGAGAGGGGGGGTAATGGGTATATGGTAGTCTCGTGCCCAGCCTGTGGTGTTGCTCTGTACCGGGCACGAGACTGGGAATATGGTACATAATTAGATAGATAGGGATATGGGGTAATGATCGAGTGCTGTGTACCATAGCTAGTTGTTTGTTCGTCCGGTTCCTCCTCCTCATCCACCTCCACCACCACCCCGAAAGCGCCAGCCCAGAGTCCGTCTCTGCACTGGTGCTACTCCATACGTTTTGCGGGGGCCAAGGTCTAGCTAGATGTGTAGATAGAGAATGGCCGGAATACATGCATACCATTGTACCTATACTATAGTCTCGTTCCCAGACCCAGTCGGTATTCCTTTATGTGCTGGTGTGGCTACATGTACCTATACTACAAACAGCCATGTCTATTCTACCGTATACATACCCGTCTTAGTCACCCTAGCACCCGGGGGGGGAGGGCTGACTAACCCACCCGTCCCGTCCCGTCCCGCCTGCCCACCCCGGTCGCTCTTGCGGTGCGGGCCCGTCATGTGTGCGTGCGGGTGGAGTAGCAGAGCAGCCAACATATGCAGGTGCGGGGCGTGGGTAGAGTGGGCAGCTAACGTAATGCGGCCCCGCCATGAAAAGTAGGCAGGGCGGGCCCGGGTGTTGTGGCTACGATATACACTCACACACATACAAGTAGCGAGTCTTTCTCACAGCCAATGCTGCACGCCGAGTGATGGCCCATGAGGGTCTGCGTCATGCCCGGTCACTCGACGTGTCTATTGTCCGCAGCTGGGAGTGGATTAGTATCACCGGGTGCGGAGGAGAGGGTCCCCGTATAGCAGCAGTCTGGGGGGAGGTGTCTGTTCTGTTATGTCCGGATGATGTGCTTCTATCTAGATACATATATGTACATACTAATCCAAGCAGGAAGAACGAAAGATGGTTGGCCGGGCCAGGCAAGGCAAGACAGGACAAGGAGTCTGCAGGTGGGTGTTGTTGCTGCACGAACCCGCCCTGGTAGAAGTACATACATACATATAAGAGAGCCTCGCTGTCCGGTCATCATCACCACCACCACACCACCACCACCACCATCACATCTCAACCACCCCCCTCCCCCAGAATGCCCAAAGTAATAGTAGTAGGCGCAGGTACCTATCTCCCCCTTACCCCCTCTCCAGCCGCCTAGAACTGACACAGAACACACAGGCTGGTTCGGGCTCATCGCCGCAAAGACCTATCTCCACGTCCACCCAGACGCAACCCTCGAGATCCTCGAGTCCGCCCCCCAGCTAGGCGGGACCTGGTCCCGCGCCCGCGTCTACCGCGGCATGATCACACACAACGGCCTGGGCGGCCTAGAGACCAGCGACTGCCCGCTCGAGGGCGGCACGCCCACGGCAGAGGGCTACATCATCGGCGCCGACGTGGCCGAGTACCTGCACGCCTACGCAACACGCTTCTCCCTGCACGCGCGCATCCGCTGCAACTCCACGGTGCGCTCCATCACGCGGGACCCGGCCACAAAGGAGTGGATCCTGCATCTCGACGGCGGGGAGCAGGAGCAGCTCCGCTGCGAGAAGCTCATCATGGCAACGGGGCTGACGTCAACGCCCTTCACGCCCACCGACATCCCCGTGGAGGAGCCGCAGATGGCGCTGATCCACTGCGCGGACCTGGCGCGGTCGCAGCCCCACCTCGAGGGCGACGCCGTCCGCCGCGTCTCAATCTACGGCGGCTCAAAGTCCGCGTTCGACGCGGCATACATGTGTGCCGCGGCGGGCAAGCAGGTGGACTGGGTCGTGCGCACCACGGGCCAGGGCGTCGGGTCAATGTTTACCGCCCGGTCGCTGGGGCAGACCTCGGCGCTGCTGGCGCCAAAGCGCCTCTTCAACGCGCTGAGCCCCTGCATGTACAACCGGGACACCCTCGTGTCGCGGCTACTGCACGGGACGGCCGTCGGCCGCGCCCTCGTCCGCGCCTACTGGCGCACCCTCACGCGCATCCTCTACCGCAAGCAGGGGCTCGACACCTCCGAGAACGGCCGCAAGCTCAAGCCCTCGCTGGGCGAGCTGGGCCCGTTCTGGTCGGGCAGCACCCCAACGGGCGTCCTCAGCCAGATGGACTTCTGGGACCACGTCCACCCGCCCAACGCGCCAATCACCGTCCACCGCGCCGAGATCGCCGCCATCCGCGGCCCCGTCGTCCGCCTCAGCAACGGCACGGAGCTGCGCCCCGACGCCCACGTCTGGGCCACGGGCTGGATCCGCAACGCCTCCCCGCTCGCCACAAACACCGACCTAGCGCTCTACACCGGCGTCCCCGTGCCGCTGCCGCTGGTCCCCGCCGACGTCAAAGCGCACTGGGACGCCCTCGACCGCGCGGCCGACGCCCTGGTCCTGCAGACATTCCCGCAGCTCGCGCACCCGCCGCCCTACAACCGGCTGCAGCGCACACACACGCCCTACCGGCTGTACCGGCTCGTTGCGCCGGCGGCGATGGCCGCGCGCGGCGACTTCTCGCTCGCGCACGTCGGCACAACGCACACCAGCGCCACGGGCATGATGGCGGAGCTGCAGGCGCTCTGGGCCGTGGCGTATCTGGACGGGAGCGTGGCGCTCCCGGCGGCGCAGAGCGAGGTGGAGGCAGAGTGTGCGCGCGCTGATGCGTGGGCGCGTAGGAGGTACCTCAACCTGGGCGAGAAGTGCGCGAACCTCACGTTCGAGTTCATGCCGGTAAGTGCTCTTGTCTTGTCTTTCTCTCTGTGCTTGTTGTGTGGCTGATGCGTGCGTAGTACTTTGATACGCTGCTTGGGGACCTCGGGCTCGATGCGTGCCGCAAGGGCGGCGGGTGGAGCGAGTGGTTCGCTACGTATACGCCGCGCGACTACCGCGGCGTCGTGGACGAGTATATGGCGAAGCATGGCCTCGCCGCTGGGAAGGAGAAGGGTGTTTAGGACTGGCGGGGGGGGGGGCGTGTATGCTTAGTGTGCCCCAGATGGGGTAAATAGAATATATTTACCCTTCTTGTGTGTTTTGGCTGTGCGGGTGACTGACTGACTACAAGTAGCTATAGGATGGGTAGGTAGGTAGGTAGATACATGTAGGTAGGTAGGTGTTATGATACTCATGCAGTGCGTGCTGTGTCTGTGGGTAATGGTACATATATCTACCGGCGAGCAGTCCTGTCCTGCATGTATGAACTATCAACAAATCCTGACATGTATGAAGAATTAATCCCTCAGTCCGGTCCCGACGACCTCCCAATCGAGTGATGACCCGTGATGCGGGCCGCCCCAGAGTGCTAGAACTAGATAACATAACCATGGGTACATGTATGTACACAACCGCCCTATTTCCCTTGTCCGGACACCCGGCCGCTGGAGGTTTGCGGGGCGGGCGGGGTGGTGTGCGGGTTGCCGGTATATAGCACGGGACGAGGTCTGCCGTAGCTCCTTCCGGGCCACATGGACAACCAGGAGAGCGGCGGGTCGGCCGCGGGACAAGAGGATAAAGCCTGCTAAACGGCCGTGCCCTATGGTGCGGTTGGAAACACTAGCTTACCAGGATACGAGGATGAGCTGCCTCATAGCTAAGTTTTACGGTGGACTGGAGCGGTATCGCTGAGGAAGGATAAGCCAAAGGGGGCGGGTGGTGGGGTGCCCACATAGAACCGGGGCGGTATAGAGCGGGCATATTGGCAAACGGGGAGGGGTGTGTGGCTGTGATGGTCTGTAGGACGCATAGGGCTAGAAACTTCGGGGTCCCAAGACCTATATGTATGTATTTAAGGTTCATCATCATCGTTACTACCGCCATCACCGCCATGTTGTCATCATGGTAAGTAATCTTCCTCAGACCATACTCTATAAATACGGGCATATATGCCCGCTTTTACCAGATCTATGCGCATAATCTCCCCCAACTTTTACAACCCCACAGATATATGGAAAATAGTTTGATGGAGTTAGTTATTAACTGATGTAACTATAGATGATATTCGGGAGGGGGGGGGAGGGGAATTATCTCCATGACAATTGGCGCTTATTCCACCAGGTATCCTCCTAATGTGGCAATATTCTGTATAGCGATGTCCTGATATCTAGGTAATTTGTCTTTTTTGCCCGGAATGATGTGATTTAATCACTTGTCCCTAAAGGAAGGAAGAATAGCTTATCCTGTCCTGTTTACACCAAAACCATTACACCATAGGGCGATCGGGGGCGGGGCGTGGTACCGTTTACTGTGGTCCAGAGCCGGCCCGGCTCATAGCAACCAGAGGTAGCCCGAGCGGTGGCCAATGATCAAAATCAGGGTATCCTCTCTGATCACCCAATCTAGCAAAACGGCAGATAGAGGCCTCGTTCCGGCATGGTAGGATACTCTACGGGGGTAGACTGTTTAGTTAGGTAGGTATAACTTAACTGCCCTTTTGGCCTACTTCATGGCCCGCATGTAGTTGCATGTAGGCTCAAGCCGCGCCGGCGCGCTGAAGGATGAGCTAATGTGCTGAAGCTTGGCTCGGGTCATGACCACGCTAGTACTACGGTTATATATAAGCCGGACAAGAGGTGCGCCGGGCAAAAAGGACCGAGAGTGTGTGGTGCACTGCGCGCTATAGAGAGATTCCCTTTAACCATTGCGAGTAAGCTTTCGATGTAGTATATAAGCTTAAGGAAAGGCACGGAAAATAATTATACCGCAAACAGCGGGTCTTGTTGCCAAGCCTGGAGGTCCTGTACATGTAGTTATCAGTTGTATGGTGGGTACTGTGTAGCGTACACATTAAATACACACTTCTATTGTGTAGTCCACACATCAAGTACACATATCTATTGTGTAAGGTACACATTAAGTACACACATCTATTGTGTAAGGTACACATTAGGTACACACTCCTATTGTGTATTCTACACACTTCCACTGTGTATCAAATTACAATGCGCAAGCAAACAGTTACACAGTTTTATTGTGTTTATCGTACACAGTTTTATTGTGTAAGTTTATTGTGTATGTTACACAATTAATTTTGCACATCAGTGTGGGTCGGGGGGGTCGGGGCGTGTACCCTTGTTCCGCCGAAAGATGACCTGTATCGACCGGCCGTGCTATCGCCAATTTGAAGGGAGGTTGCAATGAGGGCCGGTGGCGGGCGGGCGGGCGGGCGGGTAAGCAGTCCTGCTAGTACACATGATGCCTAGCTATAAGTATGTAGTTGCCCATCTTGAGGCCAGCGCCGGGCTGAGCGTCCTGGAACGGCTGTATAGGGCTGGCGGGGCGGCGGTGGAGGTATGGTCCTGCATGTGTAATATGAATCATCTGGCTAGCTATGATGGGGAGGGGGGCATGTGGGGTCGCGTCGGCATGCCCGCGCGCGGGCTTCCCATGAACGGCTTTGGAAATCTTGAACCTGGCCCTCGGGGAGGGGGCGGGGGCTATGTTTCTATCGTCACAGCAATTAACGTGCCCGGCCGTCCCGCCCCGTATTACCAGGCGGAGCCATACTGTAACTATGTGGATTACCCCAAGTACACCCGGTTTTAGGGCCTGATATCAGCACCTATTTACGGCCGAACCTCGATCCCCCTACAAGACCAACCGCCCTGCATGTACTGTAAGGATATGTGTCTACGGCCCTTCTTTCTACAAACCATAAGGGTAAGCGCCCGGTACCAATCTTATAATAGAGAGGCTGTAGGTACAACTCATGTGATGGGGTTCTAGGTACCGAATCTCCTGTTTAAGCTGCTCAGGTATGTGGAGTAGGGGCCCCTCGTATGTTAAGCACGAGATATCACTCGTGCCAAGACTCGTGACCAGCATTGGACGTTACTGGCGGTGCATAGAGCGAGTAGGACAGAGTATACACTCTGGCTCATAGGTCATTTCTGGTTAATTTGCGGTCTACTCGGGCCCGGGTCATAGTTACTGGCGCATGGCCGTCAATGTCGGTCTGCCTGGAGGGTGAACGTTCTAGTCGACCTGACGTGACCTACACATGGGTCGGGTTTAGATTCGAGAACAAACACAGACTGCCTATGATATTACATTTCAACGCCCTCTGGGACAGAATTGTAATGGTTCTTCTCTTCTTACAGGTCCTCCGAGCGTACACCCGCAACCCTACAAAACAAACAAAAAGTAACGCAGAAAACACGAGAGAGAAACCGCCAGTGCAGATCAGCGTAACCGACCCTAGATAGGTATTTTTTCTAATCATGTACTTAGATGTTGATACCCCCAAGATGAGTATCACTCTTCCCCCCCAGATCTGCAGCTGCGGGTGGGTCTGCCTCATCTAGGTGCATCTCATCCCCCACGATCGTGAGCCGCCTTAAAATTGAGTCCATGTCCGCCACGCCCCTACTGGTAGCGCAGAGGGACCCGCACTCACACTTAATTCTACACCTATAGTTCAGCAGTATACATCTAGGATCATCCATATAGTACCCCCTCTCAGGAGATGCATCTGCCTGGATCAGCCAAACCCTTGTGCCTCCGTACATCACAAAAAATGTTGTTTTTACCCCCCCAGGCAACCCCACTAGCTTCCCCTTCTCCAGAGCGCCCCCCATTGGGTTCTCCCAAATTCCCCAGTAGCCTATATAATTAGAGATAATATCACTATATCCGTCCGAGATGTTGGTGTCGTCCTTTACAATCGGTTGCGGCTGGGGCACGACGCCGCCCGTCTCGTGGCTGGGGCCGGCAAACCGCTCGGGTATCGAATCTTCGGCAATTGCCGTACACAGCGGCAGCAGCGGAACCGGTTGTGGCGGGGTTGTTACCGCTCTCATCTTCGGCGAGGCAGCCGGCGTACGCTCGAGTTCGGTGTCGGCCGTGTCGCTCTCCGAATACCCCGACTCACTGTTGCAGCTATTCACCACCACCGACAACTCCTGCCTCTGCGCGGCAGCCGTTTCCTGCGCAGCCCGTTTCAACTCCTCCATCGCCTTCTCCAGCTTCCTGTTGCGGAACGTCTGCGCAGCCAGCTCCTTCTTCAAAAAGTCCCGCTCCCGCTCCAGCTCTGCCTTGTCGCTCTCGAGCTTCGTGAGCAGGGCCGCGTACAGCCGCCCTGTCGACACCTGCTCCAGCGCTGGAGAAGAGGCCATTACGTTTTTATCTTTTTCGTTTTTGGGACCCCGTATTTTGTATTGTGGGGTTCTGTTTGGCGGTCGACGGAGGGGAGTTTCCGTGGTGAGGAGGTTTGTGGTTGGCTGTGATTGGCCAGTCCGTCCTGCGCGAGTGTGGGCGAGGGATGAAGGTCTTGCAGTCAGTCAGCTGGATGAAGATGTCTATCTGGTGGGGATGGACGGATACATGCGAACTGTTTCATAAAGAAGCACATGGCCCAGTTTGGTGGGTCGAGTACATAAACTATTTAGCCAATCGCGATGAATTGGATTAGAATTTCTCCGATTCGGTCCACGGGGGGGTTGAAAAAGATGTGTGGTAGTGGATCGATCTGTTGTTTACTGAACAAGCTCTATTTAGACGCGTGCAGGCCTATCTGTGCTGATGCCAGCGTGTGGTAGGACCGATTTGTGTTCCAATTTCTAACGGCCAGAACAACTACATGTACTGTTTGTCAGCACATTCCGTATATACATAACAGACTAAGATGTCCTAACTGTGGATGCCTTGAGTAATAAGTAGCCGGGACTTCTCATACTCCGTCATGGATTCTGTTTATCTCACTACGTAGTTCTAACAAAAATGGTACGCAACGTTTATAATTATGTTTCCTCAACCGGCCCGCAGGCGCTCTGGGTGGGTAAGTAGGACTATGGACGACAAGTCATTGACACTTCCCCTGGTACTGGGGTAGCCAGTATGAGCGGGTGGCATGTAATGTAATAAAGCTATAATCTTCAGGGCTGATGGGGGTGACGACTGATACGTATAGTGAGGAGGGCACTTCCTTATATGTCACATTATATTATGGGGTACTTCTTCACTGCTCACGAGTAGTTCCACAGCTGAAAGTTAATGATATATATTTCCTTTTATTTTTAATACCCCCCGGACCAATAACCCAACCCCCCCCCCCATACCTGGTGAGCATCTACGCCGTCGGCCTCCTCGTTCTGGGCAACAGCACCCACAACACTACCATCCCCGCCAACAACCCCACCAACACTGGTTGCAGCACCTTCACACCACTCTTTGCCGCAATGGCGCCCGTCAAAAACGGGAAAGCGGCCGACCCCGCCTGCCCCAACGTCGCCGAGAAGCCCACCGCCGCCGTATGCAGCTCCCTCGGGAGCAGCTTTGTGAGCACAGAGATCCCCGTCGGGAACAACGGGCCCAGGAAGAAGCCCAATAAGCTGATCATGACGGCGCTGGTGACGAGGTTGGGCACGAACCAGAAGATGAGCTGCACGCCGACACTGATGAGGACGTAGAACATCACCATGCGCCGCTCGCCGAGGCGATGTGTGATGTCGGCGAGGATGAGGCGGCCGAGGGTCAGCCCGCCCCAGAAGCCGGAGGCAACATAGCCGACTTGGCTGGCGCGGCCGCCGCGGACGCGGATTAGGAACTCGACGACCCAACCTGTGGGTGTGTTAGCGGGTCGGGCTGGGAGGAGGGGGGAGGCAATACGTACCACCGGCGGTGACCTCCGCGCCGACATACAGGAAGAAGAAGAGACTCAGAATTACGACGCTGCGCTCCTTTAGTGCGCTTTTCAGGTCCTTAGTTGCGTTGTCCCTCGCGGCCGCAGTCCCCTTCAGGTCCTTCCTGAAGTTCCAGCTCAGGAGTCCCAAGTTGAGTACAGAAAGGCCAAGAGCAACAACATAGAAGTAGTGCCAGTATGGCGTCTTGGATGCAATGAGGGTCGCAATGAGGGGTGAGATGAGGGCACCGGCACCGTAAAGGGAGTGGAGGAGACCTAGCCAGCGGTGGGCATTGTTGACATTGGCGACGAAGACATTGGCTTGTGCATCCTGGTAGGCAAGGCCGAGGCCGCAGAAGAAGAAGGAGAGGACGAAAACCGGATATGGTGGTTTCTATAGGTAATTGTTAGTTATAGGGGCGGGGGCGGGGGCGGGGGCGGGGGCGGGAGGGGATTACCCAGAACATGATGCAGTAGGCGGCCATTTGCATGAACGCACCAAAGACAAATGCACCGCCCATACCAATCCGTGCGGTGAGATGTACGATGGTAAATGCAGCTACTAGCCAGCCGGCAAAGTTTGTCAAGTATCTGTTATACCGTTAAGATCTATAATAACTACATGTAGTAGAGTTGAATCTACAGCTTGGACAATTGTGCGGCCGGATTGGAGCCGCCCGAGTACATGTAAATAATATCTATTCACCATGGCCACCAGACAGCTCCGACCCGCAATTGGCACAAGCTCTTAGGCCTCATGAGCCGGTAATGATCAACTCACATAAGCGCAACAAACATCAACCCCACATCATACGCATCCTGTAGATACGGGATCAGCGCACCGGTACTCGCATCACTCAGCCCCGCCAAGAAGACTGCATAGTTCGCCGCAATTAATCGTCCCTTCACCTCCGACACATTTGGCCTCTCAAAAACCGTTGCCCCTTCTGGGGGCTGGTCGTCGCCAACGGGCGAGTTTTCCTCATCGCTGTGGGTCGTCGAGACATGGGTGGTGATTGATCCGAGCGGGGATTTTGCGCTGGGGGAGGGCGGGCGCGGAAGGAGTTCGAGGGCGAATGGGGTTGTGGTTGCGGTGGAGGTGGAGGTGGAGCTCGACGCCATGGTTATAAGGAGGTGGTTATAGATTCCTTCCTACTAACTAGCTGGCTGTCTGGATTCTGGGAAGGTAATATAGGATATATATATAAAGTGGGAGGGAATATTACCGAGAATTATGGGATTGGGGATAGTACCTGGGCCCCCGTATTATATGATGAAGGTTTTATAAGAGGCCTGAGATTTAAGGGTCACGCAGGCATTGATAAGGTTAGCAATCGAGCAAGCTCTGTGCTATCTGGAGTAATATGAGGTAGCTACATGTACTCTACTCTAATGCGCATTGACATCTTTTTTGATAATAGTATGTACGGGGATGCTCGGGCATTTTACCGAAAGGTGTTATTATTATTAGGTAGTCTGGCAACAAGTCCAGGGTTAACAAATGATTGACAGATCGAAGTAACGAAGAGCCTGTCATTTCTCCCCCATGATTCCCCATCCAATTCCATCCAGAGTACTGGATGCTGAAAATTCCACCCCGCAACCCGCAACTAGAGTCCCCAAACACGAAGCCCTACTACATATAGTATACTATCGACTGTTCCAACAGCACAACCTCGTATTCCTCTCCTAGATTTGCAAGACCCGGTACAGCGGCTTGTATTTAGAGTAACCCAGGAATTGGCCTTGATATTGGTCAAGAACCCGGCAATCCCTGTCCATGCAGCGGGGCATCCGGTACAAGAGCCGGTGGAAACAGTCATCTAGAAAAAAACGACAGGAGGGGAAAAAGGTGCCCGTGATCATTATAGAACATCATGTGGGGAATAAAAGCAAAACACATTGCGCCAACCAAGATAACAAAAAGATTAGAGAGTATTTATGTATTTACAAACCGTAAGTAAAACCTTCCATTTCTAACCCTTACTCCCGCTAAAGAAACGATATACTGAAAATTAAGATGGAAATGAAAGGGGAAAAAAATGTGATAAAAAAATAGAGAATAAAAAGGAGTGTCGTGGTATCAAACCCTAATTCTAGCAGCGATCCGGTCGAGTTGTTCAAAGTGCCTTCTGACTTCTTCGTCGTCAAATTCCTCACGGATATCAGAAGTTCCAGGGGGTAAGTCCGGCAGCTCCCGATTGAGAAGATCAATCTGTGAAACGCGCCAAAAAAAAAAAAAGAGTAAGCCTCCGCTCTACAGCTCCCTAAAGCAGTATGATAAACACCCAAGCTTACCGTATTCCTCCCGCTGGAGATCCTAGCGATTTCCGCTAACTTAGCTGCCGCAGACTGGTTTATGACCTGAATGTCCGGCCGGCCTAGATAAGCCCTTGTTCGAGTCGAAATATCGGCAATTCTGCTCCACTCATTCATTCCGAAATCCGTGATCCCGCTCTCAACGTTCAGCCTCACATAATTCTCCGTCTTTACCCCTGTCCTATGTAATCCGTCCAAGAGCTCTTTGTGGACCTCTTCGCAGTCCAGAACCTTTGCCATGTGCTTTTCCTTGGCCTCGATGAACTTTCCCAGCGGCGATGCTGCGATCATAGAAGATGTCTCCTTTTTGTGCTCCATTTCTGGCGCCTTTCCGCTGCCAATGGAGACAAGAATTCCTACTTCTCTTCCGGGCCATTCGTGGACAAGGGCCTCTTCGAGGACCTGTGCGACAGGGCTGTAACGACCTGACCCTTCATCGAGAAAAATACTTTGTCCGATCTGTATCGACTTAAAAGCTGGGTACGTCGCACACGTTGCGCGACCCGCTTCCCATATTGTTATGTTGGAGGAAGGTGCAGTTGCATGTGCGGAATCATAGGTCCGAAGGAGTGCAGGTGAGGTCGTGTCGTCCGAGCCTTTATATACTGCTGTTAGGAACCTGAAATATGGTCAGCAAGAAACCCATCCATTCCCTGAAAGATTGCTTGTTCTTACACCCTACAGATCTTAGGTCTCGGATCAAGTAACGGCTCGTTTGGGTTTCCATTTCCCCACGATGCTGCCCCCGACTTCCAACTATTCCGGCTTCCCTGCGACGAGCTATTATATGAATCTGACGTATTCGATCTTCTCATAGGATGCATCGACAGATTTCCTCTCTGAGAACCTTCTCTCTCTTCATCTTCGCGCCTAGCGTACTCTCTCATCACCTCTTTGATCGACTCTTCTAGCCTTGAGGCTTTAAATAGTGTCTTCCGGTATGGCAACCCAGCTATTGTTTTATCGGTTTCAAATACTTTCTTTGTCACGTGAATGTACACCTTCTTGCATGTTTCAAGGTCGAGACGAAGACGCCCAAGAAGAATCGCAATAAGCCTTATGTAACCCAACCATCAGCTCTCTGTAGTATGTGGAGTAGAAGGGTATGGTTTTGCATACCCGCCAGTCCCTGTCCCTCCGATAAGGTCGAAATGGTCGCATGGTTTGGGGATCTCTTCTATTCTAGGTGCGCGCCCATAGAGTTCGACAAAGAGTTTGAGCATCAGCTCTTGGACAAGCATTATTGTACTGAAGCCACGGACCCCTCCACCATCTAGTATGACTTATTAGCAAATGAATTTTAATAAGTTCAACGACTTTGGTTGGGTGGGTCTATACCTAGGGAAAGGAGCCGCAGTGGGGGTAGTCGATGGTTCATGCTTGCTGTTAATCGCTTCTTTCGGAGGTTCTCGCTCACTGGCGGATACTCTGTCATGGTTGGATGATCCCTTTGTTAGTTTGTACGGTTTGAAAAAGAAGTCCAAAGGTTATGTACGGTGATATATAACCTATAGAATTTTCAAGTGAGGACCGGTGACATACTTACTATGTGTTTGATGTGTCTGGCGGCCAAGTGGGGTACTTTGGTATATATTTAGTAAGTTTGAGACTGCCCGCTACCTGTACGGTGGGTTATAGACTGCGTGGCTGTGAAACGAACGGGGAGGGCCAAATGGAGCAGTTGGCTTCTGCTGGTTGGTGGTGTAGTAAGTAAGTTAGTGCATTTACACTCCCCGCCCAACGGTTAGTGGTCCGTGATCTATAGAGTCCTAAAGAATTATTGAATTCTACTGCGCGCGATGATTTATTGAGGTTTGAGATCCCCCTTAGTCACTGTACTACAGCAGACGCTCTCTCAGCGAAGCGCCGAACAGCCTATATTACATCTCGGGGGGACTTTCTGGGAAATTCGACTTACCGGAGAGAGAGCTCATGCTCGGTGACAACATGTATCCTTCCTACTTTTTCCTCGCCAGAGGCACAGGAGTAGGGCTGGGATAGAGACCCTATGTAACCTAAGGATGTGTTTCAGAATCGACATGGGTCATTAGATGCTTGTCCAACTTTAAAGTGTGGAGTTTGTGTATGTATGAGTGAAGCGAAGAACGGCACCTCACTTAGTTATCAAAGGCTACTTAATAATCCCAAAGCAAGTGGTATTGTGCGACGTCGTCTATTAGGATAGAGATGCATTACGATCGATATCTTAAGAGTTGACAAGTAGGAAAGGCGTTCCGAACTTGGGTTAGCAGAGGTCTTGCGCCTCAAAGCAGATCCGGTAAAATGCTTCCCTGACACTAACCAAGACTGGGGTTTGGTGACTCTATAAAACCCATGGCATATTGCAAACAAATTTTAGAGCCACTAACTAATATAATTCCGGCTGGGGGGAGTAACCCGCCGCTAATATCCATCTTATTCTAGAAAGGTTTACTTCACCGGTTCATATTATAGCTCCAGGAACCTCCTGTTGCCCCTCATACCATATCATGTCACGTCAGCACTGCCTATATCCAAATAGAGCAAGTAACCCATTCTAAGTCGATGCAAGTAATCATGTATAGTGGGTATACTATAAATCTTATCGCACGGTGAGAACCCAGGCTCGGAGTAAAGACCCCCTGCGATGGATCAATGGGGAAGTGGGTTTTCTAGCTTGGTATTGAGTATGAAACTTGTGTCATCTCATCGCTTTAGACTGACAAGAGTATATAGGTGGATAGTATTTCCCTTCGATTTGGCACTGGATATATATGTTTTGCAACGCTCCAAGGTTTCGTGATCCTCTATACTGAGTGACTTTCTGTGATCCTGTGCCTGTGGTCCCGTTTCTCTCCAGTGGCAATTTGTAACTGATTCCTTATTAAATCTTCCCTGAAGCTTGTGTGTAAGGAAAGGACCAGGTACATAAATGTACATGTAGTTAAGGCTTTTTTTTAGTGTTGCACTAGTTTTGCAATAGCCCCATAGAGCGGCGGCGATTGACTGTGGGATATATAGTGGTGGGCGGGAGCTATGCTAATCATAGGATTTGAAAGGATGAAAAAGTGGGGGGGCGGCCCGGGGGGCGGACAAAGACTTAAAAACACGCGGTCTATCAGTTTCGCATCGTCACCTAGCCCTGCTCCTACCCGCCCTTTTCTGAACTTGGCCCCACAACACCAACAGTCTATATATGTACCGGAGTGAACTCCGATCCCCTGGCTGATATATAAGGGCAAACCCAAATGTGGCGCAACCTGAGAAATAGCTAGGGGTGAATGTATATGCAAATTTTGTCGCCTTCTTTTTATTATGGGTATTGAGATAAATATTACTCCCCTTCCTTCTTTCCTTCTTTTCTTCGAGGTGTGGTGGGCCATGGGTGCGGCAGATGGAGCTCCTATCCAAAAGAGACCCAAATTTGACCCCAATGCCTCTGGCTATTGACTATATGCGTATGAGATGCGCCCTCCTATAAAGACTACAAGTATTACGACATCTAGCACCCTCTTTTAGTTGACTAGCACACGACAAGGCCACTCCTCTCGCACGATTGCAATTGGAGTAGCACACCCCCCCCCCCCCAGACTGGTTTATCGGTGACTTGAGGCGCTCTGTGATCTGAGCTGATCTTCTGGATACTTGTATACGTGACTGACACTAGGGTTGAAGTTTGGTTTATCAAAATCAACCATGTGTTGGTCAGTGCACCTGGATTACCCCATAAACCGTCGACACCCCTTCCCAAAATTCCGGCGGGTGGCTGGTACTAATAAATTCTATGGTACTTGTTGGTGTGGCTTTCGGTCTCACATGAGGGGTGTCAGCAACGACGGTTTATGGGATACACTGAAAGTTTTAGAACACAGCCACGTTTTGAGACTGTGGAGAAGTACTCTATATATGTATGTACATGTACTTACGTATACTTCATACATTGTTTGAGTACATGTAGGGGTTATACGTGGGCGCACTTTTGACCTTTAACAAGATGTGGAATAAACCAAAGTCCTTGTCTCGCATGCAAGCTACAAGTACATGTACATGGTACATACATGTATACATGTACTCGGGGTAGGTAAAAAGTACTGGGCAATAAAGACCAATGGGTGTGCGTACTGTACTAGACGGGAATTACTGCAAAAAAGGTCCAGAGACAAAACTTACATTGTCCGGTGCTATTTACCTGCCCCGAGTAGTCCAGGGTGTCTTTAAAAAGGCCATGCTCTTGAATGTACATTTACATGTAGAGTATCTTCCACTCTACTCTGCATACCCCTTACAGCAAATTCTTGATGGCTACACGCAGCAGATCAAAAGGCCCATTACCTAGATCTATAGAACAGTCAGCCGGTCCTCGCAAAACCCAATCCACCCTATCTAACATGTAACTGGTCACGAAGGTATTTCCCAAGTTACACATCAACACACAGGTCTCGCTACTGATGTGTAGTGTATCGTTCTACGCCCTCACGCCCCGCCATTTTCGTTTTTCGAGTGCTTAAGAGTTCACATTATATTATATCTAGGGTACTAAATAGCTATTTATATCATTTACTATATATCCGAGTGATCGTTAGTGAGTACAAGGCTTAGCATTAACACACTGTATAAGATAGTAATGTACTCGCAATTTCGTAGCGTTTTTGAACACGACTAATATTGCATACACCCAAAAAACCGCCAAGACTACATTTTTGTATGGCATGTAATAGCGGTTGTGTTCAGAAACGCTATGAAGTTGCGAGTATGCAGGTTACTTATAAATAGAGTTAGCAATCTCGAATACGTGGGATCCCCTTGCACAGCCGAAAGTTGGTACTCCGCATGGATGATACGTAAATGTATGACTAAACCAATATATCAATACGTGAGAGATGCTGAATCATATGTTGAGAAGATCGGCTGTCAGCAACATCCTGCCATGTTGGACATGCAAGTTCGATGCCTACATGTAGTTTGTCAGTCTCGCTAAGACACAGTTGGGTAATAACGCTTAATTGCAAGGAGTATGAACCACGTTTTTCGGTGCCGGGCCCGTGTAGTACATGATTAGTTTCTTGTGGCGGAGCAGGTACATAACTGGTAATAGCTAATCACGTGAAAGCTAGGTATATACACATGTTCCCGATTTTGTTGAGGATATTGTCATTATCATGACACGGTCACTGTCATTCCCTTAAAGATCCCAATGTGTTAACATCTACACGAAAATATGTTGGAGGTATGGAACCAAATACAAGGGGTTGGTTGAAAGATAGATCGTGTAAAAGTACAAATGTATGTGGGATCGGGTGAATTCATATGAGACGTGAAACAGGGATCTCTGTACCTGGCATCAGAGTGGTACAAGGCATAGATACATGTAAGTACATGTACTTGCTACCTACCGTGATTAACACTCCAGATCTGTAGTGGATACAGATGCAGGTCCGCTACCGCGGGTCTGCGGCGTAGGTATCAACAAACTTAATTGAGATGGAGGCTCTCCCTCCTCTATTGCCCTCGGTCTGTTGGTCTATCACCGGCAACTAGCTATATAGTAATCATCAATTACTGTTGGAGGTGATTTTACGCTAATAAAATAGGCTTGATAGATTACTGTATTGATAAACCCCTATCTCAAATTAAAGCTTAAATCACCTCTGTAATTAACCACAGGGACAGGTTAGGAGGGGTGGCCCGTCATTTCGGTTGAATTGGAAAGTATCTATAAAGTATTGCCTTTCCCACTTACACACATCACCATCGGTAGAGTTGAGTAAAATTCGCACTAGTCAACCCACAACTCACTTTCACGATGTTTTCTACTCTCTCACTCCCCCTCGTACTTGTCTCTGCACTCTCTGCAAACGCCCTTACCTATGGCTCCAAGCCTATTAATTATGGGTATGACGTCGAGAAAGTTAAACAACAGATGGAAGTATTGGCCACACACTCTTGGGAGTATGGCACAGCAGCAGAAGCACTTCTCGAGTTTGACAATCCAGAGCTCTCAGTGTTTGGCTCTTCCCCCTTTCCGATCCCTAGTGTTCCGGCTGCGAATGTACCGGCGCTAGCATATGCGAAACAGCACATATATCTTAACGACTCGATTCTTATACCAGCTGATGGTTTGAGCTTCCAGTTACCACAAAATCAGGATCATAGGTACTGACTGGTGCTATGTTTAGGTGCGGTGGGTGATTCGGCGTCCATGGGTGTGTTTGCGGTCCTCATTGGGCAGACAGAGCCAGCATATATGGACGGCTCCGCGCGCGAGATCAACCATCTAATCAACACCGCGCCCCGATGGCCCAATGGTGCAATCAGCCACCGGACCGATGTCGCGGAGTTATGGTACTCCTTCAAACACCCATCTCTATGCAATAAGATATCCAATTCTAATAAACCTCCAGGGCTGATTTCATCTACATGGCTCCCCCATTTATGGCTTACTACGCCGTGGCAACTAATAACGCCACCCTTCTCAAGGAGTCGGTCCGCCAGGCCCGGCTTTATAGAGAGGTTCTTGTCCAGCCGAGTGGACTCTGGACTCATATTGTCGGCCCGCAATCCGCTGATAGTGGGGCATGGTCCACCGGGAATGGATGGGCTGCTGCTGGAATGACTAGAGTGCTAGCGACGGTGATGAAAGCACCAATCTCAAAGAAGTGGACAGCTGAGATTCAAGAGCTGAAGAATGAGATCAAAGAGATACTAGATGCAGTGATGACCGTTGGTCTGGTACGTTATTTATTGTTAACAAGTTATCCTTCGATGTTTTAGGACAACGAGAAAGCTAATAGCAGCCACCATATAGACTGAAAATGGGCTCTTAAGAAACTATCTCACTGATGCTAGCTGGTTCGGCGAGGTTTCCGGCACCGCACTCCTCACGTCAGTAGCCTACCGTGTACACATCCTCGACAGCAAAACCTTCGGAACCAAGTATCGTGACTGGGCCGAGGCGGGACGTGCGACGATTGCAGGTTGTGTCGACGCCAATGGAATACTAGGACCCGCTATTAACCCCTTGTGGTGGGGCGATAGAAACCCGGTGTATACAGGCTCACCAGAGGGAAACTCGTTTGCAGTTCTCGTGGCCGCCGCATACAGAGATTGTGTACAGAGCGGAAAGTGCTCCAATAAATAGACTGGGTTAAGTAATTCCTATAATTATGAGACTTAGGCTATACATGTACTAGTTTTACTTCTAGAGGCCATTTTAGACTTTTCGTGTTTAAATAAAGACTTTCGATCCCTGATTGAGGATGCATATTCATAATCAAGGAGTTCGTGACAATGCATGCATAAACCATTCTCTCGAGCTCAAACATAAGATTACCGCTTCTGGAGACTCAAGCGCGCTGGCTGTACAGACGTATACCGGCCGGTAGCACCAAACGAGTGCAATTTCATGATCCCGCCACCGGCCAAGGCTTTGTAGAAGTTAACGGCTAACAGCAGTAGCAGCTTGGTTTCCATATCTTCTGCACTAGGGAAAATTTAGTGCATTAAGTTGTTATACTAGTTGGCTTGACCGGAGGGACGCTGCAAAGCGGGGAGTCAACTTTCTTCAGGAATAGATATTTCAACATAAAATGCAATCCCCTCGGGAACTATGATACCTGGGTTGTCGTTTGATTAGTGTGTTGGTATAATGGGTTTTATTAGCTGAATCACGTTGGTGATAGCATGTGGAAATATAGTAAGTTGTAAAGAAACTCATAAGCTCAAACACTTGAAACAATAAGGGGGACAAAAGGAGCATTGCAATGTGGCACGTACGGGCAACTACTGACATGTTTAAGAAAATTAATACCAAAGAAATTCCTTCCTGGACACAGCTGGGGAAAGAGAGAAAAATAGAGGGAATATAAATGGCAATCAAGAGGTTATAGGTCATTAAAATCATGTCAGTAAGATAAATACAAAGGATCACTAAACAAATCCATCATAAGCCCAATTTATCCTATCAGGATACTAGTACGCCAAAGCAAGGACCAAAGCAAAAACATGCCAAACGGATTGAAAGGCAGCTAGTCATTAAAGCAAGAAAGGGAAGGGAAAAAAAGAGAAAAAAACAGAACAGGCAACAATAAGAAACCCCTCCCACCCAGGTAAAAAAGAATAACACCAGATAAAAAAAAAGAAGAAAAAAAGAAAAAAAACTCCGCCGTTATCCGTTGTAATAGTAGCCATGACCGCGAGGTCCCCAAGTTTATTTTTTCCAGAACGTCAATCTTTCTTTGAGGGATTTGGACCTCTCCGTTTCGAATTGGTCCCTCACTCTTTCTTCCCAGCTGTCTTGTCGAACGCTGGCTTCGATATCGGCCGTGCTCGGAGGGGGTTGTATAGATTCTACAACTAGCACCTGATCCTGGGGGATAGTAATTATATGTTCTCCGTTCTCCGTAGTTGTGACAAATGGTAACTGGCTATGTCTAGAACCTGTTGAGGCGAATATGGACTTGTAGGGTGTGATATCTTCCATGGAGTCATCCGGTCGAGGGTTTAATTGGCGTTTGGCCCATCGCCTCATTGGGATTGCTATACCGTAGCATAGAATCGGAATGGTGATTACGAGGAAGGCAAGGACGAAGAATGGGTAGTTCCGGCTCCACCTATATTATTACCTTTGAGTAAATGATTATTTCGTAGTGATAGGGGATAATAGAGGAGGAGAAACTTACCATTGTCGAACTCTAGAATCATGAATAGCGGCTTTCTTTTCAGCGTCACTTTGGATGTCACTTGGGCTGACATCGCCTATGATTGTATTTCCATTGTCCACCCACCCATCCTCAACATCTTCACTACCACATGTCACCTCCATCCAAGCACCAACTCTCTCCCTATCCGTCCCATTAACACAAACATCATTACACCCATCCCAGTCTCGGCCCTTCCAGCGTATCGAGCTACTATCACAGAAGCATTTTAATTGTTCCGATCCTGAAGCTGCGGCACACTCGACCTCCGTAGTAGTAAGGGCCGAACACTGCAAAGCGCAAACGGGCAGTCCGGTTGAGTCGTTAAAAACTAGTATGTCTGCTGCCCAGACCGGTGTTGCGAAGAGAAGTAAGAATATATCAAGACGTCTCATAGTGCTAAACCGGGCTATTCATTCCCCGGTGATGACGGAAGGAGGGGAAGAAGTAGTAAAGGAGGGGAAAGAGCAGAAAGAAGAAGGAGGGAAAGGACTCGAGGAGAGGATTCGATGAGAAGGGGTCAAGATGAACGGTTGCTCCACAAGCTCGCCAGAAAACGCTCGAGCTCAGGCAGCATAGGCTTTCCTGGTTTTTGACTTGCAGATCATTGGTTGTGTTCCGGCGTCTGGAGGGTTACTCCAAATAGCCAAGTGCACACCTCACAGCCTGAGTGGTTAACTTCAACGCATCGTGTAGATGCCTGCACACGCCTGGGTTGGGTTTTGGGAACTTTATTTTTCCTCCCGTTATTACTGTTGCGGGGGGGCTGAAGCAAGAAAGGTGTGAAATCTGAAATACATTGCGCGCATATGAGACATGGCGCACGAACGATTGGCTCGGAACAACCTTGTTTGGTAAACCACCGAACTACTGGATCGTGGAGTGCATGGGTCTTTCCGGAAAAATCTCCACATCGTCTCCAACTTCCTCGACGGCTATTCGTCATCTTGGTTCATAAGTGGTCACTCATTCGTTATGCCGGAAACCGGTGGTTGGCACACTCCCTTCGGGACGTGGCTACATTGTGAACAAATAGAGTCCTGGTGGCAGAATAACGTTTTTTTGTTGGCATGATAAAAACCAGCTCCTCACTTTCCTGTGCTTGCATACCTGCTCAAAGGCTTGAATCGATCTCGTGGTTGTTCCTGCATTGATGTGCCAGCTCATACTCAAATTTCACGCGCGGTAATTTCGTGGAGGCGATGATATCAAAGACACCTTCAACAAATAAAGGTTCGTGTAGAATTAGTATCCTGGTCCTTAATGGGCGCATTATAACCTCCCCAGATCGAGAGACCTTTTCCTGCCAAACCCCAACCCCTACCAAAGCTCGAGCCAGTGGCTTGTAGGCAGCACAAATCTGCATAATCGTGTGGCGGGGCGATGCAAAACGAGTGATAAGTGGTGTTTTCTTTTTCCTTGACCTCCATGCATCACCCATGTGCCCCCCCCAATATAAAATTATGACGGTAATTGTCAACCAACGACAACTACTCCCTGTCTCGTGCAAAGTAAGCTCACAAACTATCATTCTGCAGATCTTAAACCTGAAGACCAATCTCGTTCTGACCAATACTCATAACTAGCTTCAGTCTGCCAAGCTGGTAATGAGGAGTACAGCTAAGGTGGCGCCCGCGCCCTTTGGGGAGCGTGTCAAGGTTCTTGGCCGCCCAGGTCAATATTGAGAGCTCGAGTGCAGAGCCATATATCGCCGCATCAAGTCAAGATAATTAGGTGGTCGCAGGGAGAACTAAGCTGGGTACTAGGAGAAAGACTAGGGCGCGAGATGAATCTCGGCGGCTATGGAGGAGCCGTGATGGAAAGGAGAGGAATCAGGAGTTATTAGGGTTGATGTTAAGGTTGGGTTGGAAACATAAGTTGGGGGGGGGGGGCTGGGGGGTACCGGGTACGGGGGCATTCAATCAAGATGTTAGGTGTAGGGAGCCACTGCCGCACATTTTAGCAGCTAGATAGGGTTCTAGAAGATGGTCAGTACAGTACGTTACGAGACCCTTGGAAACTCAGATTAAAGCAACCAGGATAGAGCTGTTACCTGCCCTGCGGTTGAACCTGGCAATACCGAAGCGTAGGAGGGTGAAACAGGATAGGCGAGGTTAGAATTACATATTTGAAGAGGGTGAGAATACATGTAGAGACAGTGCACTAAGGAATTCACCGTAAATACATAAGTATTTTGAGAAAAGATGTCTTCCAACATACAAGGACTAAGTACGATTACAAAGTATGTGGTATTATGACATATTTTTGGAAATAAGAAATTAAAAATTTAATTTATAATTTGATATTTACAGAAATATCATACAGTCAGGAGCGAGAAATTTGATAGGATTTATTCATACCGAATTCAAATTCAAACATACAAAGACCAACATCTAGCTAGGATGTATTCGGGACCTGCCCTACATCTAAATTCATCCAGGTCCAGCTTGACCCTCTATCGATATTTCATTCTCATCTAACTACTGTTTGATATACTTCGTATGCGTCCCTGTCGCCACAATCTGAGTCTCCCCACTGGGCAAGACTTTCAAAATGTTGACTGTCAAGAAGGCCAAGCTCCTGCCCACCCTCGACGCTTGCCCTACCACTTGCAACACATCCCCCTCCTGGGCCGTTGAAATATATGTTGCATGAATATCCGTGCTCAATCCTGTCTTATCTAGCCCATGAGAAGCAATTACCATACTTCCCATCCAGTCAATCAAACACGTACTGACGGTCCCGTGCAAAAACCCCTTGGAGTTCAAATGCTTCTTTTCGACCTGAAGCTCCGCCTTCACCGCGCCCCTCTGAACCGAGGTGATCTTGATCTGACAGTTTTCAGACCTTTCGTCAGAACCGCGACTCAAAGGCAAGACTGGGTCGGCGCTAAAAGATGAATAACCTTCTCTAGTGTAAATTCGTATATCGGGCTATTCTCCCGAATCTGCGACCAAATCTGCAGCGGGGAGGTTAGCTACATGTCAGCTACTCGTGCGGGGGGGCTCAGGCTAGGGTAGAGCCGACGGATGTATCTAGGAAAGACCCACAAGCTCTACATGCTCTTGCAGAAACTCTGCTGAACATGTTTGATCTGTGGGAGTGGCCATTTCGGAGTTTTGGTTGCGCTCTATCAATTCGGAAAGCGATCGACGGTGGTGAGTGCATGTTGTCGAGTGACGCAGACAAAAATCCCAAATCTGGATGCCAGGGTTAGGGTTTACAGATATCAAAACTAGCGATTGGCGAAATGCGCCTTTCAATCCCCAAATAACTATTATATGGTCTTAAGCTTCTATGTTGGATTATCGGTCCTAGTATGCTAAAATTCTTATATTGGTGCGATGAGAATGAAAATATCCCTGATCGTGACTTATAATTACACTTGGAAGGAAGACTGAGATAACAATTCTGGAGGGCTATCCAAAGATCTATTCCCTAAATGGTTTAACTAAGCTTTGACATACACAGCCGCTCCAGAGCACCTCCAGTCATGGTAAGATGGGTGGTATAGAACCGATCAATTAATTGCTATCGGAGGCCACAGCCTCATACAAACAAATTCAGCAAGATATTTCTCGTAATATCACACATTTATAGATAGTACATACATCCACCTATATTCAAAAAGCACTCAAATACTACAGTCAGGCATCGGATTAACCAATCAACTCGGGATCGACGTTGTCCCAACAAGTAATGAAAACAACTGAGACAAAACGACTCTCCGAAACAATTTTATACTTTCCCGCACTTTCCGCAAGGCCGGCCCGGGGGGCCGGGGGGGGGGGGTTCTCTATGGCCCTGTCCAATCAGTAATTTAGGCGTTCTCCGTAGAAACAGCCTTGAGCTCGGCCAGGACAAGTTCAAATATCCAGGATTTATTGTTAGGAGAGAATAAAGCGAACAAAAAGAACCGGCGTAAATCGAAATAATCTAACTTGGCTCGCGATCATCCCCGTCATTAAAGAGTAATCACTTATTCTGCCTCCGTACATAAGTACGTAAAGTACTCAGGCCTCGATGTTCACGAGTTGTTGAGGCGGATGGCAAGGAATAGTTGAACGTCCAATCAAGTACTGTACCAGGAACTCAACAGGATGATTGGCAGTTCCACGAAATTGGTTTCCGGAACGCGTTGCAGTTGCAGCCCAGTACTTACAGGGCAGAATCCATCCCCTAAAAATCAATCACTTTACTTGCATGTTTAAACGAACACTGGGACTGTGCTTTAACGATAGGCTTTTAGTCCGAATCCCCTGACCGGTTATTAGCTATATTGCTAGTTTGAAATGACATAGAGGTGTGGGGTAGTTAGATTAAATGTCGAGATATATACAATTGCGACTATAGCTGCAGCTAGTATACAGCCGCTGAGCCGCCAACACCAGGGCACCATACATTGGGGGTACTAGGTATGCGCACTGGCTTGTACATTCAGGCACGCTCACGTGCCAGCTAAGAAATTAAAGCAGGGTTACCACTACATGTAAGTATTATTCATGTAATCCCTTGTTAAGCTGTGTACTTCATGCTTGATTATTATGATTATTAGTGCTCTGGCTGAACATACATCAATAGCTTGATCGAGCCCAAACCCGTGTCTGCCTCATGCAGTACAATACAATCCCACGCGTTAATAATCAAGAGTCAAACATAGTCCCTCAGACGTCCGTCTGTCACACCCATAATTTTTCCACATCACGATGTTATATACCAAACCCGGCCGGGCCCTACATACTTACGTACTTTATCACACAAGAGGTATCTTTATATTATCGTCACTATTAATAACCTCGGCTGTCTGACATGCACTCTGAAGCCAGCGCCGCGCTTAATGCATAACTAAAGGATTTACCAGGTTACGCCCTGTGCTCAAAAGGCTTCTTTTCTTGCTGTCTCAGCCATCAATGTCTCCATCCCTCCTCCCTCCCGGCGTAACGGCCAGTGTCCCTATTGTTGGCTATGTTGGTATTGGTTAATAACCAACTACTGACCAAACTAGGGGGTCTTTAACGAGCCAGGCCTCTTCTCTAGGAAAAGGGATCCGTCGTTTTCTGTTGATCACGGCATTTAACTCGGTCTAGGCACCTATTCTATAACTCAGGTGTTAAGGGGACTAGAGTATATGATTAATTACAATACGACGTTGATTACCGTTCAAAGTGCTGGCGCTACGTACGATACGATCGATCCGCGCGCCGTTGCGGTACAAGGGCTTCTAACAGCAAAACAAAAAAAATACCACCACCAATAGATACAATCAATACACTCTTAACGTTATTGTATCTCCTCCATACAGGACACCCAGGTCTAAGAAATCTCACCCGACCTAGGCTACTTTTTCTTTCTCCTCCTCACCTACTGGTAGATCCCCCTCTCTCGAAACCCCTCCCCCCCCCCCGCCGAGGTAAGGGGACACACACAGCATCCACCCTCCCACATGCAATCTAATCTACTCTCCTGTGTCTCTACATCTCCATGATCACAAGGCGCACCGCTTCTGTAATCGCCGTTCTGCACGGGACGTTATAAAATAGATAACTGAGTCAATATAAAACTACTTATAAACCGTCATCATTCCCCTCCGACCCCACGACGGAGGTTTTATTTAGTTTTAGACTTCCCGCTAGCTGCTGCAGCACATACCCGCGATATCGTACCATGGGTCAGGGAGTGGAAGATCAGTCTATCATTTATACCTGTTCCACCTACAGAGACTTTTCTTGGTCGATCAAACACCAGTTTAGCTATCAGTACCGGTAGAAACACTCCAGCAATACATTCCGTACATAACTCCCTCTACTGCAGTACAGCAAGATCTCCGAGTCATTCTTCCATAATAGAAAAAAAGACTACGGCGCAATAGCTAGATAGCTCATAATGAAGGAGTCTCTCATCGTCTCTCGCATAGCATTCGATATCTTCTCTTGCTTCGCTGTACTAGTCTTCTTCTCCCTACGCCTCTGGCACCAACGCCGTCTCCGCCGCAGAATCGAACGCTCAGACATATGGGCTAACACTAGCATTGTCATTAGCACAACTATGTTCGTGACATGGATTGCGCTGTCGACTAAAACACGGCTTGCGCTAATAGCATGGGAGAGGGCTGATGAGCGCACTCGTGGGGTTGCTCCGCCGATTACAGAGAAAGGACATTATGTATGTTGTTTTTTCTGTTTTTGACGCTTTAGCTTGGTGGTGGGTCATGAGGTCTGTGAAGGCTAATATCCATATACGGGGGGCAGCTACATTTTATGGGCGGTTTTGCGTATGTGACGATATTGTGGTTGATAAAGTCCGCATTTCTTGCAACGTATTATCGCCTGATTCCGACGCTCAAGACGAGAGTGCGGATGGCTCTGTATTTTACAACGGGGTTTACGGCAATGACTTATGTGTTGAATATGCTCCTACACGGACTGTACTGCCTACCAATCCGGACGAATTGTAAGTGGAGTTAAAAGGGCATTGGGTATTTTCTATCTATACTCATATTAACGCCTTATTAGGGACCTCCGGCCCTCACAACTGCACTACATTCCGCTCCGTCCCCAGTCTTACCGCAAATACGTTCACAAACGTCACAACGGATCTTCTCCGTAAGTAATCCTGGAAAGAATAAGGAAGCCACCTGCTAACATCTTATCAGTCCTCACTCTCCCACTATTTATCTTGAAAACCCTCCAACTCCAGCCACGAGAAGGTTTCGCCCTAACCTTCGTCTTCCTCGTCGGCTTCGCCTCTACAACAGCATCTATCCTTCGCTGGGCATTTATCTACAACGCTTACCGGCAGGAACAGGACGTGGAGGGCGCGATCTATAAGATTGAGATCATCAAGGTCTGGACAACGGCCGAGATTTCGACCGCAAGCATTGCCTTTTGTTTGCCGGTATTACGGAGCCTTGTGCGGAGCTTTTGGGTGTGGGAAAAACGCAGAGGAAAAGAAGAGCAGGGGAGGAGGGTCTTTGGTGGCGCTGCACCAATGAGGTGTGGGGATAGTGGGATTGATGCGGCGACAGTGGATGAGGAGGCAGAAGGGGAGGCGGTAGAAGCAAATGCGGTGGATATGGAGGAGGGCGTGACCGGCCAGAGGGTAATAGCGCCGGCGCCGGGAGAGGGGGGTGTGATTACGGAGGCTGTACCTAGAGCGGTGGTTTTAGCGGGGTAAGCATTAGAACTGGAACCCTTTTTGGGCCTTTCCTTTATTAAACTTGGGTTTGCTTTGGTTTGTACCTGGTGTTGCAACATTGATGCCCAATGGGGATATGTGGTTGGTTTGGTTTCCCTTTTATCTGTTTTTGTTCTCTCGCCCTAGCATCTAAAAGTTCTAGATCAACACTGGACTCTGTTAAGTATCTTTTCCACAAAACCGACTATATTCCAGGCTTGGTCATACTTTATCACTCGGTTTGGAGTGGTCTGCTATCGACCAACGCACGCACCTGTTTGAAAGGAACCATTTCTCATTACAACCCCAACATCGAGAACCGGTAAACCCTTAAATTACAAATTTGGGATGGAAAGCAACCTACTTCTGCCGCAGCTCAATGATGTTGTTGTGGCCCGCTTCTTTAATCGGTTGCAACAATATTTGTCACTATAAGCATAATTCTGCCAAGAACTTAGTTAGAGTACACCAAGCTATTTACCGACGCAATAGTAGTTATGCCTTTAGCGGAACCATCGCGAATTAGGGAGGGTAGGATTTGAGCTACAAGTTAAAAGCACATGAGCCCCCTATGATCTAGAACCGCCTCCGAACCCACTTCTGATAGCTGGCCGTCCGAGCCTCTCATTATCTATATTCCGCCTTATACTATAAATCTTGACCACCGGCGAGACACCTCAAATTTAGCAATGACTTCTCGAGAAATGTTTCACTATTCCATCACGCCATAAACTCTAGTTCTACCGGCAATCCCTCCGCGCCAAGGCCCACCACACGCGCACAGACATCGAGTGAGATCTCATGACGTTACCTCGGAGCAACAGCCTTAAACAACCTGCCAAGGAAGACATGGGGCAGCGCCGCAGATGTCACCACCCGCAGCGCCCATTGCGCCCTTGTTTGGACTTTCTTAGTACTGTACACGGTACTGGGGTAGGGGGACAGAGTAATTCCCGGGCGATCATATTGCTCATGGGTTTATGTCTTAATTGGTCCCCCGCGGTCGAAGGTGGGAGGCGAAGCCGAGATTGGCGAGATCGCGGACTCCGTATGCGGGGTTGAAGGGTTGTATGGCGGGGTATCCGTATGGTGATGGGTGTGTTACAGACCTTCATTGCATTAAAGACTCTAAATCCGCCCAGTAAGACACTCAACGCTCTCGCTGGCCATCAAAGCATCCTGAACAGAGCCTGATTTCTTTCTTTTTGGTGCTAAAGAATGACCTCATGTTTATTATTAGCTATCTTTGATATCGTTCTATCCGCAACCTACTCCGGTCCACTTACGAGTACTCGCAGTCCTCTACTGTCTTAAATATTGGGAATCAAGTATGACGAGACAGCTAGTAGCCCATGCACATTGGCGCAGAATGGCAAGGCACAAAGCGCTTCTCTTAGGGGCCTGGATCTTTATTGATGGTATTTTTCTAGGGATAGACCTATCATTAAACAACAACAGGGAAGCCCCCAGCTTCGTCTGGTCCATTGTGGTAGTACCCCAGGTAAGGCTGAAATAAGGGTTTCGTTAGTTATACGATGTAGATTTAGGTATGTGGGTGAGAAGACTCAAGGATAGCGGATGTATATGTAGATATCAGTTACATAACATGCAATTCGTTATCCACTACAAGGGGATCACGACTCATCACTCGCACTAACAAGCACCGTTGTGCCACAATTTCGACTTTGTCCTAGTGTGGCCAAATGATAGGTCAAAAGATACACCCTAAATAGGGACCCAGTGCATTTCCTTGAGGGTTAAGGAATTATACCCATGTCGTGCAGTAGAGCTGGCGTGGCTCGTGGCCAAAAGAATATCAGTCGTCTTAGATGTATTACCAGTAAAGAAAAGAAGGAGCATAATTATGTAAGCCGTAGCCAATTGGCCAACCTAACTAAGAAACAGGACAACGAGACAAGGACAGCAAGACCGGACCACGAACCCTTTACAGGCCATCCCGCCCATGAGTAGCCAACGTCCAATAAGTACGCTCTAGAAGTAGGAGAGATGGGGTTTTAAAATTTGATACCTATCCTGGTGTGGATTAGCCCGTTAACTTGTCCCCTACACGAACGCTAACACCCTACTCTGTGTAACTGCCTTACTACTTGACCAATTGAGCGGGCATCCTGTTGGCTACTCAAGGTCTAATTTTGGCATTCAAACATTGAAGACAGTTTACCCCACGCCCCTTCAACGCCCCCTAAACTTCGGAGGGGTAATTAGGAACTGGGATGAATGAGTAGTAGAGTAGTAGGTCGAGGGCTAATCCTCCATTCCGCCCTCGTGAGAAAAGTGGCTTTAGTGGGAGTGGAGTAGACATATGTAGTTAGGAGGGCGCAATAAGACCTCTCTTGGGCTTAGGTACCATACTCGGGGCTACACGAAGGGCTTTTTATGCGTTAGTCACCATGGTGGGGTGATAGGTAGTAGTAAAGACCTCGCGTTAGTTCTCTAGCTTGCGTTCCCCGTCTCATTTTGCGGAGGCCGGGAGCTCAAAAGAATTTCATAATTAATGCTCTAAGAATAGTCTGGGGGTTCAAACGCTATCTACCGCCCCTCCTTTTCTTACCCTCGTATGTGTACAATGGCTCGCGCTGGTCCGTGAAAGTTATTACTTTAGGGCGGAATGTTCGCCTATCATCTTTCCCCCGAAGTAAGAAACTGGGGCGACGTCCCCTCAGGCAAGAAAGAAACGGGCGGGTGGAGTTTTCTAGTCCTCCTTGCGTTTTGGTTTAGGACGTTGTGCTGTGAAGATATAGCTATAGGGTTAATTTCTCCTGATGGAGGTCTTTCTGGTACTATATCTTCGGCTCTGGGCTTGACATGAAGAAGGTTCTGCACTTGATACGGTAGACAGCCTAGGGTGTGTATTGGTGTTAGGCCAGAGATGAAGTAAGCACAGGGCGCAACACCGGGAGGATGAGTTACTTCAGCATCGAAGGCTCGGACGGGGTTCCCGGATCAAGTTCTCTTGTGGTGTTTGGGAGGCGACTTCAGGCGGGTTGAAAAATGGAGCGGGTTTAGTGATTTACGTGGCGGATGATGTCAAATTATGGCACTTTGGTAATCGGTATGCTAAATTATACGCATGCAGGGCTGAACTTCTGATACTTAAGCTTGTGCCTGGAATTAGGAGTGAATAGTTGGATTACGTAGCTAGAGTGCGAAAACGAAGGATGGGTTCAGCTTTCTATGCTACTCGACTCCCCGGGCCCGGCCGCGATCAAGGACCGGGGAACTATAATGTTGTTCTCTGTTGTCCCTACAGAAGGGCTTTGTTCCATGTATTATCTTCTGCGGCTGGGGCCAGACTGTTTAATAATATACTTCTCCAGATACGGGAATAATACTCTCCTACGGGCATGTAAGAATCGAAGTAGTTGATGAGGTCGGAGGCTTTGTTTTGTGGGGCACGCAAGAAACAAAAATTAGAGGCGCTAGTAAAATGCTTCACCTTTTGATCTACACTTGCACGTGCCCCTTTTCCCAATCGAGACTCGTTTTTCTTCACCACCAATCACTCGTCGGAATTTCTTTTTATCCAATGAGATCTGTAACATTTAATCATGCCCATCCATATACATATATTGGCTATTGGCATAACATATTGTAATCGTAATAAACGTGTGACTCCCACCTGATAAATATTACTTCTCAATCAACCAAAAGGTATAAAACTACTTAATAATAGCCTCACACCTAGTACCTATGTAGGCCTTGACACCTGTCAGATCTCAACCGCGCGCTTGAAACCCTCGAAACCTGAGTTAATATCACCGTCTGGAACACAGTTGTCTCTGATGAGGTGATGTTGCCTACAACCACTCTAAACCATAAGGGGTAATATAAGCGAATAGCCGCGCATTCCCTAGACGAAATATCGGCGAATTACTAACTCCGTGCTCCGCCCCATTCCCCCACCAGCTTCAGGCTCTAAAGCTACTACGTTTCCTGGGAAAGCTCTCTCTAAATCCCACCGGACCGTGCTAAACCTATTTCCTCATGTCCCTACCACACACTCGTTTACGGTCGCCGTCGCCGTCGCCTGCTGCCTCAACCATTCTACCAGCCGATGATACTATCGCGACACCACTGTCACCCGCTGTAAGAGTTGATAATGTCTCAATACAACAGAAGGTGATCAGGTGGATCAAAGGACCTGTTCCACCGCAAGATACATCACTCAAGCCGTGGTTCCCCCAGTACCAGGAGATTCCAGTGAAGATTCTGCGGCGCGGGCCGTTTAAACAGAGGAAGTGGAGGGTGGTGTTGCTGGGTGTGTTTTTGTTTGTGTGGTTGACGACTTTTGTTGCTGTTGTGCACAATTCGAGGTTTCGAAGCAAGGTTGATGGGATAACGCCGTATATGGCTAGTTGCGCCGACACATTATGGTATTTATTATTTCCCTATATATATGTGCCTCATTAATATTATATCACGGAATATATGTTTACACATATATGCTTTTTCAGGGCAAAGAATAATGGATGCGGCCCCGATGGGGCCTACTGTGGCCCTTTCCAGAATGCTTCAACTGCATTCCGATGCCCAGCGCAGTGCGCCAGGACACACGTACTTAACCCGCGGGTAGTTGGAGACCAAGTGGCTATTTACAACACTTTTGTAATCGGTGGTCCCGTAAATAATTTGAGTATCTCTGGAGAGGATGTGGAGTCAGTATATCGCTCCGACTCCTTCATCTGCTCATCTGCAATTCATGCCGGAATCATCTCAGACAAATATGGTGGATGTGGTGTCTATTCCATGACTGGAGAAAACCACTATTTCCCTAGTTCCAGGAGACATGGAATTAGCTCTCTAGGATTCGACTCTAACTTTCCGTCCTCCTTCACGTTTCTTACTGGTGTGCCTACTTCACATTGTACCGATCTGCGCTGGCATCTTCTCGCCGTATCACTGGTGTTCACCATCATTCTCTCTATAACAACCACTTCACCAGTCATTTTCTTTACCCCCGTGTTTTGCGCGGTCTTCTTCCACGTAGCCTTGGCCTCCGACCCAGCAGCCTACCCAAACCCATACGAGCTCGTATCACTATCCCTCTCTCGCTTTCTCCCCGCCTGTTTTGTAGCCTACGTTCTCCTCAAGCACGTAATCTCCTACACACTCGCCCTCCCAGCTGCTGCCAACCTCGAAAAGACCCTCTTCTGGCTCGGCCCCCTTTGGGTCGGCGCCCTCAACAACATTACCATCGACCCGCTCATCCCCATCACCCGACTCACCTCGCGTGATATCAAGCAGCAACCCGGCGCTATCTCTGCCCTCGTCATTGTGTGCTCCATTGTCACCCTCATCGTGCTCTACCACGCGCACACCCTCCGCCTCGAAGGCCGCCTCCCCAAGTACCTCGGCCTCTATGCCCTCGTCGGCATTGCCCTTGGTTTCCTATCTGCCATCCCCGGCTCCTCACTGCGCATCCACCACTACATCATCGGCATCACCCTCCTCCCGGGGACCAAGATGCGGACGCGCGTCTCGCTGGTGTGCTCCGGGCTCCTTGTCGGCCTTTTCATTAACGGCGTTGCGCGCTGGGGGTTCGCCGGGATCGTGGAGACACCGGAGTCGCTGAGGGGCGACGGGCTCTACTTCTCGACACTGCCCGTGATGGTGGCACCGGAGGTCCCGGCGGACGGCGCGAATGCGACATTTTCATGGGAGGCAGGAAAAATCAGGGGCTGGGAGGAGGGTGTAAGTGTGCTGGTAAATGATGTGGAGAGGTTTAGGGTGCCGGGGCTGGTGGGTGAGGTTACATGGAATAGGAGTAGGTATGACGATGAGTGGGAGAAGCTGTATGTGAGAATTGGGTATTATGGAAATGGCGCGGCGGGGGATTATACGTTGGCGGGTGTGCTGGAGGCGAACGCGACCTGGATTGAGCCTAGGAGTGGGAGGTCTTAAATCGCTGCGCGGAAAAAATCGGGTACATGTAGTTAGGACCTTGATGATTCTCTAGATCTTTTTTTTATTTTGTGCCTCTAGAGGTAGACGAGATATCGGTGTGAGAAAAGATAAAATAGTTTATGTCCAAGTCTCAAACATCTTCTATTTTGGCTACAGGGCTTTAAAAACTGAGACTCGCAAGCCTTTAGGGGGGTGGGCTTAAATAGGTGGGTCAATGATCACCATTACAGGATATTCTTCCGACGTGGCCATAAGACAAGGAGATGGTTGAAATTGGTTTCTCCGCGGCAAGACATGAGTTGGGCAGATGTATATTGCTACTTACAGAGTTTATTAATATATATCTCGAATTATACTATTTAGAGGATAGATCGCCCAACCTTGAACCATCTGCGACTCGAGTGTGCAATTAAGAGAATTTATGATTGTAGATACGGCGACCTATTCTATATATAGCCCAGATCATTGAATTGAATTGCCATCGAGAGATACAAGCCACAAGAGCAGTATTCTTAAGCTAATTAATCCGCAAGGCATAGTAATAGATAGTATGAGAGGGGAATAAATATATAGTAAAATTGGTTATTGGGTAGGAAAATAAGAAAATGAACTAGTATGTATGATAAAAAAAAACAAGGAAACTTGATAAAAAAGAACCCAGTGGGAAAAGGTTTGTATATTAACACAAAAGCAAGTGTCTTGACTAGACACAGCGAATCTTGAGATCTCACTATTGACCATGGGTGAATAAATATATTGTAGGAGACTTGGTTTATTTCTTGAATACAGGATTTTTGGCATGCCTTGTAGAGTATACAAATAATCAGACATACCGTTAAAAAACTTATGTACGTACCAAGGTCCTACAAACAAATGTGGCTGTTTCTTCCCCATGCCTCGGAATTACAAGATCAATTGCGAGTCTCCATCTTTATCGAGTGATCTCACATGAAGCAATCTACTACGAAGATGGTACATCGTTCACCTATATTTAAGTTATCTACTTGGCGTTAGACCTATATAGAATTGAATTTAAATATTTCTTCGCCTGTAAATCGATGGATTGGAGGTCCGTAGATCTCAGTCTTAGAAACAGAAAAAATGCCAGTAATCAGAGAACACTACTTAGCTATCGCTTAACCAAGGAACGTTTGACGAGTTCTTGGCAAGAGAAAGACCTAGAAGACGGAAAGGGCTGGGGAGAGGCTGATTGGTTGGTTGATACTTCATACACGCGGCCGGGGAGAGGCCGCAATATTGCGGTGAACTCGAGAGATGATCTCGATCTGCCACGCACCCCTCCACTTTGGCTCTTTGCATCTAAACCACCTACTTTCCGATCCTTGTGCTCCTACGTTACTTCCTATCACACCCTGCACAACTCACGCCCACGGAAAAAGGGATCAGCCTGTCTTCGTATTTCGTCTCGTTAGGCTGCGCATATGTGGCATGGAGGTTGGCCTTGGCAAAGCGAGGAATGCTAACTTTGTCTATTCATTGACTGCTAAGGTTCATGCTAGGGTTGGGTGTTATAGATTTTCTTTTTTCCCTTGGGCCCAGATCCCGGCGACTGTGTCGAAGCTATCGTATATCGTATGGGTCTGATGCACAGCATATGCTCATTTTGCAGCATGTATACAGGAAATACATAGAAGAAACATCATTTCATTCAAGGTCGTGGAATACATATACTAAGGAAACAACAAAGAGAGTAGGATCTGCACTAGACATATCTCATCATAAAACCCGGCACATACTTATCGGCCAAAACCGGCAACACATGCATCATTAGTCCTTAACCCCCACGTCCCAACCTAAACCGCCGTTTCGCTGCTGGCCCTGCTGCCCTTCCAGTACTCTCTCACCTTTTCATCTTCCTCAAACCCCCCAATCTTTCCCTCTGGAACATGCACTACCGCTGCTGCCGCCGCTGCCGCCGCTGCCTTCTTTCTCCTCTCATGGACGGCAACTAGAATCGCTAGTAAACCTGTCACAAGGAATAGAATACTAAAACATTCATTAGCACCTTCCCAGCCTCGTACTCTTAAGTAAAACCTTACATCTGAATTATTATTAGTGCCCCTATAAGCCTCACCAGGTGTCCATTGAGACTCTGATGCCCCCTTGCTCCGTGACTGCGTCTAAGCGAGTTAAGATACTTCGCTAACCGATTCGGCCTCCCATCAGTATGGAAGTTATCGCGCAGCAGGCCAGCGGAAGCAATCCAACCGGCAAGGAGGGCAAGGTCGAGACATGCCGCCGTGATCTGGGCCCAGAACGGGAAGAAAAAGATTGCAAAGATACCGAATAGAGTGATTGGAATTGCAAAGGCCGACTAAAGACTGTTAATATGAATGGATGTAGATAGGGTATCGTTAAGGTGTCTAACAAAGACTTCTGGGACTAGCACTGGATCGGGGAGGAACCGGCCCCGACGTGCAAATTCACGGTGCTCATCGATCATGTAGGAGAGCACTCCGAGAAGAATTATGCTTAGACATAGTTGGAAGAGGCGGGTACCCCAGGTGAGGGTTTTGAAGAAGCTGGCTTCGGAGGCGGTGATGGCCATGGCTGCGGAAGTGGTAGTTCAGTGAAAGGTTGTGTACTTGGTACTTTGAACGGATAGAGTACAGTAATCTTTGGGGTGGATTATATATATAGGCTTCTTTCCTTCCTTATATTTGTGAGGAGTGATATAAGAAAGTGCTAATTTTAACAAGTACTCTCATGATCTAAAGCTTTGAACCGGCCAAGAAAACTATACGCAGGTAACATCGCACGAATCGACTCGGAGTCAAGTGGGCCAGTATAATGCACTTCCCCTCATACCCAGCTTACGAATTTCTAGACATGCACCCACCTGTCATTTCAAGTCTGGGCACCAAAGAAGAGACACAAGGCGGAGTAAAACAAACCAACAAGCTCAATCATTGACGCACATTCCTAGTAACTCATTCTTAGCGGGCTTACAAACGACATAGAAATAAAGTCACCCTCTGCACTACACCCCTCCCCGGCACTCTATCGGCCGTCGTTATCGGCCTTAAGGTTGACGTTGGATGCCAAGGGCTTGGCTGGTATTATCTTTACTGGTTTGGGAACATCAAATAATTGGACACCGAGTAAAATAACCAAACCCCACGGTACAAAAGATATGTAGAAAAGCTTTTAAGGTTACATACGTGATTATTTCATACAGAGTAGCAGTTTACCCGAGTAAGGCTCGGCGGGCGGCTAGGGTCTTGTTGTGCAACTCCTATGACGAAAGTCAATGATCGTTTTGCGGGAAATACGATAATGGGACATGTCGAAATTGGTCGACTTAAGAGGAGATCTATTGGGATTTTTATAGCCAAGGGTTTTCAGCAATGACTCACTATCGACGAATCGCGTGGAGGATCTCTTTCTATGGGGCTACGAAACATAGTGGGACTGGATGTAAGTGGAAACGACAGGGTTTGCTTGGGCCTGCATCCTGGTTCCGAACTTCACGTGAAGAGAGATCTCCTGAAAATCGTCGAACTCTGCCATTATCACAAAAATGTGCGGTTTGAGGATGCTATCTGGTTAATGCCTTACCCTAATAGAACGGTTGAAAAAAATGCCAAAGTAATAACCCACTAGAAAATACATATAAAACCCAATCAATAAGAATAGAAAGTTGTACATCAAACCACTCGGCGAGCCCAATAGAAATGAGACAAGCCCGATACCCATTAACATCACCACCATCACCACTATCGTGTCCTGATCTCCATCGATCAATACTCACGCCATCCATTTACCGCATCCCACATCAATCTGCGCCCATCTGCAGTCTGATGGTGAAAAACCATTCCGCCGCCCTGATGCACTGGGATATGCTGCACCGGCGCTATCTGTACCGCGTTCTGCCGCTGCCCATCCTCACGCTGAATCATCCTGTAATGGCGGCCATTGTAGACAACCCACTGAGGCATGCCGTGCTGGGCGTCCAGTCCGGCGGCGCCCTGTATGCCTGCAACCGGTGCGTAGCCCGGATGTTCCTGAGCCTGAATTACCTCGCGCAGGTTGTCATCTCTCCAAAGCTGACAATTACAGGTATGCCACTTTTCCCCACAAGTATAGCAAAACTCGGCACCGCACCTGGTTATTGGGTGTAGACGGTTAGGGTTTGTCTGTCTATCTATCTGGGTGGATATACCCACGAACGAAGATATATCTACGAACAAAGGGTTAGGTAAAAAAAGGAGGGAGAGAGGGGACTTACCTGCACGTAATGTGATTACAGCCTTGCCCAAGCTCCACCATGTCCCTACAGTTGTAACACCTCCTCCACCCGGCATTTTTCGCAAGTTTCAGCACATCCTGTGTCGCCTTGTCCTTCGGACACGCATTCCTGTGGGACGGGCCCTTACAATGGACACAAGTGCGGGCACGACACTTCATACACGCGCCATTCTCATCATTGATGTACATTGGGGGGATAAACGCTGAGCAGCCCTTTGTGGAGCAGTAGAGCCGATCCTTCGTCATCCACTCCTGGCCCTTTGCGTAGAACTCGTTCTGCTCTTCGGTATTGAGGACTAGATTAGCCCACGTGATTGGGATGTGCTGTTTGCAGCATCTGGGAGGGTAGAGACTCTCGCTCTTTGTCGACTCTATGAAGAGCCGGTTCATACAGGGACGGCAGTAGTTGTGTTTGCAGTCCGCGATCATGACATCTCGAAGATTGAAGGAATCCATGCATGCCACGCACTCGTGGGTCGGCTGCTCCCGTTCTCGACTTTTACCTTTGCCCTTGCCGTTAGAATCCTCCTGGACCGGAGTTGCCTCTGTTATAGCGCTGCTAGATCTAGAAGCAGCAGCGGTTGTACTGCTCCCGCTACCACTGGGCCCGTCGCTCGCTATCGCGGCCGCTAGGGCGTCATCGGCAAGTCCCGTTGGGAAAGCGACCTGGCAGCACATCGGGGGTGTATAAAACCCGCCCGCTTTGGACTGTCTTTCCCAGCAGTCTATAAACATCGAGATGACGCACATATAGCAATAAGTGCACCCACAGGGAACGCTTTGTAACCCGGAATCGGTAGAGCAGCGGGTGCAGACCCCGTAGTATACGGGATCACTGGGATTTTTATATTTATTGCTAGCACGTGAGTTTTGAGCAGCTAGCTTTGCGAAGATGTTCTTTTCGCGGCCTTCACGAACCTGGGAAGGACCAGGCGTCGGCATGCGCGCAGGTGCAGGCGCAGGAATGGGTACGATGGCGCCGGTATTTGCGGCAGAGGGTTCCTCGAGCGAGAGGCGACATGCTTGTTCGAACAAATAATCTTCGTTAATTGATCTGGGTAAGTTGAGTTACATAGCTTGTTAGATAATTTACTGATAGCCTGGTGGCTGCGTAAGTTCACGGAAAGGTGAGTGAGCGTAACTCACTGATCATATGAATAATAACCGCCATCGCCTGTGCTCTGCATAGGCCCTTGCAAAGATAGCGCCTGTCTAAACACTTCGGGCATATCCCAGACGCTATAGTCGTTAACCTGATGATACCTGCGAGAAGATGAATAATATTAATACATCAAATCGGTAATAACATAAACGGCAAGAGAGGTTATCCAAATAATAGTTTACCAGTATGGGGTCCCATCTTCTGTGAAATACTGAACCCAAGGTTGTCTGTTGGGAGTGTTCTGTAAACATTTCCAAAACTTCAGTTGTCATTAAAAACTTTCTGATATTTTTCAAGACTTACCATTTGGGGCTGGTAAGTGGCCTTGTTGCCCCACTGATACTGATGAGGGTCCATTTCTTTTTCCTAGTTGAACTTGTGATATCCGTGTCTATGATACTCGTACTAGTGATTATTGATTTGAAAGTTTCTATATTCTGAAGTTGAAAATAATCTTTGATTTCTTCGAGCCACTGTGCTATTATCGAACTACAGGTATGAGTAAAGGACAAAGAGCCTTTTTCCTAAAGGTGAACATCTTTTAACCGTGTCTTCAACGGTAGCACAGTTCCTATCACACTTTACTTTTTGACGTATCCTCAAATCTTTACATACGATCCGATGAAACTACTGGTTCAATCTGAGTAGATGTGACTAATAATCCACACTCTAGTTACTCGAAGATGGAGAATACAATGGTAGCAAGTAGATTCTCAATCCTGTGATTCGCCAGAAATTGATTTTACGATACGTCATGAGACCAAAACTATACCAAATATTAGGTAAATACTATTTGGACTCATCCACGTAGCTATATAGAATTCCTGACGAACTTGTAACCGTAGAATTGATCAGGGTAATACTTGGTGAAATGATTTCTATATCGAGTGACACTTGGTGTTTAAACAGTCACGTGGAGAGGTGGCGTTTTGACCTGCTGGCAGATTGGGTCATTACTTAGCACAAGACAGCTGGTGCTATGGCTGTCGGCACCAGATTTGATGTTAGCAGGGGATATATGTCAACCGGGAATATGTTCGCCGACTCGGCAACGTAGACTTGCCGTTCCATGACCAGCTCGCTTTTGAAAGGGCCTTAGACGATGTAGTTCGGTTCTTTGGTTTTAGCTCCAGCCTTGGGTCTCTGTAAAATATTACCGCCAGCATCGAACTCAGCCCTGTCTCTAAGGAATTCAAAACATGCTCAAATCGAGTGATCTCTCATGACCTGGTATGCGTGGTTACCTCATCCTTGTCAAATAACAAATTGCGTGATTTCCAGGAACAGTACCTACATGTACTTAGCAGGGAGTACGTGTTAGTGGACTGATATGATGAGCATTCCTCAAAGTGTAAATATGGCTTATGTTTGTTTAGAAAAGGACAATCGATATTATAATTTCTCACCGACCCTCGGTCACTCGTTGATTCCATGCTTACCTCCCACTTACTCTCGCACATAGGCTACTCGGGGTGCAGTCCAGATGGTATAGCGGGAATCGTCCCGTAGACTTGTTCTGTTCTGATATATCCAGTTCCTGAAAGGAGCGCCTTAAATAGATATCTTAATCGTGACCTATATAGGTGTATTTGCATGCCAAGATACCTGGCTTACATATTAAAAAGTCTTGTTTTTGACCTCGTTGCTTGGCGGAATGCCCATGGAATTGGAGATTTTTCTCAGCCACACAGTACGAGCACTAATATATTGGAAGTATTAATTGTGCAGTGAAATGGATATTGTCAGGGTGAATTGCGGATGGAATAGATAGAGTGCTTCCGGGTTTATTCGAGCTGGTCCCTCGAGCTAATAGCAATCTACAGTATGAAAAGCGGGGTGAAATCACTACGGAATTTAGGGACAAATACCGAATCAAACTGGCATTGGAGGAAGAGTACTGTACCAATACCGTACTTTTACCCCACTTTTTTGTACCGTATGTATCAACATCGGGCTATTGCCAAGCCGATATACTACTAAACGTAAGGCGGCGTGGGAGATCGTTCTCCCCGTTCCAGCCGTGTTCGGTGCATTTTGCCCGATGTTAATTGATCATATATGAGGGGCTGGGTGTCTTCTATTCCAGTGTAGCTATACCTAAGGTGTGGTTTTGATGGGACTAGAACACAATTACTACATGTATGCTTCCGTGCATGGACCCGGATATGTCGGCGTGAGACGTATGCCCAGACTTCCGGCCGTATACAAGGTAGTACATGTATTTACCTAAAGCTTGTCTGGGGCAATTAATTTCTAGAAGTGTTGAGATTAATATGAGACGGTAATATAAGAAGTCGAATCAAGCATTACTAGGCCTATAGGGCATACTATATACGCATCCGATACCCGAAAGCCTGTGCTCCATTCGCTTTTTAATTGTACAAAACTCCGAAAGGTTTAGAGAGTACGTAGGCCATCTAGAAGAGCCGTTTCAGTACAGGGATGCAAGATTGATGGGGAACAGCTAAGCTTTGACGTGTGTACCGAATGCATTCGCTTCCGAATTGCCGATCCTTGTAACCACAGCTCAATCTGTAACTGGCGGTAAAAACACCGATATACATGTAGTTGATCATATTTGGAAACCTTCGGGTATTTCTTACCCCATTGATCTAATAATCGACTATCTTGAACGTTGTATGCTTAGAGTAGAGATGTTTGCATCTAGTTTCAAACAACCGTTAGCCCACGTTGGATCCTTATGGTTATTTGGATGATTAGTATTTAGAAAAAATTAGTCCTTGACCTTGCTAGCTAGTACCCACTTGCATCTCCTACTCATTTACTTACAGTCCGTATTGTAGGAATTCTCCGTTCCCCACATTTGAAGTTCACACAAGGAATCGTTCAATTGAGACGGTTCTATACATCTCAAATCCCTATATAACCTTCCTGTGTCCGCCGTATCTTCCAAACTCCACTCCTCATTCATCATTCATTCTCTTTATCTGCACAGCTCAGACTTCGCTCTCTTACCTTCATCCTTTCCAACTACAACGACAACTACAGACAGGTTCTTTAGTTCCTCAATCAACTTCCTATCACAATGAAGTACATCACCGAATCTGCCCTGGTGGCTCTCACTGCCTTCTTTGGCCTCGCCTCTGCAGCACCTGCTGCTGGTATCGAATCACGTGCTGTCTCTTGTACCGTCACCTCCTATACCAATGTTGCTGCTGCCAAGAAAGCTTGCACAACTCTTGTCATCGATAGTGTTGTCGTCCCTGCCGGAGATACCCTTGATCTCACAGACCTTCTCGACGGTACTGCCCTGACCTTCAAGGGGACCATCACATTCGGATATAAGGAGTGGGCGGGCCCTTTGGTTTCCGTTTCCGGCTCCAAGATCACCGTTGTTGGTGCTTCTGGATCTGTATTCGATGGTGATGGTTCCAGGTGGTGGGACGGCAAGGGTAGCAATGGTGGAAAGACCAAGCCAAAATTCTTCTATGCCCACAACCTTGATGATTCCACTATCACAGGTGTCACTCTCAAGAATACACCAGTTCAGGGCTTCTCAATTAACAGCTCCTCAAACTTGACCCTCAAGACTATCACAATTAACAACAAGGACGGTGACACTGATGAACTCGGCCACAACACCGATGCTTTCGATGTTGGGTCTTCCGACAGTATCACCATTGACGGTGCTACCGTTTACAACCAGGACGACTGCTTGGCTGTCAACTCTGGAACCAACATCGTCTTCAAGAACGGATACTGCTCAGGTGGTCACGGTATCTCCATTGGTTCCGTTGGTGGACGCAGTGACAACACAGTCGACACTGTCACCATCAGTGACAGCACTGTCGTCGACTCCCAGAACGGTGTCCGCATAAAGACCGTCTACGATGCCACTGGTGAAGTCAAGGGCGTCACCTACTCCGGAATTACCCTGAAGGGCATTACCAAGTACGGTATTGTCATTGAGCAGGATTACGAGAACGGCTCTCCTACTGGAACGTAAGTAACACTCAGGTCATCAAGAGCGTTTACAATGAGTTACTGACATTTCTTCGATAGCCCTACCACTGGCGTCCCCATCACCGACCTTACCATCAAGGATGTTACCGGTACCGTCAGCTCCTCCGGTACTGATATCTATATTCTCTGTGGATCCGGTGCCTGCAGTGACTGGACCTGGTCCGGCGTTTCCATCACCGGAGGAAAGACCTCTTCCAGCTGCAAGAATGTTCCTTCCCCTGCCAGCTGCTAAGCGGTGGTACTTTGAGATAGTGAGTCAGTGGCGTCGATAGGACTCAGAGATTAGTTTTGGAGAGGGTGGTGGCATGGAGCGGGAAGTAAGCTTGTTGTAGACTTTATTTCATAAGTCTCTCTTAAGAGACTATTTTTGTATTTGATATACTTAATTCATTATTGTTTAACCTTTGATCAATATTCTTCTCCGTAGAGAGAAATGGGACGAAACGTGAAATGATTATTTGTTCAAACAGAAAGGTTAAACATAAGCAGCAGATCTGCCCTGATATGGTGTGTAGCTACTTTAGCGCCAGTTCCCATAATAATATAAACCTATATTAAGCCATTAATATTACTATTATAGGGCTTTTTTTGATTTTTAATATTTTTTTTCTATAGGCTCTTATTGACCTATGTTTCGATTAATCCTTATATTAGTAAATGATTTTAATACATGATAATAGTTTTATAAGAATTTATTTATTCGCTGAAAAACCCCGATACGCAGGTAGGCCAGTATTCACGCTTATTCTGCACAGGTAAATTTCACAGATTAAATTTTTATTTACTTCCCGATTAAATACTACAAGTCTTCGCTGCAGCTACTCACCTGCCTGCCTGCCTGCCATTCCTGCCTACCGTACCTACCTGCCATATCTACTTAATTCGCTGCTTGATTCGCTGCTTGATCCTCTGCTTGATTTGCTGCTTGATTCGTTCGCTGCTTGATCCTCTGCTTGATCCTCTGCTTGATCCTCTGCTTGATCCTCTGCTTGATTCGCTGCTTGATTCGCTGCTTGATTCGCTGCTTGATTCGCTGCTTGATTCGCTGCTTGGATATTTGCTGCTTGGATATTCGCCGCTTCGCTGCTTGGATTCACTGATCGACTCTATGCCCGGTGCTTGCTTAGACTCGCTGCCTAATTCACGGATTAGCTCATGTATGTTTAGTAGGGGCAGAGAGCTGGGGGGGGGGGTGTAGAAATGAAGGTGTGGAGATGGAGGTGTGGAGATGGAGGTGTGGAGATGGAGGTGTGGAGATGGAGGTGTGGAGATGGAGGTGTAGAAGAAAGGAAGTACGTGATATCTCTAAGTCCCAGCCCTAACCCTGATTTGCTTACAGTTTTTGACAACTCTTTTCCTTCGATGATTCTCTCCCAAAAGACCCTTAATTATGCTAAATTGGGCACCAAACATCATCTTTTTCACTCTTTTAGGTTCAATTAATGGTCTTTTCGAAATTAAGTCTTTTTAAAACCATGCCGCAGTATTAGTGCTCAAAATCATGCTTATAGAGATATCCGAACTGGCGCTAAAGTAGATACTTGTGTTTCATTTTGCCCTTACAATTGAATACACGTAGTGTCCCGGTATTGCGACGTATGATAAGCTTACCTAAAGTCCTATGATAAGTGAGGGATTCACTATCTCAGCTCTATCTAGTCTATCGCTAAACGAGTATGAGAAATAGAAAGCTAAGTGTCAAGGGAGGGGGACCTTCACAACCGCCTAAGCCCACGTAGAGGCTGTTGTCAATTGAGCTAGACACGCCTCTCCGAGCCAGACCTCTGACCCTATCATATATAGGGAGGCTTTATGCCCAAAACTAATTTTTAGCTACGTGCTCAGAAGATCTACAACCTCCAGTGTCTCCTAGCTCACAGTCTAGAGCTAAAATTGCCGGTTCTCGGTTTATCCATGCTTACATTAAAGAAGGCCACTAGCTGCAAAAGCCATATATCATAATTAAATTATATATTTATTGACTCATGAATATTTGGTCAGATTGATGGATGCTTGTATCAATCGAAATCAGATCACTAGACATTGAGGGCTGTCAGCCGCGAGGCAAACTCTTTCCTCATACCCTTCACTTCGTTTGGAACACTTCGTTAATGAGGGCGCCTCGCTCAGGGCAAGATCTAGATCGCTTTTCGTTACTGCCTTCTGGCCATCTGTGCACAGCCTGTATATGGTGCGGCGCGTCTTAAAGGTGACATGTCTGTATTTCAGCTGGAACAATCTTGGCTGCTCCGGATACCCTTGAACCAATTAGAGCATAGTAATTCAGCCACCTTATGGCTGGAAATCACATTTTAGCAATGAAGAGGGTATAAATGGGTATAATACTGTTCCACTTCACCAAATCTTGGGTAAAAGGCATCGCGAATAACTTTTCAACCAGAGAGGATATCAAAAATCTATGAGATCGAAATCTTTATCATACCTGTACCTACAATTTGATCTCATAGATTTTCGATATCTTGTCTGGTTGAAAAGTTATTCGCACTGCAATTTCTGTCACCTTTAAGCTGCGCCGCACCATACGGTCGAGTGATTTCTCATGAATGAATTCCGAAGCAATCGTCCATGCAAGGCTTTCATATATATTTAAAGCAAAGCGATTCTAAACGCTAATAGAGAAGAATTGGTTGGCGCTATTTCTGGCAAAGCCCTTCTTTTCTATCTCACAGCAGATCAGGTCCTGCGATGGAAATCGCCTAATAGTGCTACCTGGTAGGCGTGATCCGTGAAAGGTTAGTTCTAAGCCAAGACTTGAGGTTCGATCCCCATCTATAAGGGATATGTGGTTCTCTGAGAGCTATGAATGACTTATATATAGGCTATGGGTGTTATGTTTAGTTTCAAAACCAGGATTTAGTGTACTTATGTTGATCTAAGCTCTATCCATACACACTAGTTTGGATATTTACAAATTACTATATCATAGCAAAAGAACATGTTGATAGACTTATAGTGACAGTAAGTTTGTATTCTATTGATAACTTTGGTCTAGGTTTGGGCCGTTAATCATCATAAAGCACTCGATTTACTATTTACCTACATATAACGCATATTCCCATTGATACTTAAGTACATATATGTGCTATTACAGAAAGATAATATGTGCATTGAAATCTTAATATAATCTATCTGAATGTATACATATCCATGCTCAGCAAGGTCTATTTTCAACCCCCCCCCCCACCCCCCCCCCATACACACCGCCGCACTAAAGGTTTCTCTCAATAGCAATCCGCCCCTTTTTAATTAATCTAGGCAACCCACTTCTTCGACTTCTTGGAGCTCGAGCTAGAGATAACAGCCGCTAAAACACATTAGCCCAAACATTCTACCAATAATCATATTTTGAATGAAACTTACGTCCAGGAATCTCATAAGTAGTAATTCCGGAATAGATATTGCAGGTGATACCAGGATCAGTGGATGCATAGGCGCCTGGGAACTTAGCAGTGGGACTTGGTGTTCCGCCACTTCCACCAGTAACACGGAGCTGCACGCATCCCATGTAGAGCTGGGCCCCAGGGTAGGAGCTGGCTGAGTGCAGAGCAATGATCTCTCCGCGGAGGAGGTAGTCACCATCTGGAATGTTTGTCGGGATCTTAACTGACCACTTTCCGGTCTTGTCCGCGTAGAAGGTGTCGACGGCCCAAACACCGCCGGAAAGACCGTCCTCGGCGATTTTAAACCAGTCGAGGGAGGTTACGTCGGTGACGGTGGAGGCATCATCGACCTTGGCCATGTAGGTAATGATTGGTCCCTTGTGGCTATAATTAGGGAAGGAGTAAGTAGGAGTTCAGTCTACAGGTTTTGAAGTGTGTGGGAATGTTTACCTGGCGGCAATCGGATCATCAGCATCGGTAGCTGCTTGATCACGGTTGGTGTGGTGCCACTCGTGGATCACAGTGCTTCCGGCTGTGACCTCACAAACAGACGCCGCAGGAACATTGCCGTTCACGTTGCAGGCCATGTCCGCAGATGTAACATCTTGGACCGGGTTGTTGTTGGGAGGAGCACGCACACAGGAAGTTGTGGAAGTTGAGGAGTCAGTCCAGAAGTACTGGAGAGTAGTGTGGGCGGTAGCCTGAGTGGCAAAGAGAGACGCAAGTGCGAGGAGTGGGATTGCGGACTTCATCTTGAATTCTATATCAAATTTTTTGGGAAAAGAGTGGTAAGTTAGAAGACTAGCTTCGAAAATGAGTGAAATGAATGAATTCGGATGTCAGTATGGTGAGGATGGTACTGAAAAGAGGGGGGTGAGTGAGTGTTTAAATACACATATTTGCTTTGATATTTTCAAATTTTGACATGAGTCTTATTGAAGGGAGCTTAAGGTAAGCAGCGAATAGATTAAGTTAATAGATTACGGAGTCTGAAGCCCGATATGCCCATGTCTTCAATATTATGATCGACAAGTTTGTACACCAAGCCAGGCATCCCAGTCGAAGACTCCCCGGGTCAGATAAAGAATGCTCTAGAAAAGAATTGATCGCCCACTTGGCGTTTCCGAAGCAAGTGATTTCGGGAATATTAAAAGTTCAAAGCGTACGGAGTATGCGCATACAGTACTGGCTACCGGCCCGAAAAGCTCAAAGTACCACGAAAAGTAGCCGATCGTTACTTATTTTCGCCAGGTCGGGTCGGAGGCAGGGCCACGGCTAAATAGTTGTAAGCTGCATGGGAACCAAGGTTTCCTAGTAATTGGGTAACGGAGTTGTTAAGTAATATGTAAACTGCTTCCCTAGGATAATTAAAGTGATCTGATGTATGCCGATCTCGGCGGATTCGGTATATAATTCCGCAATGTAGTTTTAAGCTAGGCTCCCCAGTACGCCCAGAAGCCGACAAGAATACCGCCCTTATATGAGGGACCCTATCAAGTTGATCATTGAATAGTGGACCTTAGAGGAGGTTATGGCTTGAGGGTTTGCAGGACTGATAGTTTGACAGTAATTTCTTGAGTGGGTCTCCTTGACTGCTACAGATAGCCTATTACTAGCCTAGCTTTGAGAAATATTAGTCTCCAGTAAAGTATTCTACCTCCAGTTGCTCCGTTGGAGCAGTCAAGGGTATATATATCCTGGATGGGGTCTGCAGGTGACTTGAGCCTCTCTTGATGTGGTCTACTATCTATGTTCTGTAAAGTTGCGAGTCTACCATGGTCTTGGTAGTCCCAGAGGGAATTATAAATCGTGATAGTGAGGAAAACTCAAAATATAGCACATGTATTCTTCCGGCACAGTATCTTCTCCGGTCCGCATCACCGACGAATTCTTGAGAAGCGGGAGATGACGTATGCATCCTCATGGCCGGCCCAGCGCCGTTTTATCTAAATGCATGCAAACCACATCTAAAGCTTACGATGTTCAAGTGGAAAACTTTGGCCTATGGGAATCATTTATCGGAGGAGAGATGATTTTGCTATGGGATAAAGGAAGTCGTAATATATAGGCCTCGAAATCGTCCGTACAATCCCTTGATTTTCATAATAACTCAACTGAAACTGTGATTACCTCCTCACCACCATTCCCCTCACTTATGCCCATATCTCTCCAAGCACTCAGCAGATCTATCTCTAACGTCGACTCTACCAGTGAGCAAAACTTTTCTGGTAATTTCTGCTTGCCAACGTGGACGCGAATCCGTTCAAGGGTACGGCTCTTGGCGATGTCGGAGATATAGAACACTTTTAAAGGTTAGCGATCGATACCCCAAAGAAGGGTTCAGATATATTCAATATCATACCCAGCACGCCAAGCGCGCAAACATCTGCCTGTATAGTAACTTTCCCCTCATCCGCCCCCTTATATACCCTACTATCTGCCAATGCAGCAACCCCCGTAATATTCTCTTTAATTCCTAATGCTGCTACCTTGACGGTCTCCCCCTCAATATACACGGCTTCTACGGGTATAACAGTGAAAATTTCCCATTCACTCGGTTCTAAAGAAATAAACAGTAAATAATCTTCCGTGCCGCTCAAAGTTCCCCCCGCTTGAATGATTCTTCCTGTAGTATGCGCACGAACCACATACTCTCTCTGCCAGTCGAGATTATGGAAGCTAGTTCTCATATCAATGAGCTCTGCCAGCGCCATAGTCGAAACATTGAATACTCCTAATAGTGATGACTGCTTGTGCGTGTTGCTTACCTGAAGCAGTTTAGCTGCATGGTAACTGACGTATGGGTCATTAGCCATAGCCATTCTTGAGGGTCTCAGTGCACGGGGGGTTCGGTCGGCCGGAGAGGGGGATATCATAGAATTGATGAGATCCACGTCATGCTCGCCGGGTATATCAGTGAGAAATACTGGGCCGCCCGAAATGCAACGAGCGGCAGCATGCAATGAGTTGTATTTGGGGAGAGATGACTGAAACATATCCCAATCTATATATAGGAAAAGACTCATTAGTACATAAGTAATGGAATCTAGTTTTGATGGAACCAACCTGGAAGGATATTTAATTGCCCAAAAAGAATCATGTTCATGGCGTTGCTAAATATGTGCCATGAGTGAGTTGAAGGAACATTCGGATAGAAGTCTAGAACAATTAGCAACATGCTATCTCTTAGAAAAAGAAGTATAAATACCATCAGATGATCTGAAGAAGACAGGCTTATTATCATCTGGGAGGAGGGAATGATAAAGAATTTGCGGCACATGAGACATGCAATAAATTACTCTCCGATCGAAATACTTAATACTGCTTTTCTTAAAAGCATCTTGGTAGGCTCTTGCCATCTTAGCTGTCTCCCTCCCACTCATCAACTCATCGATACGACATTGTACATCTGTTTTTACGGCATCAACACCGCAACTACTCAGGTATTTGTAGAAGTCATCATAGAATCTGTCGACATCCTCAGGCGCAACCATTGTTAATTTTCTTTCGACCGACTTTACGTTGTCGAGCCACCCTACTTCGACTGTCTTGTAGGTATTTGCAATGGCACCACCGGGGGTGATTCCATCCCAGTATCCATGCAGTGCATGCCAGACCCCTATGTGCTTGATATACGGCCACTTGGCTCGAATCGTTCCGACAAGGCCCTTTAGACCTCCGGGAAACCCCTCATTGGCCTCAAATGATGACCACGTTCCACTAGAAGTGTAACTGTTTGGCGGGATTGATTGCCAGTTGTCATCGATTATCAAATTCCCGACTGAATTCTGTTAGTGTTTGTAGCCCCGAGTGATTTCATATGAGTACTTACTTTTAACCCCTGCTCTCTCAAGATTATCTAGTGCCTTGAGAATCTTATCCTCACTCAGATTAGCACCTAATCCGTTCCAAGTGCAATAGCTCAAGCCGTCCTCCCACGCTGTTCTCCCTTCTATTTCCTGCTCCAATTTTGATCCTTGGTCAACCAAGATGGACTCAAGGCCACGTTTACCCATAATGAGTTTCTTCAAATACTTCGCAGCGGCTGCGACTGTCCTAGAAGGGTCATTTCCAATTGCAACAATGATCTGAATCTTTCTCTCTGGTCCAGACTCTTCTCCATCATCCCGCCCACGGACTATAATAGAGCCATCTCCGGATGCACAAGACGTTGCATAGGCGCTTCCAAATCCAAGCCCAGAAACAGGAAGAATCGCTACATGCTTTCCATCGTAGCTCCGTTGGAAGAGAATCAACGCAGCATCCTTTTTTACATCGAAACTACCTCTCCCGTGAACAGGCCCAATCCATGGCGCTTGTGAGACACAATTATAAGCATTTGGTAGTTTGAACCCAAGTTCTTTCTGGTGGGTGGTCTTACGTGCAATCTTAATTAACGCCATAAACTGCTCAAGGTACTTTGGCCTCCCTATTGATACTTCAGCAAAGGTATCTTCAGTGGTTGTTTTGAACATCATATCCCAAACTTTAGGAGAATGTGTGTCGTCTTCTACTAATTGGATATCCCATTTACGGGCGTTTGCTTCAAGGGGAACGAATATATCTGAGAGACTCATAATATTCTCTGGTTCTTTCTGGAAGATGATGCGACCATCAGCAGAGCCTATACGAGATCCAGCACGAAGCCTACGAGAGTAATTATATAATTAGAGGCAAAAAGCTTTATATCGCCGAGTATAGTAATGGGGGAATTTTTAATGGAACTTACCAAGGCCCATCTGAGTACCGGTAGTTCAGGCAGAATTGCAATGGTCCCTGGTCACAATCATATTCCAAATCCAGGAAGAAGAGATCCCTTCGCGAGTTAACTTTACTTCCATCTTTCCCGACGCCTCGAAGATAGAACTATCAAAGGATATAATCAGTACTGTCAACGTATCTTAATACCCGCGAGCTTTAATTGACGTTATAATTAGTCAATAGACAACTAACCAATTTAACAACATCTGAGTCGGTGGCTATAATCTCTCTGAATAATGCAGACCTCGATTTACCACGGCCGTTTACAGTATACCACATCATCAATGTGAGTCTTTCATCAGGGTTGATGGTTGTGTTTTCATCTGCCGTAATTTCCATACATGCGTAGAAACGAATTGGCTTGCCAGATATATGCGTGGTCGTACATGCTAGAGGAGGATTGAGAAGAGGGGTGAAAAAGAGATTTGGCATTGTGTGGTGGTATTTAAGAAAGATGTATTTAACTGATTCAGACTTGCGGGTAGTAAATACATGTATACTAGGCCTAGGTGCGGGGTTACTGATGAGTTGCGGTTGGTCGGAAAATAGATTTTCCGAGACAGCTTCCACGGCCTACAGCGATGGGGAAAATTATTGTAGAAGCAGGGGTCTAAGACCAGGGTTTAGTGGCTGCCCTGGCTAATATATATATTAATAGGACTCTTACCATACTTCTACAATAATTTTCCCCATCGCTATACAGTAGGAAATACATGTATCTCTAAGCGGGCAGATACACAGAACCTTACCAAATGCTTTAGTATATGTATCCCACAGTGAGGTATGTGAGTTTATGTTGGGTACATGTACTACCCTCTCTCTACGGTACATGTAGTTATGAGGGCCTTCGGCCACCCCCCCCAATTCCCATTCTCGCCCTTCAAATGGGGCCTTCGGCCCTCCCCTCCCCTCCCCTCCGCCTCTCCCCATTTCCCGCCAGCCAATCTAATTCAGTCCACAGGTCCTGATGTGTCGTGCTTAGTCAATACTCTATATATCACTATTAACCAATCATATTGCGGTTTTATGCCAAGCGCGCGCGCAAAAGACCACTTCTGCATGACCTATTCGCTCCAGATCTCATTAATATTAAGTGACGGCCAGTTTAGACAATGCGTGTTACCGTTACCTGAATAGCTGGTGGAAAATAAGAAGTATGTGCTACAGTACATGTAGTATCGTACATGTACGTACCTGCAACCCCGCCGACAGGTCATGTGGAAATACATGCAACTACAAGTACTCGCTACCCACCATAAGAACCTGAAAATGTAAGTGACAAAGACAGGGATAATTTGTATGGAGAATCGCCTTGGCCATACAAATGTTGGCGCCTGCGTTTTCAGGTTCTTATGGTGGATAGCGAGGACATACTCAAGTACAGTATGAAAAACCGGGGTGAAATCACTACTATAGGACTGCATTTACCGAATCAAATCGGCATCGGAGGAAAAGTACTGTACTAATATCGTATTCTTACCGATTGACGGGAATGCCATAGTGATCCACCCCTCTTTTTGGTACTGTATTAAGTACATAAGTATGCATATGTAGTTGCAAGCCCAAAATTTACCTCATTACCTCGTTGGGGGTCTCTACACCTCACTGAATAGGGAATAGTTATATATGCATGTATATGCATATACATATATTGCAAAGCCCGTTGTAATAATTTGTTACACTGCATGTTCCGTACTAGCTGTACCGTACATACACACTCAAAAGAACCAAAAAATGCAAGTAACGGAACCAGGGATTATTTGTATGAGGGAACGGCGCCACTCCATACAAATTATCCTTGCCCTGAGCAACTGGTTCTTATGCTGGTAAGCGTGTACCCCGGGGGTCCTCAAAATGATGCAACGGCGACAAAAACTACTAATCCCGCAGCTACTGGCCACCATGCCCAAAAGTTGGGAAGTAATTTATATATGTCGAATTGCATCAGGCGGAGCTATATAATAATAGTAAATGGAATAATGGAAAAAATTGACTGGGCCTAGCTTTGATAGTGGTCGCGACACCAGAATATTGAGCTCGTTGCATCACAATATGTATAGTACTCAAGTACGAATGCCAACCTACGGAACTAGAGAGTGCACATGGAACCCATGCAATAATTGTCTAGCGCTTATTATATAGCTAGGAGTTCTTGGAATGTTTTAACAGTTTCATCAACAGTGGGTAATAGACCTCTTCACGGGGGTATGGTTCTCACGGGGTATGGTTCTCACGGGGGTATGGTGCAACGCCTAGTAACATCAAATTGACCACAGAGAGTGCAAGGCAAACTGATAAAATCGATACATGAATAGAATTCTCTGTGCATAATAAGTATTCCTGTTAATTCCCCCCCAACTCTATATGGCCGTTTTCGACGTTCTCGGTCATTGCACCACACCCCCGTGAGAACCATACCCCCGTGAAGAGGTCTAAGTGATGGGACACAGAGATACCCGTTTTAGTAAAACGCCACCAACATCTAGTGTTTGTAGTTCCACCACTTCTAGTTATTACCTGTCGCTGTATATCCTGCGCAGTTGGGACTCAAGGATTTGCCCCCAGGCCTAGATAAGTAAGAGGTTCTGACCCCTGTTCACCCCCTGCCATATGTACTACGGGGGTAGGGGACGTAAGTCTGTAGTCTTAGTGGTCGTGGTTGCAACAGCAGTAGGTAGTACTACGGGTGTACTACGGTGTCAAGGGAAGTGGGTAGAACCGCACCGCCGCGTTCTACTTACTTACCCTTCACACCGGAGTACTGATGTTGCAACCACGACCATTGTCTAAGACTACAGACTTACCCCTACCCGTAGTACCTACTTACCATATTACAGCTATACCTCGCTAAGAAACCCGTTATAAGAACCTTGCTGTAAGAAACAACACACAGGGCACACGCTAAGGACTCTGCACCGAAGTATACTGACTAGGCCTTTAACTTTATCGCCAGGTCCAACTGTAAAAGTACTATTATCAGTAGGCTTATCCTCATCAATCCATCAGACTTCGCTTTTCTACATCACTTTATACCAGGGTAGTTTTGGGCCCTATGGGCCTGTTACTACAATTTACTTGCAGTGTCCGTGTGCAAATTTACTTAACCCCATCAGCAGTCTTCAAACTCATTCTGCGCATGCTGTACTGAATGAATTGAACCGTACCTATTAAGAGCGGGGTTAGTCAAGGCTTATATCCGCCCTGCCAAGACACATTCCAATGCATCATGTCCAATAACCTGATCGAAAAGGTTCGTCAGGACCTGAACTCAACAGGGAACAGATGACGCTTGACTAATACTTACTTGCCTATTGGAGAAACCAAATCACGCGGCCGTAATCGGTTGATTATCCCGGCAGTAGAGGCTTATCATGAGAAGTCGATCCGTAAGCTCGAGGAGTCGATCCGTAAGCTACATTATAGAGTATTTGAGAAAATTCGTTGCGCTGCAGCAGGGGTCTTCTCTACCAAATCTGTCTAAATACTGCCTCTGGTTGGCTCATACCCCTGCTGCAGCGCAACGAATTTTCTCAAATACTACGGTACCCTTTTTTAATAATATATATTATATCACGACCTACATAAGACCTACCTTACCTTGTATACCCACTTAACAACCAGTTTAGAATGTCTAAGACCATAAATGTACTACGGGTGTAGGGGTAAGTCTGGCGACACAGGCCGTGGTTACTGTCGCCAGACTTACCGTATACCCCTACACCCGTATAAGTACATACCGCACATTCCATTATCTGCAGCTTACCGGTCCACGGAGCAATATGGGGGTACGTACATGGATCTAGCCGTACCGCTGAGGGGTACATGTACTTATGTACTACGTATGCACATAGTACAATTTCGGTTTACATATATCATGACTGTATCTGAAGGTTATAAAATCAGAACCCCCGCCCACTGCTACTTCTTCCTCACCTTCAATTCCAATTTATATCTATATCCGTAAATTCCCCATAGCTAAAATTCAACATGACCTTCAACAACCCCACCTACATCACTCCTTTTATCGTTAATAACAAGCCCTATACGACCACTAAAACCTTCACTGTTAGAGACCCCACTTCTCCTACAATACCGCTCTGGGAAGCCTCCAGTGCTACCCTTGCTTGTGTCGAAGCAGCTACTGCTGCTGCCTCTGCTGCCTTCCCAGAGTGGTCAGCAACAAAGCTTGTGAAGCGTCAGGAGCTTCTACATAAAGTTGCAGACCTCATCGATAATGAAAGTGGTGAGCTTAGGGAGTGCTTAGCGCTCGAAACTGGGGCAAATGAGCCCTGGCAGGACTTTAATCTTCGTAAGGGTGCAGAGTTGGTAAGACGTGTGGCCGCTGAATTGGCAGAAATTGCAGGAATTGTCCCAGACGTTCAAGCCCCAGGTTTGTCCCGGTATCTATTGTGATGCAGTGCGTATATTTATTGATGATTGAAGGGCGAGCTGCGATGATTGTTAAAGAGCCTCTCGGTGTTGTGCTTGCTATAATACCTTGGTGATTATAACTCATCGCAACCCCCCGATATTTTTTCATATTATAATTAACACATATTCATTCTAGGAACGCACCAATTATCCTCCTTTTACGTGGAATAATGTATGCTATCGCAGCCGGGAATACGGTAATAATTAAATCCTCCGAGCTTTCTCCTCGAACTCATTTCATCCTTGCTTCCCTTGTTATATCCGCCGGCTTCCCGCCTGGTGTCATCAACCTTATTGGGCATTGCCGTGAAGATGCAGCGGAAATTACTAAAGCACTTATCTCGCAACGTGCTATACGTAAGGTGTCCTTCACTGGCTCCGCAGCAATAGGGAAACAGATTGCATCACTTGCTGGGGAATATCTGAAGCCTGTTGTGTTGGAACTTGGTGGAAAGTCACCCTTGATCTTGTTTGAGGATGTCAATGTTGAAGAGGCTGCAGTAGCTGCTGCATTTGGGGCTCTTGCATATGTCTGTCCCCCCACCTCCTACCGGGGTTAAAAGTTTAGAATTGGTTGGATGTTGACTTTTATAGGCTGGGCAAGTCTGTATGTCCACTGACAAGATAATTGTCCACTCATCTATCGCAGAGGCATTTGAAAAGGCGTTCATTGCCGCTGCGGCAAATTTTGGCGTTTCTCAAACCCTACTGCACCCGGATGGTCCACGAAGGGTAAAGAAACTTGTCGATTCTGCCGTTGCAGCTGGCGCAAAGATTGTGAATCAGGAGGCCTACGATAGCTTCGACTTTGAGAACAGCAGTTCCCTGCCAAATCTACTGATCCGTGGGGTAACTGATAAGATGGATCTATATCACCAAGAGAGTTTCGGGCCTATCGCTTCCTTGTTTATCGCAGATGACGAGGAGGAGGCTGTCAGGATTGCTAATGATACCGATTACGGTCTTGTGGCTGCGGTCTGGTCGAAGGATCTCAGAAAAGCATTGAGAGTTGCAAAGAAAATACAAACTGGGTATGAAGGCTTTTATAACTTGCGGTGAGCTGGGTGTTTCTAATCATTGTGACTGTAGTGTCGTTACTATAAATGGCCCCACACTTTCATGGGAAGCGCAACTAAAGTCTCACGGGGTCAAAGACAGTGGATTTGGAGGGGACAGTTTGGATTCCTACCTAACTCCCAAAGTAATTACTTATGATATGTGAGGAGAAGGTCAATATATAGCTGCCTGGGATACCTATATTCTCTGCGAGATTAAGATATTAAAATATAAGGCAGATGAAAGACCTACATATGTATTTTCCTCAGTGATACTGCTATTTCTTATTCGAGTTATTATCCCGCCCGGACGCTCTTTTATAAAAATTGGATTTAGGGATTAGAGGTGACTACCTGGTAATAGAGTCTTTTAGCCATCAACGAACAAATTGGATGCAATTAGGATGTACGTGATATAGTTTTCAACTACAAGACTTAAAGGTACACATTGAAATATATTCAATCCTTATGCCTATGATTTCCTTCCCAGAATACTTGTGAGCCCCTATACGGGCCGGCCAAGGGGCAAACGCATGCAGCATAGTCTTGGGAATCAATATTTTTTTTGTTGCCTTTTCCGCCCGTGGCTAAAAGTCTCTGATATTTCACACACAGAAAAACACTAGATATATTGCACATCATACGCCTATCTTAACAGCACCATTGCAGGGGTATCAATCTACCGATATCCCGAGAACCTGAGGAGATCTAGGAAGCTTGTGTAGCAATGTTCCCGTGTTTTCTCCCGGAGAATTAGTTTCTCCGGATTACTCACAAGTTACAAGTGTGGTTTTCCGAGGAATGATAATGTCGTCTTATAAGAGGGCGGTTGGGAGTGTACTTTAGTAGGGCGTTAGTTCCGAGATATTTTACCCGCAAGTTGAAAATATGAAGTTCTTTTCGCTCCACTTGCTATCTTTTGCGTCTTTAAGTCTCGTGAGAGATCAAGAAAATTCCCACAAGTTGGTTACTCATGATCAACTACAGTGACGGTATCATCATCTCATCGACTGTCACAGAAGTAGACGGCAAATAACATCTAAGACAACTGTCTCGTAGCTGACTATTAAGAGGTTCAACCTTTTCCCACCAGTTGTTGCTAGCTATCTCCTTGTCCGGTAGTGAGATATGCAGGTATCGTTTAATCTGAAAAGACCTATTGTTTGATGTTGCTTTGGATATAGGTTTTCTCCACTGGCTCGGACCATTGCTTCCTTCAACATGCAGATGCATACCCCATTTCTTTTCCAGATGTCTGAAGGTGTTCTACGGCAAAAAGCACCCATTAAAATAAGCAAAGCCAAAAATACTTAGATTTCTCTGGTAGTAGTAGGCCGGCCTTCATGGCCACTCCCTTCCGCATTCCCCAAAGTCCTCGGCTCCCCGAAAGTTAGCATAAATCATTTGTACTGTTTACTATTGGTTCTAATATCTGCTCCGTCCAAAAGAGTCTAAAAATATCTCCAGCGGTGAGATTTTGAAGAGGTTAGCACTTATCTCCTTCATATAAGTCATATCGGACTTTGCCTCTTCAACCCCCCCCCCCCTGTGGCTCGTCATTGACAACAGTACTAGCTTCCAACTCCGGCTCTATCAAGTCTAGCCCAAGGGATACTCTTTGGTAGCGGGTGGTACACGCGCACCTTGCCTTGTGATACTAGAATAATAATAATAATATCGTCCCTGGTGTTGACTCGAACGCTTGGCGGTTGTGTAGTTGCTTAGTAGTATTCCTATGCACATGTACTCAGGGTGTCGGAAAATGATGCACATTCAATGGTTTATCAACCACCAGATGGTTACATGCCACATCAGGTTATTTCCGGGTTAATATGAGCGCTTAGATTCTTATTGTGACTAGGAACTAAAAAAAAGAGTCTGTTATTAATATAAAGCAAACCTTTAGTATCCAGACATCTCTAGATACATTCTAGGCAATAAAAAAGGGAATATATACTCGAAACTCCCACCTAGAAAGTATTTTGGGTTGAGGTAATTGGGTGTATTTAGGCGTTGTTAAGTCAAAATGTGCATCACTTTCCAACACCCTGGGTACATACATTACATGTATACAACTACTATAAAGATATTTTTGCACAGGCCATCCACACCAAGTCTGGTTCACAGGCGTTCATCGAGTACAACGTTTTCCGTAAGGTTACGGAGTGCACGAGTGTATTTCGACGTACGGATTGGTTATTCCCCAGGATTCTCCAAACTCGCCCCCTCTTGGAGATTATGAGCCTGATATTGGTTATGCGAACGAGCAATGTAAACGATCGCGATCAGTCCTCCCTGGGTTTCATCAGCAGTTCTAATACAAAACATTCTAGTTAATGATTTTGGCGACTACCTGAAGAACATCACATAGGTAGGCAGTCTTACAAGTGTGCCTTATACGTATACAGCAACACCATTGGGAGATGTGATGACGGTAATGGTAAGAGATGCTGGGCTAGGCAAAACCTGAACCTTGCAAGATTCAGGGGCGAATAGAATATGTAGCTACATGATGTAGTACTGCGGGCCACTACGGCGTGTATTTGATATGCAATAGAGCCTAGTGTATCCAAATTTCTCCCCGACGCCTCTGAAACACAGAAGCCCGGATGTCCTAAAACTGGTACTAGAGTTCAGGACCGGTGATATACTGTCTAAAAATTACTCGAGGTAATTTAATTCAGATATGGTGTGGCGCACCATGATTCATGCAACAATGTTTGTTGGCAATATTGATGGTCTGATTCCCAAACAAGACCGAACATAGGTTCATAACTTATCACTCGCATGCAAACAGCCAACTGTAAATCGCCTGTTGTTAAGTCATTTATTTTACTGCAGACCACCTTTTATTTACAACATGTTGTCGGTCTTGCAGCGCCGACCTAAAATTCATTAAGACTACCTTTGGAATTGTTAGACCTGGGGGATCACTCTATTTGTTTATAAATATCCTAGGAGGCTGACTCCACGATGTATATATGGTTGCATGGATATAGAAAGCAACAGACATACTACAGCCGGCTATTGGTAGCAGAGTGGCATACAAATCCACCTAAAAGAGTTCACAGTTAATTACATTCTGCGGTGGATCCGGAGGACGTCACTAGTCTTTAGACGACAAACGGTCAAAACTGTAATCGAGTGCGCCGATAAGAGGCCGCACATGCCAACTGCCATCTACCTAAGAGCAGAATTACCAGGATAGGAGCTATATAGCTACATGTGTCGCTCTCAGCAGATGACCCAAATCACTTTATTTCAAAAGAACTCGGTGCCTTACTAACTCGAATCCAACCGAATCTGGTCCCGCTATTGAAGTAACGGATTTTTGGATTTTCCTATAATAATAGAATATTCTTATAAGAACGAATCTCTGGCTTTCATCATGTCAACTTTTCTAATAAGCGGAATGCATCCAGGATGAAAGAGGTATTCAACCACCCTATCCCTCTCTAATACACCCACGCCCACTCCATGAATGCCCTCAGTAAACGGACAGGGGCGGTTTTGGGCTGATGGATACCAAAACAGACACGCGGTTACGGGCCTCAGAGGTTACTGTTGACATTTCTGACCCTCACAACCCCAATATAGTATTTACCGATGACTACTGCCTCCTTCCTCGACCTTTTATTTACATGCCCACTTTTGTTAACCTAAGTTCAAAATCATCACCATCTTCATCACCATCACCGATTATAATGGCCGAAGCTTATAGAACTGCTGAACGTGTTCATTCACCTTTATCCAACCCTTTGATTGACATTAACCCTAAAACCGCCCATAAGAAGCTATATTGGGCATCTTCTTTTCGGAAAATACAAGAATATATGCTGGCAAACAAGGATTATTCTATTGTCAAACCTCCTCGAAAGCGGGATGCCGATGATATGGTTGTTCTCAACATCTATACGTAAGTTTTCCTTCTTGATATGCACATTGTCTAAACTAATTTAGAGATGACCAATAGAACTCTTGGTACTAATCCTGATTGGGGCCTCGGGCCCTCACCTCTATCACCACTTTATCTCCATTATTCAGCACTCCACCCGGCGGATTTTAATCTCCCAAAAGCCCCTGTCCCTCTAGCCAGTTCCGTAGGTCAGGTTTTGCAAGCAATTAGTGACAACTACACACGCGCACCGCCACCTCCCACCCCACCAAGGCCATGCATGTTACAATACTTCTTAGACCGCAAAGACTTTGTGACTCGGGCGAACACAACCACGACCTGTGTCCGGTTTCTTGACGATTTCGCCGAGTGGCGTCTACTCGACGGCCCTGCCGAAAACGTTGGAGACGGTGATGTCGCTCCTGCGGGCTCACTACGTTACAAACTAGGCTTGAAAACCTGCCCCGAAAATTCCGGACGACGTGGACTTGACACCCTCGCCGCCAGAATTCACGTTTCTCCAGTTGTTCGTATAGTCGATCCGGATCCAGAAAATCCCATTATGAATCTTTTTACTTCGACCCCTGATATGAACACCAGTACGCCTGTGTATATCAATGACAACGAAGTAGAGGGTGAGCCTGGTGTACAACTGTACTACATGAGAAGTACGGATAGACTTAGGAGATATTGGTGGATCTGGGAGGGATCCTCATGGATGTGCGTTTATGATTCGAATGGCCGAACCGAATGGGGCTCAGGCTGGGACAGTTCAAGGGAAAACGCTGCCATAGGGAAGCAAGAAGACGCTGATGCCCAAGGATCTGCAAGTGCCGGTGTACCTAATAGAATAAACCCCCCTAATAAGAAGAAGTTCGAGGAACTCGACTGCACAATTATCAAAGTATGATGTCCAGTATACGCTCTTTTAATATCTAGCTAACATTACCCTTGTAGCTTTATAACTCTGGCCACGATGAACCAATTGCGGTGGTCGAACTTGCAGCAGGCCAGATGTGGATCCAAAAGACAATCATCCTTGAGACCATCGACGTTAGCGTTGCGGTCATCTTCTCCGTCATTAACATGGAGCGTGCCATTAGGGATGAGCGCGCCTTGAAGGCTGCTAGATATACTAATTTCTTCAAAAGGCATTTCTAGGCGTTATTTCGATCTTGTTTTGCTATGCATGGAAGCGGGGCATTAAGTGGGGAGTATCAATCTTGGGGATGCGCAAAGCGAGAGATTTTGGTATTCTTTTCCACGATCTTGCTATGTATTAGCGCATAGGGGTATGGGGATATCCAAGGTTGCTTTTGGTGGAGTTTCTGTATGAGTTACTACATGTACCTAGTGTATTATTAGCTTGTGAGGTGCTGAGTATCGGTCTGGAGGTATGTCTGAAATTTTTGGTTTTGATGAAGCTTTTGTAATGTACTTATGTAGGTTGTAAGTACCTTTCTACTATTACGTAGTGGGAATTAGCCTGCGTCCACGTATAAGTACATGTACTTATTAAAAATTACAACGCCAGCTCAATCCTGCAGTCTCCCGATAACCCAAGCCCAGCCCAGCGTAGGTAAGACTAGTGGGAAATGGTCATATTACATTAAACAACACAATAATATCTGCCATTGTATACATGTAAGCTTAACGGCTATGGTGTCCCCCAGAGGGGCCGAGCTAGGTCTACTCAAATCAGTTGTACAGAAGTGTCACTGGTTCAGGCCACCTCCCAGACTTGGTCGAAAGGCTGTGCGACTGGGTAAAAAAGAGGAACCCCCACTAGTGCGATCCTCTTTTTGCTACTTTGCAATATTTTTCTTTTTTGGCCCTCTCAATCCTAAAGCTACTTCTATCACTATTCCACGGGCTTGTACTTGATAAAGCTTGTTAATACCTGAACCCGAGACCCTATGCTGTGAGAGCTCTTGAATTAGGTTATTCGAAAGGTAGAAACCCACCACAAAGGGACTATCCGATAAAGCAGCCACCCCCATAAAATAACATGGGCTAAATTATTTACAGGAATTAATGGACCATGCTGATCCAATAGATCTAAGGAAGTTGTTCTGATTTAACCACACCATTCTAGATCTAGAAATCTATTTCCCGACAAGGTATAGAGGATGTTAGCTGGAACTAGAACGATCCTGTTAGTGTGTAAATTTGAGCCACACACAACCCTCAGAAATTAATCTGACTGAGCTGCATACATGTATCCAAGACTTGCTAGAATAGAAATACATGTAGCCTCTTTCCTCTTTTAACGGGCGTCAATTTTCGGCCCTTTTTCTTTACTTCTAGCTGTGCTTGGTTCTGGGTATATAAAGAGTAATTAATCTCACCACGCTATAATTAAGGGTACCAGATTATTTCGCCTCTGGGTGTAGCCTTGTATATAGAAAGCCCTTGTTGTAGTTATTAATAATTTATATGTATAAAGCTATTTAAATAATACTACTACGTAGTTGGTTACCTAAGTACAGCCATAGTACGTCCGGGAACGAGCCTACCAATCAAGTCCTATATATACCAGCACTACCAATCTAATATCAACACTGCTACTGTTGCTACATGTATTATGTATTAGTGCACAACTACATGTAATCCTAACCTACATGTAGTTATATGTTTACCTCTCCCGCGTCATATCCCATCACTCGGCCAACCACACAATCACTAGCAGCCATTCTATTGACGATAACAGCGGCCCAATACAATCGCAAAGAAGGGTATTAGGTCCCAGATATTCTCACTACTACCATTAGCACCATCATCAACATCACCACCACCACTATCATCACCCATCATTATCACGCCCCCCCCATCTTCACCGTCATCGTCGTCGTCAAAATATTAACCAAAGATGCTTACATCCAACGCTCCCCCTGCTCCAATGAGACTCCCGCCAGGTATCCCGATTGACCCCTCCCTTCTAGAGCCGTACATCGAATCGCTTATCCGGCCCTCTATTTCCGACTCTGAGGGGGCTGAGGACAGCTCTTCTGGCGATATTCATGTCCCTGATCAAGACCAATCTCAAGATCAAGATGATACCGAGTCTATCTCCCCCAATAACATTCAAGAACCCTACAAGACCCACGGCCCGCCATTCACCATGCCGTACGTCCCCCGCCCTCTACCCCTCTCCCCGCATCTCAGCATCCGCCGCAAGCCACTCCCCCCCTCAGCCTCAGCCACTACCATATACACACCTCTTCTGCCGCGCTATCAGCCGCCACCGACCGAATACGCGCCTACTCCCACCTCCCATCTCTACAAGAACTACTTGCACAAGCTCCCGCATACGCGCTTCACCGAGCATGACCAGCCGGGCACCTGCCTAGCCTGCGACGCTGCCACAGCTACAGTACACTACACATGCGACCTGTGCGGGTTGGTGCTGTGCGGCGTGTGCCATTACCTCATCACCGAGGAGCCGATCCGCGGATCGCTGAGGCTGTTGATCAGTCACGCGGCGAGGTGGAAAGTGGGATATTCTAAGGCATTTTTGGAGAGGGAGGATGAGGAGGTGGATAGAGAGAGAGAGAGGATGGAGGAGAGACGGGTGAGAAGGGAGAGAGAGTGGAGGGATGGGAGGAGTAAATGGAGGGAGACGATTGTAGAGGAGGAAGATGAGAGTGTGGAGGTCGAGGTGGGGGAAGGGTTAAGGGATGTTGGAGAGGAGGAAGAGAGTGATGAGGGGGGGGTGCCGATCGATATGATTGATGGCATCCAGGAGATGATTAGGAGTATGGAGAGGGAGAGATTCCCTGATAGGGAAAGGGAGAACGGCCAGCCGGAGAACAGTGGGCTGGAAAACGGGAAGACCGAGCCCGAGGAGGGGGATATCAAGCTCAAGAATAAGATCGAGGAGAGCATTCTCTAGCTCTCCTGGTAGTTATAAATTCGTCTCTGTTGGCGTTTTTCTTGTGCTGTGTAGCCTTTTCCTTCTTCTTGTCTCCCTTATGTACAAATACAGCACTTAGCTAGCTAGTACTAGCAGAGTGAGGAGACTAGAGTACCTAGTTAAGTAATTACAAATTCGTCTCTCGTTCTTTTATGGCTTTGAACTGTTGGTTGTGAACTGTACTGTGACCCCAGCGGGGGTGTCGATGTCAACGATTGAAGCGACATGTTTTTACGCTTAGCTCAGCCACAGTTGGCGCTTCTTATTCAGCACCGCGTATAGAAGACGACATACAAGAAGGCAACGTCTCCGGTGGCACCGCAACGGTCCGGTAGATTTCTCCGCCGATGCGCTCATCCACCAGACCCTACCCCCGCAAACAAAAGTAATCGTCACCGCCCATGGGTCTGAACTCCTACGGAAACCAGTGCCCGTAAAGAAAAAAAAAATTCTAATGATTTGCGTGGCAACCGCACCAAAAACACCAATAGACCCTATTCCCTAGTGAGTATATAGTGAACGACTGTGTATACACAGCTACAGTGCGTGACACTAGGTAAAAACCCAATGCCGAGGCGCCCCCCCATCGAATTCAACATCGCAGCCCCCTTGATTTTAAGGACATGCTAGACTATATTTCTTTGCCCTGGGTGTCAGAGATCGATCCGATTCGAAGCTTAAGGTCACGACTTGCAATTGAGAATGAAGCCAATTTGACGCTCGAAAGTCTCTATAATATGTAGAGTACGGTTCGGACAAAGAGGAGAGGGTGGGGGCAAATATTGGCAAGAGTTTATGGTTGTGACTTTCTATAAGA